>KK351011.1:4407260-4477824 GCA_000671755.1 Glossina brevipalpis | reverse complement strand
TATACAGACTTGACTCTTTGACCATACTTTGCTTGTGTATGTTTTTGTTTATTCTATAATTCTCGTAGTCTTCTTCTTCTTTTTTTATATTCTTATTTCTTTTTTTTTTTTAACAGTCGTTTTTTAAGTGCGAGCTCTTTGTGCTGTGCCTTTGTCGTAAATGTGTTGGCTTTTTCTTAGCATTGTTTTAAAACTCAAAAAAAGAAAAATGCCGCCACATAGTGCTCCATAGTATTTGTTTTTCCGTCGTTTTGCTTTATTACCAACCAACGTAATTTAATAAAGAGATATAAAAAGGGAGGAGAGAAAGAAGAAAAAGAAGTTTTTTTTTTTTTTTTTTTGTATATTCTTTATATTCAGTCACATTATCGTTTAGTTTTGAGCTCCTAAGAAAGAAGGGAGGTTGGGTGGCGTTCTCAGTTAACAAACAAAAGACATGAATAAGACAAAAAGCATTCGACCCGGTCACAACTTTATTTTTTTTAATTTTTTTTTTATTTATTTATCTTTTTTTTTTTTTTTTTTACTATATCAGAAGCATTACTAATTTACGATATAAACTTTGTTTATACAGTTGCCGTTGTGTTTATTGTTGCAGCCAAGTACTTTTTGAATATCATTACTTGTGGTTGATATGATTGTTCTTTTTTGTAGTCTTTCGTTTTCTGTATTCACCACGGCGGCAGGTTAAGTATTAAGTTCGACAAAATATATATTTGTAGTATATGTAGACATATATATCCATCAGAAACCTCATAAATCCTTTGTGCTTTTTTTCATTCTTGATAAGTTGAAATTAACTTAACCATCTGCCGTTGTTTCTTAATTTCCACTAAAGCAGGCAGACTTAAGACTTTTATAGTATAGCGTTACGAATGTCAATTGTTGTGTGTATCTGACGAGTACTGAGTTATGATATGTAGTGAAATTCTTACCTTTGAATTAACTATCATCCATAACATTCTTATATATTTCGTGTTTTAAATGAAAAGTCGCCAAAGGATAGAAACTATTTGAAAACAGCGAAGACATTGTGTTTCATTATAAAAAAAAAAAAACAAAAATAAAAAAAAAGAAAAGAAAAGAAAAAAAAGAATGATAAGAATAAAGAGGTAAAAGATTCGGTCTAAGCTGTACATATATATATATATTTTCTTTTTGGCTTATTCATTGAAGGTCAATGCTCGTTCTTAATTATTTATGATTTTGTTGTTACTGTTCTGTTATTTGCTTGTAATTGTTGATGTTATATAGTGTTTTCTTGCTATTATTATTTTTAACGATACCATCACGTTCGAAATGTAAGCACTTAGAATCTAAGTCATACAAAGAGAAAGGAAGGAGAAGTTACAAATTAAGCTTTAGATTTGTCAAAATTTGTTTTTAGCTTTCGAAAATGATTTCTACTACGCCAGCAAGCAACCAAACAACCAACACATGAATAACTAAGCAGAGTTCAATGTTTCTTGACTGTGCCCAGTTCTTTCTGTCATTGACTTTTTCCATAGAATTCATAATTATGAAAGAGTGAGTTTTATCGTTTTGTCGTCTTTAATTAAATTTTTATACAAAAGCAACTTAAGAGAAGATGACTCTTCAACAAACAACAAAATGCTTGGTTATTAAGATTCCTTTACAAAGGCCTTCCAAAAAGAAAAATATATATATATATTATATGTACATATACAAATTTATATATATATATATATAGACATATACAAATGCTTTAATAAGTGGATTGGTGTTCGCTTCCGGTTAAGTTAAGCACCGTAATAATTAAAAATTTCGTTAATGCCTTCCATTCCTTTTTTTTTAGGTTAGGCGTCATTTAATTCATATATAGCCAGCACGTTTTTGTTTCTTTTTGATGTGTTCATGTGTTCATGTGTTCGCTTGGCCCGTTTAAACCTGCTCTTATTGCAACAATAAATTTATGGAATATGTGTATTGTTATTTTGTATAATATTGCCACTGTTATCGGTGCGGTGCTGTCATTGTGTATTATTGTTGTTGTTATTTACGCTACAAGTGTACTTGATAATTTTTATTAATTTTCATCGTTGTCATAATGAACGTCATTATCGTGTTGTTCGTATTTTTTTTATTTTTATTTATTTTTCTTTTTTTGTATTATTATTATTATTATTATTTTTACTGTTGCGCTCTTATCGTTGCTGTTACAATTGGTTGGTGGTCTGCGTGCGTGAGTAGTCTCATTGAACTTGTCAAGCACATTTCACAAATGCTTTGCAAGGTCAGGGTTTTTATTTATTTTTAGCGTTTTATTTTCATTTCTTAAGACTAAAATGAACTTTTAACTATCATTTCCTACTTAATTCCTTGGTATTCCTCAATTACTAATTGAGATATGATGACATATTAAAATTTAAATTATTTCTTAAAAACTAATAAAAAAAATCTCTTATGTAAACATGGAGTAGTTAGGTAATATATTCAATGTCAAGAGATGAAAATTTAATGATACAATAGCAAATCTAAAAAAAATTATCTATTTTAGACTTCGTGAAGGGTAAATCCATGGTTAGTCAGAGGAGCTTTTCCTCATTGTGGTTCTCTCTGATTGTAATATCATTTGTCTACTATTTAGAAGCCCCAAAGTTCACAAAAAAGGTAACTCAATCCTGATACTCGTATTCCTAGATCAAATGCAAATTTAAAAAGTAATTCACGAGCAACCACCAGGTAGCTACAGACCAGAATGTTGTTACTAATATTTTATTGGACAGAAGTTGCGGCAAATATTATAATTATAAGAATTCTTTAAATATCTTTTTCTGCGTATTTGTTGTCGTCTAGAAAGAGTCAAGAATATAACCCTTTGCAATTGAGCACTCCGAAGCAGAATCATTTAAAATTTGTCTTCAAACTCGAGGGTCCCGCTTTGAACAAAACGCTAATAATTTTCAATTCATAATCTGAGAACAAAGAAAAATCGTAAAAAGTATTGTTAAGACAACCGCATAATGATAAAATAAATCTGCATAAACATTACCAGAATCTATTGACGGAAATTTCTGCGAAATAGAAGAAGTAAGGAGATTAACAAAACTAAAAAGTCAAGAAATCCAGCAATAAGGGATTAATGAGCTTAGCAAAACGAATAGTAATGTGCTCTTTTTCACTGGAATTACTTCGAATTTCTGGTAAAATGAATCAAAAAGAATTTCGAGTACAAAGCAGCAGTTGTGCCCATCGTTAAAGCGCTTGCTATGAAAAGCGCGAACAATTTTCATAGAAAGGAGCTAAAATATAATAAAGTCAAATAAAATAAAAATAAACTTGGTTTTCGCGGTAAACATTATCGAACGCATGCTGGAGGCCGCTGATACAGTGTGTTCTTTGGTCTTTAACGTTTATCCGTTTTTTATTGTTCATGAAAGCAAAGAAATTTGAAAAAAATTTACTTTCGACTTGGATGGGAATTTTTATATCACGTCGTAAACAAATTATAATTTTCATGTACATACACATATATACAGTCCCTGTACAAGACAAACTTAAGATCGAACATAATCAGCGTATTATTTGATATTAAAGATACTAAGAGAAAACATCATAAAAGACGTTATAAGCCATACGGTAGTCATAAGCGAATGTTAAATTCATATTGTGACTCTTTGTGACTTTTTGATATTCTGACGTCTAAACACCAATTTGGAGATTTACAAAAAAAAAAAAAAAAAAAAAAATTTTTTTTTCAACGTTTTATTCATCATACCTTTTACACTTTTCTACTTTCAAGTACTTTCATATACCTAAAGGACGCATATTAAAAATATAATTTAATTGAAAAAAAAAAAAAAAAAAAAAATGAAATATTTGTGCCAACCTGTTGAGCAAGTCGAAAAAAATTCTTATTATTATAATAAGTTGTTGTACAAGACATCAGCTGAGAAAGAAAATTTTAAGAATTTAAAGAAAAAATTTTAAATTATAGTATAAAAAAATAATTGCAATACTTTTGCATGTAATTTTTTAGAAAATAGGCAAAGATAGGTGGGGATATAATTGGCATTGCTACGCGATACTATATTCCATAGAAAATTACGAAAATAATGATAAGAAAACGCATTATTTTCTTTTATGACCGTTGACCTATCACAACGCCAGAATACCGTGGTTACTACTTAACCAATTATAAATTACTTAATAGACTGAAACTATGAAATAAAGAACTTAACTTTACTGCTACTATCTTAACTTTTTTTTATTACGATGAACAATAAGGTTAAGGTTTAAACAAAAAAAAATTGCAAAAGATTCGATCCGGCATTGATTGAATGCTTTACTAATTATACTCCAATTATTTTTTATTCTTTTTAATGTGTATATATTGATTTCTCGTAAAATTAACTATTTTCCCATATTTATAATAAGCATATAGTGAATATTAAAAGCTTTTTATTGCATCTCTTTGTAGAGTAATTCTATAAGGTTGTTCGAAAATTCATTTCGTTTCTGTTGAAAAAATATTCTCACAGTCAATTTTACACTTAATCCCCATGACCGTTATGCATTTTGATGGTAAATATAATAAGAATTGATTGTAAAAAAGTTTGATTGATTCTGCGCAGTAAGTTTGGTTTGATGTCCTAAAAAGTATAGAAAGTCAAAGCAGTATTTCTTTACTATTGAAAAGGTAAAAATGCTGTTCAAGCAAAAAAAAATTATCCGATCTAAGTATAGAGAAGATGTGTTAAGTGCCAAAACTGGTTTGCAGAATTTCAATGTGGCAATTCTGATCTCGAAGATACACCATGTCCTGAGAGGTCAGTTGGAGCTAACGACGACAAAATAAAGACATTAATTGGTAAGGACGGCTGAACATTAAGTCCGCTTAACGAGTAAATTTATCGAGTTATAAATATATTTATACACTATAAGAAAACTAACTTCCATTGCGACCATGAAAAACGAAACGATTTTCCGAGCAACCTAATATTACATGTTAATAAAGTAATACAATCTTAATGCATTAACATTTTTTTTTCTAATTCAGAAAAATATGATTTTCCTTATGGGAAATCCTTGGCAGTACTTGAGAATAATTATATTTTAAATATGGTAAGAAAAAGGTGTAAGCGTAGAAGATATGTATCGTGTGTGCGAATAGATAGAAAATATATTCTGATACTTTTGCAAAATGTATTTGCTTGGAGAAATTTAAATCCCCAAGACATTACAATTTCCGATTGACTAATCATTATTGGCGACGATCAAATTCAAACTTTAATCGATTCCGAGGGAGATGGGATAATTGTTTGATGCAAAAGAATTCGCTTAATAAGTCAAATTTCAGCTTAAGACTTGCTACTACCTATTGAAATGTGAAGTACCTACCACTTAGTAATAAGCAAATTTTTACCGTCGATATTTTAAAAAACTCAAAAATTCATCATATAAAAAAAGAGATTTTGGAATTCATTTTCGGGTAAAGAGTTTGCAAAAGTTAAAGAGAACACTGCTCTCTTTTATTTTGTTAGTCTCATAATTGATGATATGTATGACCTTCAATCCAAAATGATTCGCATATAAACTAAAATAAAATAAGAGCTGCATACAATATCGTTAGCGAGTGTTAGTGGTGATATTTACGTATAGAAACGGGGACTTTTACTCTTTGTTTTTACAAAAAGACATTTTATGCTCACCACTCAAATGTACGATGCACTCTACTTTTGTCATTTCACATTAAACATTGCATAGATACATACATTCTCTTCTCTCATAAAAGCGCGGATATCAAAAATGATTTTGTCAAGATGGTCGCCAAACTTTATCCAAGATTTCTTTTTCATACCCGACTATAATTAAATCGCTTCGAAGTTCATAATTAGCAAAAATTTGAAAGAAATAAAAATTTCATTTATATACTACTCTTATGTATGACGGAGCAATTGCTTTGGGCAATGCTGGTAGATGTTATGTTACGAAATATCATGTTTTCACTTTGTGAAAATCTTTTTGTTGCTTAGGAAAAAAAAATGAAAAACATCTATTCTCCTTAATATATTTTTTTTTTTAAACGACAAATAATCAGGTGCCGACAATTCGGCCTTAGCTACATAAAATTTTTCCCTTCTTTCATCATATCAAAACATTTCAGTTAACGATGCGAAACATTTTGTGTAGATTTTTCCTCTTTAAACTGTGTTTTCTTCATCTTTCTTATTTCTTGTTCCTTATTATATATTTTTCTCTACTTTGCTTTATTTTCAAGTCAAGTGAAGGGCTCATTAAAGTATTCTTTGTTGCTGTAGACACGTATTTTGTTGTTTTTTTTTTATACTTTTTCTTATTCCGTTTAAGCACTTATTCATTCATTCACTCACAAAGAAATGGTTGAACTTGTTCTTAATTTATATCATTCGATCGTGGTTCGTTTAGTTGTTACTACGACTTTCTTATATGGTTTTGTTTATATTGCACGATTCTAAGCCTACGTGCTTACATGCTATACGAGCATTATTTTCTTGTATTTTTCCGCAAGCATTTATAATTGCGTCAAGTATAGTTCTTTAATATACACATACATTGCTTACTGTTTATGAGTTGCAAACAAATCACCCCAACAAATCGTAAAGTTGACGCTAATGTTCTTTAAAATGTTAAAATGTTGTTTACGTTTTCTGGTGTATTTTTTTCAAATTTCAAATAAAGTTGAAGTTAATTTTCCTGAAAATGTTCTTATGGTGTTTTCTATTATATTTTTCTTTTTTTTCTCTCCCTTTTTTGTGATAAAAGTAAAAGTGTTTCATTAAGAACATATCCATCCCCCTCCGCGTTTAGATTAGAGCATTTTTTCAAAAGGCCTAGTATCCTGGCATATAACTGAAGCCTTCAAAAGATTTAATTAAAAATAGAATTTATAAGTTCTTTCGCACAAGGAATGTATTACATTTCGTATATAATATGAATGGAATGGATTAAACTGACAGACTCTTCGCGGGCGCATACATATATTTAGCATATTTTTTATGCTATCCATTAAAAATATAACTTTTTATAATTAGCGATTAAAAAAATTTTATGTAATTTGAGTATTTAGATGATCCATTTAACAATGAACAGTGAATGTGGGTATTGCAGAGTACGCTTCCGTCAATTCGTCAAAGGTTATAGCGAGCTGGCGCATTGAATATTAACCAGGTTGAGTTTGTTCTACATAATGCAACAGCAAATTAGACAATAGTTGGTTGGAATGTTGCAAATATGAAATGAAAAGTGACAAAGTGGAATATTAATATTGGTATTTCAGTGTTGAAAATAAATTAAAACACCAGTGACAGTAGATAGGTTCGATGTTTAACTTTGAAGCACAAAGACTGTTACAATTTTTATTCCCAAATTTCTAGAATGCATCCAAATTGATCTTTTTTTTACTTGAACAAATCAAAACAGCACTCGCATATAATCTCGATCGATTGTATGCAAGCATCATGGTATGTTTATCCCACGTTTAAGCAACTCCTGTGGTATAAAGATAAAAAATTATTTCTATAGGACCTTAGTAAATAAAAATTAGCTAGAATGTCGCGTGTAGTTAAGACACTTATTTAATTTCAAAAAGTTTTTTTTTTTTTTTTTGAAAATTAGATATTTGCAATTTGTCTCAAAATCATTAAAATAATAAAGCAGGAAATATTACGAGGTTTCTCTTTGTTTCTAAGCGAGGTGTCAAATAATAAATCTAAATTAATAACAATAAGCAAGTGCTTGCTTACTTTGTGGAATAATAACTGTATTAGCTGAAATACCTGTTTACTTTATAGGGTTGCCAGATGTATATTGTATTAAAATTTCTGTGTATAGTATGCCTACCTCTCTTATATCTTTCAAATAACGGTTTATATTACTGTTCACATTTTAATGTAAAAGAAATTGTCTTCCTTCTTTGTTATTAGCATTCATTTTTTTATCGTTAACCATCGCTACGGTCTTGTAATATTAGTTGACTTTAGTCTATATTTTTATAATCCGTTCCTGCGAAATCAATTCTGCAAAGTATATAAAAAATAGAAAGGAGTAAAAAAAATGCCTTACGCCAATCAGCCAATTGTGACCATTACCGAATTAACTAATGAAAATGTGAAATTTATTTTAGAAGACACCGACCTAAGCGTGGCCAACAGTTTACGCCGTGTTTTTATAGCTGAAACACCCACTTTGGCCATAGATTGGGTGCAGTTGGAGATTAACTCCTCAGTTTTGTGTGACGAATTCCTTGCTCATCGTCTCGGATTAATTCCATTGACTTCTGATGAGATAGTAGGTCGTTTACATTTTACACGTGAGTGTTTCTGTTTAGATTTCTGCTCCGAATGTAGTGTGGAATTCACTTTGCACGTAAAGTGTACTGAAGATGAAACCAAACATATAACAACAGCTGACTTAAAGTCTAGCGAACCGAAAGTTGTCCCAGCCACTTCACTAAGTGCTGAAGAAAACGAGTGTACCGATGATATTTTGATAGTGAAGTTGCGTAAAGGTCAGGAATTGAAATTGCGCGCTTACGCTAAGAAAGGCTTTGGCAAAGAGCATGCTAAATGGAATCCAGTGGCTGGGGTGGGTTTTGAATATGATCCTGATAACGCATATCGTCATACTTTGTTTGCTAAGCCAGATGAATGGCCCAAAAGTGAACACTCTAAACTTGAGGACGACCAAGCGGAAGCCCCTTATGATTGGGAAGGACAACCAAATAAATTTTTTTTTAATGTAGAAACATCAGGCGCGTTGAAACCAGAGAATATTGTTTTAATGGGGGTCCAAGCATTGAAGAATAAGTTATCTAATCTACAAACTCAACTCAGCTGTGAGGGTTATGATGCTTTGGCTGTATGGGAGAAATGAATTGAATGAATGAAATTAATATATCTTTTACTTTTTATTTTAAATACATCCTTTTGCTAATTAAAAATTGTGTGCCTATATATCAGCCATCTTTTAAAACGTATAAGAAAATATATTAAAATAAAAACATAAATGTTATATCAATAAAAGACTACTTACTTTATCATCTTACTTTAAACAAGATTAATGCAATTACGAGTGGCAAGCACTAAGAGAAATTTACGTAAATAAGAATGAGGTTCTTAATATATTCACTGAGTAACAAAAGGATGTCAAATTTGGCGGTAATAAAGAGATATACGCTATTTTAATATGAAACAGATCTTAAACGATCTTGGAAACTGTACCCGTTCTATTAAGGACTCAGGTGGTTCAGAATAATTTTCGAAGAATAGATCGGTAAGCTAAATTTTAGGTAGCGGTAAAAAAAAAGTCTTTAACAAGCATGGGCAAAGGAGAATTATTGACAATATGAAGGCCAAAGTTAAGTTTGGTTTCGAACGTATTCATATCATTTATTTTACAACTATAAGACGGGAAAATATCATTCAATAGGCAATAAATAAATTTACAGTCGCTATGAAATCGTTATACGTAGTCTAACACGTACGACTAGTAAGTATACTTTTTTCTATATTATATTTTCTGACTCCTAACCAGGTTTCTTTTTTTATTTAATGTATACGTTTGTGTGTGCGCATCAAAATTCTTGATAAATTTACAATTCCTTGAACTCGTGTACAAAGATGGAATTAGGAAAACGCAACGCAACCAGGCAATTCAAACTAAAAGTTTTTAATATTCAGCTATTTAAAAAGAATATCAGTCAGCCTATTTAAATTTCAATTTCGACAAAAGTCACAATAGATTTGTAAGACCCGACAAAAAATTTAGAATATATTTTACTTTATATTCTAATCATCAGAAAAAAGAAGGAAAGAAACTTGTATTCCGTTGTAATCGAATCTTTTATACCCACTACCTTCCTGAATTACAATTAAATTTCGATGTTCCATAATATTGAGTGGGCGTGGCAAATTTTTCGGTTTTTATGTAATATTGTGGAATTTTTTAGCTTACTTTATACTGTAGACATTACAGATATGGGTAGATGGACATGTTTAAATCAATTCTACATTTGATGCTGATCAAGAATATATATACTTGGTTGATGTCTTCGAAGTTTCCTTCTGGGTGTTGCGAACGATGTGACAAAGCGAGTATAATCCCATCTTTCGGTGGTGGGTATAAAGATAAGCAACAACACCATTCCGATTAAAACTTGTTGCTGACAAGACTGACTCAGCTAGTAGATATTTTAATTGTTATTATTTTTTCTTTAACACACAAACATCGTCAGTTTAAGAAATGTTCGACTATTTTGAGTAGTAGTGTTTTTATTTCCTCTGCTGGTTGCTGTTGGTGGAAATTGTGTTTAAATCATTGGGTGATCGGTTGGTCTGTCGGTTTGCTGTTATTGACATCACATGCTATGCTTAGCATATTAAATTCTTAAATTCAAGATCATCATGAATATATTTTAAAGTGCATTGACTTCTTAAGTTTTTTTTCTCTTCAATTTGTTTTTGTTCCTGTATTAGTAGCTACTTAATAAATGCTACCTTTTCTTAGTTATGCTTTAGTGAGAAAATACACCAATTCCAAAGCGCGTTCATCAACATAAAAAATAAATTTATAAAAATTCGAAACTTTCCATTGAACGAGATATGTAAAAATTATAACATATGTTGATGTTTAAAAATGATAAAAAAATTCATTTAAATGTCACCTAATTTTTAAAAATTGTCAACTTTCCATTGAAAGTGATCACATTCTTGTACTACTTTTGAAGTATCGATTATATTATTCATTTATTTACATATGAAATTCAGCGATTTTTTTATGTGGGGCCAAAGAGTTTAACGGATCTCTAAGAGCGAATAGTAAGAATTGCTTCTATTTAATCGATATAATTAATACCTCTAAGAAGGGGATCACACGACCGAGATATATTCAAGCAGCAGTCTTACCAAACTGTTCGCGATACTAAGTTCCAAAAAGTTTTTTGTTATCCTACTTTTAGAAAGGCACGCTGAGACTCAAAAATGATGGTTTAATAACGAAAACGAATTAATGAGTAGCGGTTCGTTCAGTTTTCGTAAAAATTGTTTTCAAAATATTTCTTGAAAAGAACTTTTGAATTTATCCAGAAAATCTTTTATAAAGCAAAATTTGCGTAGGATCGTTCAGCGATAAGGGCCTTCATAGCTCAAAAAGCTAAATCTATTTCAATGTTATTGAAAAACCTCATGTTTCACGGTACAGATAATGTTAAATAAGATTTTTTTTTCAAATTATTATACAGAAATTACAAAACATTTTAATTTTGGTCATTTCAGTTAAATTTAGTAGGACCTAATAAATGCTTGCATTAAGCTTTTTCATCCAGAGATTGTAAGTTTTCCGTCACTGCAGGGAAAAATGTTAAATCATTAATTTGAAAAGGATCAGAATACTGAAAAAATTATAAAGAAAACCAGAATGTTAATGAAATATGATTGCTTTAAAAATATCAGTATTAATTGCCTACATCCGTAAACACACCTTCCAAAATTAGAAGCTTAATAAAAGTGCTTTTTGAGATATTTTTCAGGAATTCAATTTTAAGCTCGAATTTGAAACGATAAATTCTGATTTTTAAGCATCTAAAGTCACTTTCGGGGCTCTAGTTGTTCCGAAATTTGGTGCATTTGCAAAGACAGTCTATATATTGGCCTTCAGAATAATTCCAATAGCCTAACTAAACGATATTTTTGCTGTATTAAAGGACTCGACAAAAACTGTGTGTGTAAACAACTTTTACAGAACTCTCCTTTCTAGCTTGATTCCACTGTCGCAAAACATATGATGTCTTGAAATTCAAAATAAAAATAAAAAAATAAAAATTTATTATCGAAAAAAAAAAAAAATAATAAAATTGCTCATATAAATTACTTTACAAATATTTATTTTTATATGCAACAACGAAGGATGGAGGTATACTCATTTTGTGATGTAATAAGAAAGCTTTTGAGACCCCTATAAATTGGTCTAGCTGTGATTGTCCATCCGTGGGCTTGTGTGTTTTTGGCATTCCCCTGGTTGCAAAAATTAAAACATCGGCTTCAAACTTTTTTTAAATATTTGAATTCCTTGTACGCCGATTGGTATTGAAAATAGTACCAATCGATCATAGTTCACAATGGAGAATAAACTGAAAGCACCTTTGTTTTTCTAAGCAATAATTTGCGGATTCTTACTTACATTGGTTATAAATTATGCAAAACAGAAGGGCGAAGATTTTTAAATTTATATTATGGGGGATCTTAGCATTCATGGTCAAAAATGAAGAAAATTTATAACGGTCACGCAAAGTCAGAAATGATCAAAATTTCAATTTTTTTCACTCTTTTGACGTTTTCTACTCATAAGGCAAACAAAGCAGAATATTGAAAGTTATTCTATACACATTCTACACTTGAAGTATTGCTATGAGATGAAATGCATGGTAGTGGGTACACAAGATTCAGCCTCAGTCGAATATGTCTTTCTTACTTGTTTTTTTTTTCTTCATCTAAATGTTTGTTTATTATAATAATGCAAGTTTTTGTCTGACTTGTTCAAGTTTTCTTTCCATGAGTTTTTTATCTTATCTTCTATAAATTTCCTTTTTTTCTTAAGTTCTTTCATTTACAATAACACCTGTTTTTTCTTTATTGTTGCCACAATCTGTTTTTCCAAGACGAATTTAAAACTTAGCACCATTTGAAAATTTTCCATAAGCTTTACGGAACTATTCTACTTCTACATAGACCAGAGCTGGGAGTAATGTATAGGACGCGACGAAAACATCGCAGGTTTGAACAAAATGAATTCTTCGCTTTATTGCGCTTTTGTAAAAGATGCGTTTAAAGTCGCATAACACCTATCCTGTAAAGCGGGTGCAAAAGATGGATGCCCATGGATAATTAAAAAAAACATTGTGACATTTTTTATTCAAGTCGAAAGTAATTGCGTTTTAAAAACGAGCTAAATTTGTGGAAAAACTGCTATATTTAGAGGCGGTGATGCTTCACTGGAAATTTCGATATTAAAGATGCGCCGAACTCTGGACGACGAATCGCTGATAAGGCCAATAAAAAAATTTGAGAAGATTGACATATTTTATCTTACGACGTAAGCACGAAACTAAACAATGACCAAAAGACGATTTTGCAATACTTGCGTACGGTCGGATACAAACAGAAAATCAACCAGCAAAGATGAACTTAATGAACTATATGGTGAAACCCTATCAAATCGAACCATTTTTGTATATATCCATAATGGATGACGAAGAGTGGATCACATAAAACGATAATATGTGCAAAGAATTATGGCTTGCCAGGCGTAAAACTACACATATACTATACATATACAAGGTCCGAATTAATGCTACGTAGGCTAATGTTTCAAGCTTGGTGAGACTACAAGGGCATCTATTTTCTACTGTGTTTACGATTCAAGATTTTGAGATAAAGCCTCCAGAATAGGACAATGCTCGATCTTATATACATTTAATAACTCAGCAGAAATTGAGGTGGTTTGAATGCGAACTTTTGTTATCATATAACTCAGACTTGGCCTCGTCGGAGTATCATTCCTTTCCGTTCCATTTCGTTCTTCGGAGAACTTTGGGCATCATCCAAAATTTTCATAGCACATGTTAAAGGTAAACAAGGTTTAAAGGTTATCGACAAAAATGACATATATTCGGTACTTAATGTATGCAAATTTTGGTGAAAAAGGGTTAACAATTTTTGCTTGAATGATTCTTTGAACGATTTGATTTGATGGGCATGCAAAACTCATTTAAAAGAGAACATAATTTTCCAATTGGATTTTAACAAAGCATTAAGTTTGCTTTAAATAATGAAAACTTAAATATATGGTAGACAATAGGTAGGGAATTCATTTCAATAAGACAATGTATGAGAACGAAATGAATGCAGCTTATATAAACGGAGGAGAACACATTTTTTGAGTCAAGTGTTGAGACACACGCCCTTACAATTGCTTGATAATATTATGGTTTCATTAAACGTGATTAAAAATATATTTCTTTGAAAATTTGTTCATGTTGTTACGAAAACGAAAAATGATCCTTTTCCGTCAAATTATAAACACGCATTGGTTAGTGCGTATGTAAAGGTATTATTTGGCATCAAAGCTATAAAATTTTTAAACATATTACACCCTTATTTAGAGCTCTGATTACCAGTGTATAAGATGAAGGAGGTCCATAAAAAGAAGGCGAACGAACATGTAGTCAATTTAGGTTATATGTTATACAGCAGGCATGTGTGCTGAGAATTTTATACGTAATCACTCAAAGAAAGCATTCACTGCATTTGATAGACGACAAGTTCTGTTACGTGACAAATTCTACTTTTACTCAAATTTTTTCCAACAAGCTATAATTGTTACATCAAAGCGACATTTTTGTCTTTCTAGCTGAAAAACTTGTTTGTTTTTATATAATTTCTTCTCTTCTGGTTTTTTCTTCCCGTTTTTTTTTTGTTTTTTTTTTTTTGGTTTGTCGTTATGACTTGATGTAGATATCACTTGCAAAAAGTTCAAACATAACCTTTCCCAATTTTCCGGTTCTTAACTGTATACTTCCTGTTTTTTTTTCTTTTTTTTTTTTTAGTGTTCGACTAAATTACTTTTATGGCTTCAACAAAAACAGAAGAAAACATTATTCGCTTATTAAATTTCTCTCTCCTTGATCAAAAATTTTATTATTACATTTTGGTTGCTTTAAACATCGGCCCTTATGCGTAAATTCATGTGTCACCGAAAAAAAGGATAGCAGCTGCTACTGACAGCTGCTCTTCTCAAATAGGACATATGACGGTGGTGATGTGGCTTGCGATAGTGCACGTAAACCTCTTTAAAAATATTCGACATTTTTCTTATGTGCATTAATAAAAGGTTGTTTAATAATTGTACGGTCGTGTTCAAAAAAAAATTTTTTTTTGGAAAATATTAGGGACATGAAGTGGTCTTGCAATCATACAGCATAAGTTATTGTTGTCATCAGTAAAAATATCAATTTACACAATTAATATAATAGTTTTAAGGGAAATTAGTAAATTCTTGTGAAATTTTCATATAAAACCAGATGGTGGTGTTATATTGCGATGAAATGTGAGTGAAAAGGACCTCCACTGGTTAATTAGTGGTTTGGCTACTTTGGCAATAGCAGTTAAGTTAGATTAAAATCATCTCAAATTCTCAGAATAATAATTTTTTCATTCTTTCTTTTTTTTTCAGATCGATCAGTTCTCTCAATCAAAAGGTAAGAAAATTGTTATTGAAAATTGAGCATTGGAAGTTAATTTGTAGAACGAAATAAACGAAACTATTTATAACCATAACAACTCATCTATATGGCAAGTCTGTACATACTTTTGTCGAATGCTGCCAGATTCGTATTTGTGTTTGAGTTCTTACAATTGCAAGAGATCGTTTTTTAGCGTTCAAGAAAAACAAAGTTGAAGTTGAAAACATTTAATCACAATTTCTCAGATTAATGCGAAACGACCTCGGAAACACTGAAATATTCAATACATTTTGAAATTAAAACGTCCTTAATGTTTATGAAGAAAATGAATGTTACTGATTACAATTTCTTTTTTGCAAGTCAGGTCAAAATTCTTTACAAGAACAATAACACGAAAAACAATAAAAACTCAAGTTTGTTTGTTTTACGAAAATCAACATCTCTACCCTTATGATGCTAAATGAAAGTAAATATCAAAGTAGTTGAATTGAATGTTTGCTTTAGTCTTTAGGAGGAAATTAAATTCTCCTATAAGCTGGGAGCTCAGAAATTGTTTTTCTGTCTGAACGATTGCTGGTGGTAGCTTGAAATTCATAATTGTAATGCAATGAATATGTAATGAATGAATGTTGGGCAAGAGGAACCGACGCATACAAAAGTAAGCGATCTATTTAATAAGGAAGTTTTTTCTTTCTAGTTTGTGAAAGTTTGCGAAACACTCTGAAAGGGAGAGTTTTCTTCTCCTTTGCAAACAGTCAGCAAAGTTTTTATACGAACTTCAAATACATAATTCGTTCCATAAAGACAAGAAATTGCTTAGATATGACATTAAAAATAGGAACAAGACCAAGACAAATTCCTGAAACGTAATAAATTTTTATTACAGCTAATCAGAGAAATAGATTACAAAATGGGAAACAGGTGTATAAAAGCAATTAAACCAATTTTTGTTCGAGATCTTTATAACTATTGTTTCAAGAAGTCTCGAAATATTTATGTGGACAAAATCTTTTCCCTTGCTTACGTACTTCACTTTGGCTACCGCTTGTTTATCAGTTGCATTTCACATCTATATATAGGATATCCCAAAATTTACCAAAGATTTGAATTTGCGTCCATTTGTGCGGTGAAGTTTTGACAAACATAAAAAAAAAAGAAAAAATTCGTTGGCGGTTCAGGGCTAGTAGAAATGGAACATTATACGAGAGAGCAACGTGTTGCCATTGTGGAACAATTTTTCAAAAATTAAGAAAGTTTGGCGTTTGTATTTCGTATACAAAATATATTCTGAATATTGATCTAACTTCGTCAAATATGAATAATCTAAATTGTTGCATTTGTGGCTCAGAGAACCCATAGGTGGTTGTCGAAAAACAAATGCATCCACAACATATCACTGTTTAGTGCGTATTTTGGATCGGAGGCCTCATTTGACCACAACTCTTTGAAAACGAGGCTGGTCAAAAAAGAGATAAAGGATTAATGAAGCAGCACTGAATGCCATTTTGCCAATTCCGATATTCCACACATAACCTTAACCTTATCCTATGTACATTATGAGTTAATAAAAAAATTACAATTAAAAGAAAATAATCGGGTTTTCTATTTAATTCAAATCTTGCATACATTTTGGGTGAAACCCTTTACTATATAAGTTTTTTCTCATTCGCCCATTTCCTGCCTTAATTCTTCCACTTTCATAAAGTTACAGATAAAATGGGGCCACTGTTTTTTTTTAGTCTAATACTAGTGAAGATAGTCCAAGCATCGCCCAGAAATATGTGAAATATCCATTAAAACTCGGTCTAACTGATTGCGGTAGAAACTGGATCGATCCAAAATATTTACATGAAGTTACCGATCGTAATTAAGACACGCCCTATCTTTATTAAAACGTTTACTTTATGGAGAAAAGGTGAAAAGTAAAATCACGTGAGTAACGATGATACGCATCAAGTTACTTATTAAGAAGAAGACAATGCAGGCTAATACTCTAATCGAAACCTTTTGTATATGATGTGATTTTTAATATAGTTTAGGATTTCTTTGCGAATCGTAAACGTTTCAGTTAAAAACTGTAACAAGTGCCACATGGACAAATGGTAATAAATAAACGTAGAACGTCTGCCAGCTCCTTACAATTTCGGAATATCACGACATATGTAAATAAGCTTGTGACGATTCGCCCGCTCTGCTTTTATTTTTATTTTTTTTAAAAAAATATATAAACAACGACATAAAATCAAGACTAAGAAGATTAATTTTAAAAATAAAACAAAAATGAGAACAAAGAAAAACATTAATCTAAACAGAATATAAAAAAAAAAAAAAATATCAACAAAAATACTTAACGCAACATACATAATACAATGAACTTAAGAAGTAAGAAATCACTGCACAAACTTTTGGTTCTTTTCCACTAAACAACTAAATACAAGAAAAACTTCTATTATTATGTATGTGTATATGAAAACCAGAAAATGAAGAGAGGAAGAGAGGAAAAGAGAGAGAGAGAGAGAGAGAGAGAGGGAGAGAACGAGAGAACAGAGAACGACAATGAACTTACTATGAATAGAAAGAAGGAGTTAAGAACTATGTGTGCGAATAAAATCACTGACCTTGACTTTTAAGTTGAAGTTTAAGGCCCTTTATGAAAAAAAATTAACATGAAAAACGCTACAAATGCGGAGTGAAACGCATCTTAAAAAGTGTAAACCGAAAAGCAATGAACACAAGAACTGACTGCATGTACACATGAACAATATTTATATGTCTGCATATCCCAAGAGCCATTGTTCATTGAACAAGCACATATAACAAACAATACACACTTGCCATGGTCAGTTTTCGTCATCATAAACGCAAAATTACGTTCGTTTGCTTTACCACCATTGCGAAATATTAATGAAGCTTAAAAGAATGAATTTGGTCTTTAGCTGGAACTTTATTGCGCAGTTTCTTTTTTTCATTGCTTTTTCACCTATATACTGCCCAAGATGGATATAGAGTGCAGAGAGTGCAGAGATCTTCAGCATCGTAATTATTGCATATGCTATTGTTTGACTTTTAGTTATTTTAACTTGTCTCTTCTACACTACCATTTACTTTTGACTGCAGATGATGATAATAATGCAACAGCAGCCAAACATTGCCCTCACCAACGCCATCAAGACTTGCTGAACGTTGAACTCCGTATATTCTACGTATTCTGTAGAAATGTACACAAATATATACATATATGTATACATGCATTCCTATACGTATGCACACAAACATATGTACATACATACATAAATACATCCATAGATACATACACACATACATACATATAAATAGTTATTCAGACATAAAAAATGTATTTATCCCGTCCATCCATCTATCCAACCCGTCAGTAGTCTGCAGACCAACTCATCAGTCAGGTATCAGATTGTACTCTGTAGACTTCATATATGATTGTGTGATGTTTAAGAATTCTTTAGTTTTTTTTCTTTTTGTTGTTATTTTCCCACTGCCTTTTACTTGTCTTTTTAACATGTGCTCTCTCTTTCTTTTCTCTCATATTAATGCATAACAGTCTTTTAACATAAACTTGAATGTTTCGCTGAACAATTTTTATTATTTATTTTTTTTTTTTTTTTTGCCTCTGAGTTTTATAGACGCTGTTGGCAACGTAATTATGTTTACGAATTTCAAGTTTTTATTCTGTTCCGTCGAGTTTTCTTTTTGTAATATTGTAGCAGAAAAGCACAAAAGACAACATTAAATGATGGTATCACCTTCCTACTCTAATACATATTAATGCTATTTTCTTTTCTCTACTGTGGTAGGATTAAAACCTCTGATTTTCTGTGTTCTATATAGTGTTCTGTTGTATTTGAATCAAATTAAATTGAATTGAAAGTTTTATGTTAATATTTTTCTCTTGCTTAAAAAGCAGCTTTTATTACATAGCCACGACTTTAAACAGGAATTTTTCAGGAAAAAAGAAAAAAAAATGTACAAAATGAGAAGCAAATAATCCCAGGTCAGTTACACAGAGAATATTCTAGTTCACTTGAGGTTAGCGATTTGCTTGTGTAATAAAAGTTTGCTAAGAATACATTCTTAAGATGAAAATTTCATATAAATCGCTTATACAAATTTTAAATCATTTCAATTTTGAATAAGTAATCAATAAATTTTATAGAAATAGAAATTTTTCTAGCAAATTAAAGATTAATTATCAAACCACTAAATCCTTTTAAACTAGCGATCAATATTCAAATAGTCCATACCTTAGCAAATGTTTTTTTCATTTTAACATTTCTAATTAAATGTAATGCTTAGAAATATTTTGGATACGAAAAAAATTTTTCCGCAGCATGTTTTAAATGTCGATGTTGTGATCACCGTGTGGTTTTTCGAAAATGTTAAAGCTCCAGCTATTACCAGATTTATTTATTAACATAAACATCGTATTGATTCCAACTAAATCGAATAGAATTAATGCCGCATTAGGATCGAAGCAAGTCAAGAGAAGGGAACTCAAAAATAGATTTTGCCTTTTGTACTTACGCTAGATTCTGCGCTGATTTAGTCTTCTTCTTTTGGATATTGCATGTCTTGCATTAGAGTTCCCAATACCGTGGAAATTAACGAAGAATCCTCGAGTCTAATACACAAATTTTAACTTTCTTTTATAGATCAAATTTGTTCAGCAAATATGGGTACAATTACCAATTGACATAACACATTACTAAATAAGTTCGTAGGATGACATATAGAAGTCGCCACTATTCCAAGCTGCCAACGAAATGTAACGAAATTTCATGACATTCCGATTATTAGTTTACAAATTACAGTTGTTTTAATGAGATTATTTTTGAAATTTTCGAAAAAAACAATTACCTTTTAATGGAAAGAAATACATACCAATCAAATCAAAAATAGTTTTGAAAAGTACTATGATAACTCTTCTTCGTCGAAAACTATAACTTGCCGGTGGTTTGCTGACTATAAACGAGGCTCTTAAGGACGCGAATGCTGCTGACTTTTATGAAAAACATCCGTTCAAACGGATAGACAGACATGCCTAGAACGAAGTATGATAATATGATAATCAGGAATATACCTATATTTGATAGCTTGGTTCTAGATGTTTCAAATGCTATGACTCAAAATCCCTCATTAAGTGATGGATATATAAAAAACGGTATTAAAGAATGTTTTTATTGACGTTAAATAAATTCGATGAATTGAAATATTCGTAAAAAAATGTTCTCTTATGAATACAAATTAGTTTTCATAGAAAATATGAAAACAAATTTCCTTCTTTCTAATATCCTGTCTGCATACGAAATTTTGTTCGAAAATAATGATAACACATCAATGAGCAAGAGCAACAACAACACCAACAACTCCAATGATAATAATAAATAATGGAAGAATCTTATTTTCTGGCTACAATTTTTATCATAACGAATAGTTATTGCACAAAATTGCATTATTATGCAAGGTCAGTAACATTGCTACTGCAAATGTGGATGTTTCAGTGCACACACGTATCTGAATGTATTTGGAAAATATTCGCATACAGATGCAAGTGTGCATATTTTTTGTATACACATGCAGAATGAAATTGACATTTATGTGTCTCCTCCCTGAAATTACTCCCTTTTTTCTATTCTCCCCCTCCCCCATCCCTTTTTTTCCTCTTGCCATTCACATAAATTTCACATAAATTGTCTGACTTGTCGTCAAAGGAGAATTTTTATTGTACAATGGGTATGAAGTGATTTCATTTGGGTGAATGGGCGGAGGGGGTTTGTTCAGTATGTACAGTTCAGCCAACCACCCTGTAAAGTGTTCTAACGAGCGTAGTATTGAAAACACTAACCTAACACAAAGAATTTATTTAACCTTAACCCCCTAAATATTAATGCGACAGAGAATTTTTGTTGTTGACATCATATCTGCACATACGATAACACGGTTCAACAACATTTGTATTTGAATACAAGAGAAAAAATTGTGAATATCGCATGCGATGCGGTAGCGCAATGTTATCGGTGGGGGCGTACGTACACGACTATGTGGTGGAGGTGGAGAAGTCCATTCATTCACATCCATCCATCCATCGTCACCATCGTCATTTTATCTTTAGTTTGGTTTGGTTTGCATTCAGTAAATGTGTAAAAATGTGCTCTTAAATACTATACACAATGCATTGAATGTATATATATATATATGTATATATATATGTATACAACCGTATATACGTTTACATTTATACATGCGTTTATTGTTGAGAGGAAAAATAAAAGCATTTGGAGTGTTCGGGTAGTAATTGATGATTTTAGAATTTTTGCTTGCTTTTGACGTTCATCTCTTTTGCTTATGTGCAGGCAGACTAGAGAACATATACACAACATGTATATTTATATTATTAGCGAATCGCTGGAACGATCCAACGAACGAAAACGTAATAAATATTTCATCTACGTGAGTACATCGTATACATTTTGTTTATTTTTCATTTTATCTTTTAAAATTTTTTCTCTCCATATCGACTACTTGTTCATTTTCATGATGATGAGGTTAATGTTGTTCTGAGGTTCTGATAATAATCATATCACCATAGTCATCATTAGCTTTATCGATAGTACTAATGCAGAACATTGTTGTATTTTTCTTGTTATTCTGGTATATTATGGCTCGAAGTGATGCAGTGACTTATCTGTTAGGGTGGCCAAGCTAGTTGTTGAGAATTTTTCCTGAATTGGTAAAATATTTTCTTGGGAAGAGTTTTTATATTGCATTCCACGATTGTATGTTAGATAATTGAATGTAAGAGAACACGTTACCATTGGCTTGTTTTAGTTTAATAAACTTGATCAAATGTTATGTGAATCGGTTGCCGTAGGCAATACAGCATTAGATATTGTAAAAAAAAAAAAAAAAAAAAAAAAAAGAATGATGTATTGACGTTGCAAACTTGGAATTTCGTGGATAATCGTCATTAAATGACTTTCTACGAGTCTTCTAAGTTAGTTATTATTAAGGATGTCAGCCTGAACAGTAAAGTAAGTTAAAGTTAAATTTACCAAAGTAGGATAAAATTTGAGCCAATAAAACAAACAAAAAAATCATTACTTGAATCCTTAAACATTCTCAACCAAGAGATGAGGTAGTTGACAACGAAAATATTAAAAAAATTATGACTTTGAAAACAGCCTTTGGAGAGTACTTCACTGCAACTTAAGAACATTTACGATCTAATCCATCTAAAGCAAAGAAATCCTGTATAATTAATTTGTTCAATAAAAATGATCTGCTCCATATCTGTTGTCCGCCTTACGATTGTTAGAATCATAGCTAAGATCTCAAACTTATTATCTATAGGTATCCGTCTATAACTAAGCAGAAGCCTTCTTTAAAATGTAGCTTTCTTTTCTTAAATTAGTATCTGTAAAATTTCCCTGAAGCTTTAAGTGTGGGTCTAAATTTTTGTTTGTTTTATAATTCACATATTAAAAAGTAATTGAAATCACCTTTTGGTTCTAGATTAGGCGAATTGTATTCGAATTCATTCTAGAACTAAATATCTTTCTTTGACTTATCTTCTCATTAGATTAGAAAGTACAAGGACGAGAGATAAACAAATGTGAATGTTTTTGATTTCAAAAAAAAAAAAAAAAAAAAAAAAAACTAAAAAATCATGACCTATCATCATTACAATGCGATAGTCTTTGCCTTTTCCATTTACCCATTTGGTCTTTTGCATGATTCAGACCAGGCAGCAGCAGTAGTGGTGAGATGTAATTGTTTCTACAAAGAATTTTATGAGTCAAAAGTTTTTCTTTATTATTTTATTTTATTAAATATTCAAATGTGCCCGAGATAAAGATATATAGTAAAGCTAAGCATTTTTTTTTTTTTTTATTATTTCTTGCTCTCAACAGCTCTGTGCATAAGTATATGGTGTTGAACTCTTTTAATAGTATTAAGTAGTGTGCGAACATTACATGCCTGTGTATCGTATGTGTGTGTGTGCTTGTGAGTGAGCGAGCGCGTGTGTGTGTATGTGTGGTTGTGTGGTTATCTTTCCGTGTGCATGCATGCGCGATGTGGTCATAGACAACAATAAACGCGACAGTAAGATTTATGCTTATGCTTAGTTAGTTAAAAAAAAAAAAAAAGAAAAATTGTTTCTAGTATTGCTGCCGCAATAAAGAGTTTAAGTAAAATGTTGGCTTTATTTCTTTTGGTCGATTGTTTAGTCTTCCAGTAGAGAAAATTCCTACATGGTTGCTTACACTTACTCATCCCTTTCTTATTACCATCAGCAAAGGCGACACCAAAAGAGACTAACAGCGGCTCCCTGGCACATATTGCTCTTTTCGTCGTGTGTTGATCCTCTTAACACACACAATTTGGCAAATGAGTGTGAGAGTAAATATTCTTATTGTCGTCATCGTTTTTTTTTATTTTCATTTTATTTTATTTTATTTATTTTTTTTTTTTACCAATAACAAGAACAATAACGAAGTATACACACATATCCAGCACTATACACTACGCCAACGACTTTAATAGTGGCTTGTAGTGGCTTGGCATGGTGATGTTTTGTTGTCTTCTTCTTCTTCTTCTTCTTTTGTGGGAACTAAACTTTAGTCATTCTTACATCTATTTATATACATTCATACATACATGCATACATACACTTGTGTATATCCAGTTATTGTTTTTACGCTTTACTACTTCTATTCTTATTTGTTTTAATTGTTGTTTTGGCGTATGCTGGTGTTTAAGATGGTGTGTGTGTGTGTGCTTGTATGCAATAGTGGTGGTGGGGGGGATGATATATATTTTGATACACACAGGCATGCATACCACAGAAAAGGAGGTACTTGTTTTTTCTTTTGCTCTCTATCTAAACGACGTTCGCCTTTGTTGTAGTTGGTTTTGTCGTTTTGCGTTTTGCGTCGTAGTATAAGAGTTCAACCAACTTGTTTAGAATAGACGTGTGTAAGCAAATAGCGCGTCAAATAAACTTCTAAACAATCATGCGACCGAACAAGCATATCTCGTCCAATTAAACCGTACGTACGTACGTACGTACTCATATCATAATGCTAATCGTTGTTGTTGCTATGTATTTATTGAAATATTTTTTCGTAGATAGAAGGAGAATTTCTTATGCGGAAGAGACTTTGTATGATTTAATTTTGTTTACTTAACGTGTTTAATTTGGTTGTAGTAGATATACGTTTGTATGTACGCCTGTGTACGAATGTTATTAATTTTGATAACGTTTGTGTACGTTTTCTGTTTAATAAATTTTTGTTATCTTTTTTTATTTTTATTTTTATTTTCTTTTTTTTTTTTTGCATTTTATATACATTTTTCGGTTTGTTTATTTCGTTTCCTTAGAAACCGCCATTATACCGACGACGAGCGCCACTTTTAATTCTCTTGGCACTCGTAAATAATCCATCCATTCTCTCCCTTAGTCAATATACTTAGGAGAAGTGCACAGTGCACACCCAAAGGAAGTGTATATTTGTTTTTTTATTTATTTTTTTTTTCATTTTTCATTTTTCAATGAATTGTGTGTGCGTTATCAGTCGCTCTTTTATTATTTGTTTCACATCTTTCTACATCCGCTGTTTTTGAAATGAAACAAAACAACGAAAAATTAAAGGGAATATACCAAAAAAAAAAGAAAAAAGAAAAAAAAAAGTAAATAAATAAAGAATAAATAAATAAAAAGAGTTGCTTAACTTCAATTTGGGGAAATATTGTAGATGATTTCATTGCATTAACTAATTACTCAGCTCTAGGTAGGAATATAGCAGAGAGATTAAGTTATAATCGTCTTGATGTATATTTCCGCTAATCGTTTTAAGAAAGCCTAATGCTAGAAGAGGAAAATAGTAACAACAATATGAATTGTTTGAATACATCAATGAAAAAAATTTCCAAAAAACTTTTTATGAAAGAAATCCTTTTCTGAAGTGCAAGCAAATTAATTTTTCATATTAATAAACTGAGAGAAATGAAAAACTTTCTTTTGCGCCTTTTGTAAACACAACATGCTGTTATATTTAAAGGAAAATTCCTTTACGAACGGACACTCTTTCAATTAATTTCTAATGAATTCAGTGAAATCAACGTACTTTCCTGCCTGCTATTATGTAGGAATTCCAGAGCTCAACTATATGCACGTAAAATTTTTTATATATAATTTTCTTCGTTTCATTTTGTTTTTAGATCGCCGCCAATTGATAACACACCGGTTTCTCTTTGTTTTCGTTTATTTCAGACGTTTCGTTTCCAAGACATCGTTGTTATCGATAACTTTCTTAATTCTATTAACGAATTCTTCTGTTTCTTATATGTACCCTTTTAATTTGTCTATATGTTTAGGAATAGAAAGGACTTGAATGTGCTTTAAAATTGATTAATTGATTAGTATAGCCGACGATAAAGCACAGTACGTTTGGTTTTAGTATTATTAGATAATTAGAATAAGCAGAGAAAGTAATACATTTACATGGCCGGGGGAGTTTTAAAGATTTAAATTTCAATGTTCTTTAGCGTAAGTTCTTCCCGGCCGACATTAGTTTATAATCGTTATATAGAGGAAATAGAATTCTGATTGGAGGAGAGAAAAATTTCTCTCTAATACGAAAGCCAGAAGTAAGGTTAAAATTTCAAGAAGCCCTTAAAAATAGGGAAATCGCTAAAAAAAGTGGTTTGAATTATTCATTTAGCTTTGTGTTAGGAAAAGAACAGACACTTCGCGGACAATAACTCACTTCCATTTTAGGTATGCGCGCTCTTTTTTGTTCCAAGCTCTTTTTCTCTGCTTTGCATTTAATCCTTTTTGACACGTAAAAGCAGAAAAAATAAGAAGCGGAGCAAACGGCAGAAATGAACAACAAAGATCACTTTATCAAAAACTGTAGTAACTCCCAATTTTTATTCGAATTCTCTTCTTAAAAAAGTTTGCTACCTGCCTTTTATGGTAATGATTTACTCTCCTAACGAACAGATTAAAGATAAAATTTGAATTGAATTTTGTTCTGATCATCTCTCTCACGTCTCTAATGGCTTTTAGTTCTTACACTTATTATGATTTTCGTAAGCCCGACTATTTCTAATATATCTATTATTCTTAGCACATTATTTACGTCTCCACACCTAACATTATTTATTTATTTTTATTCCTTGAGAAATCAATTGTAAAAGAAAGCCAAATAAAATAATAGAAAAACATCATTTCTGAGGTAGACATTGTCTCCTGTCATTTTGTATTAAATTATTATTAAATTAATTGTATTATATTTCGTATTATAGGCACACAGACAAGCAGGCAGACTGATGACTGTGAATCTGCCGTTTGTGGCTTATTGCTTGTGAACGTAACAGCGCTACCATGCTGTCGACGTCCACACCCTTATACATAAGTTGAAATATAAATAAGCATAACAAAGCATGTTGGTCGTGTATTCGGTATATGAGGTTAATTTTCCTTTATAGAGTGTCATTTGTTAAACAGCTGTTTTAGTTTTTGTTCTTTTTACTTTCGTACGTTAATTTCGTTGTTTAGTTTGTAACAGTTTGGCATTGAAATTACGCTTCTCCCTTAATAGCGCCGCCACCAAATGTAATTCATCCGTTCAACCATATATTTGCAAATTTTCAGGTATTTTATACAGACCGAATTTAAAATCAGGGATCGATCAAGTGTTCGAATATATATGTTTTTAATGAATTTTGAATGGATCAACGTGTTATTAACAGTCGACATTAAAGATTAAAATGAAAACAATCTGAATCTTTTTTTTACATTATTCTTGTCTGTTACCTGTGGTATATTAGGAAATTAGGAAACAAGTGTTACTTGTTATTCAAGAATGTTTACTGAAATGATTACAGCTGGCGAGGATACCTGTGAATTCTTTCAATATTTTCTGCATACGGTGAATATTCAAGATGTATCTCAAAGCTAAGATTGTTTATCACATGGCTTACATAAAAATTTGCAAAAAGTTTTAATAGCTAAAGGGAAAAATATTCAACAAACAACCAACACAAGGTGCAAACACACGTATATATATTTATCCGCATCCGTCTGTCTTCTTACCTGCTGCTGATATTATGAACTTATGTCCTTGCTTTGGTGCAGCGATAAACTTGATATTAAATTTCTTATTTGTCTACAATCAATAGAAATTTAAAGCATAAAATTTATCTCTCAATGTATTTTATATAATAATCTTTGATTATGTGCTCATCTCTCTCTACTTCTAATTACGCTAAATTACGTCTCAAGTAATATCATAATAAATGCGCGTATTAAAGTTACGTGTTCGGTATACAATGCTTGCGGAAACTGCTCCCACGTATATATTTTGCAATTATTTGCTTCTTTTAATATCACAAGAGTTATGTTATGTTACAGTGTTGTCATTTATATACATTTATTAGCATCATATTTATGTGATGATTTGTTTATTAAGAAACAATAAAAATTAACGAATTGTATGTATCCTAAGACTCGGGGTAAGCCGAGTATAATTTCTTTCCTGTCTGATTTTGTTTTTATTACTTTGTTTAAGATCACATTGTGACATGTGTAATCGTCATTGCCGTTATGCTTACGTATGTTCCTATGAAAACAGGCAAAGAATGAAATATGTAAGCGTGCGTTTTTGTACAAAGCCGGTTTGCCTGCCTCGCCTGCCAACAACAGCGTTGCATTTTATTTTATGTGTCTGCTCATAATTTTGACTGACTGCGTTCTTAACACATGTGCGTGCACATGCATATATGAATATCCGCAATTAATATGGTCGAGTGTTTCGGGACCAACACAATGCAAATGCGATATGTTATTAATAAAACTCGACATTTTGTGTATTTACAAGTATTTGTTAGCCGTCATTATAGTGTCATTGCCGCTAACGGACTGACTGACTGACTGGCTGACAGGCTTGACAGGCTTGCTTGCTTGCTTGCTGACTAATTGTTTTCAATAAAATATACGTAATTTTATTGAAATTCTTTCAAAAGGGGGAAGAATTTATTAGAAAAATAAATTTTTTTATATACTCCTGAGAGAGGGGTAACGGAAAACAATGAGTGTCTTTGCATTACACCACTTCCTACGCTTGTTGTAAATTTATTTTAAGAAAAACTACTGTTTCCCTAAATTTCTTTGCATTTAATTTAAAATCTACTCTACTTTACTTTGATTCGATAACGTATTCGTCAATTGCTTCCCATGACTAAAGGGGACCGAAATTGGTTGAAAGTATTTAATTTTTATTCTAGAAACTCTGAAACATGTGGTATATAGATGGATATATTGCCAAATGTTTAATATAAATAAAGAAACAGATTTAATGTAAAAGTTTCGGAATCCCTGCTTTTACCCTAAAATATTTAAATTTAATTTCGTGCAATATTTATGAATCGAAGTTATTTTTTGTTGAACGTTAGCATATTTTCCCCCATTTAGTTCAATTCAACTCCTGCTTAAGATGGTGAGCGCCCCGTAAGGAAAATTTCAATTCATCCACTCTTGCACAACAAAGAAAGCATATACATGCACACATAAGTATAATCCCCACCATCCAACCTAGCAATCATTAGTTCAACAACCTAGGAAATATGTATATAATGGTTTTTTAGATGTACAATAATTCTCCGTTTATACAGCGCGATGTCTGCTAAACATTAACACTAACTGCAACAGATTCGTTTCACGAATCCTTTGTCGCTCCGGTAGATTATATTGAAAATTTCAAAATCTGTTGTATTTTTCTTGCCTTCGTCTCACCGTATTTCCATTGCTATCAGCCTCTTTCTCTTTCTCTCGTTCTTACTTTCGCTATTTTCGTCTCTCTGGTATAATTTGTAAAATATCTGCAAAAAGGACCCCTACAGCAAAGTATCCTGCAATATATGTATATATATATATATATATGTGTGTGTGTGTGTGTGTGTGTGTACGTGTGTGTGTATGAACACGTTCTTCTATGTGCGCGTGCGATGCACAATTGATGATTTGTCATGGTAAATACTAGCATACGTTAGTGTTTGAGTGAAAGAAAAAATTTACACAAAATAAATTTCAAGAGAACGGATATGAGAAGGGAGGGCAAGGCAACATAGCACATTCGTTGTTATTTTGAAGGGTCTTAATCATGGTTCAATGCTCAGCTATGGTATGAGTTTTTATATAAATTTGTATTGTATTTTATTTGATTATATGTATTGTATATAATAAACATAACGATAACTTTTGGCCCGTTTAGTGTTGTTGTTATTTTTTAACTTTTAATACACTAACTACACTAACATCAACGAACCAGTCAACAACCATAGCAACCAGCCTTGCTAACGACTACAAAACAGCCAAATATGTGGCATGGTAAACACAGGTAAAATTTTTTGTTCCTTTGTTCTTGTACATTTTGTGAAAGTATTTGTACAGACTATATAATATATTGGGGGGCTTCAGGATACTCTGTCAAGAAACAGTTGCTTAAATAGTAATGTAAATGTGGTTTTGGTTAACTAAACAAATAGCTGAGTTATCTAGTATGCCTATGCTCAAACCCAGACATACGTGCAAAAATTTACCACTTATATGTTAAGCGACTAAGCCATAAAACAAAAATTTGGTATAAAATTGATGAAAGTCTCCATTATTCTTGTATGTGTACCATCTTAATATAAATATATAGGTAGTTAGTTGATTTTATCTGATGGTTCATGCGCTTGGTTTTCTATATAGAAAAAAAAAATGTTGTTTCTTACCATCATATTCTTTGCTTTAACTTGAATCGAAAGTTCTCTCTGGTTTTATGATAACACTCTCTTCCTACACTAAACACCTTTCGCGCTCTTTCCCTCTTATTTGCTCTCTCTTTTTAATTCTCTCTTTCTCTCTATCAATGCTATATTTAAAAACAATCCTAATGGACTTTTCTCAGTGAGCTTCATGTATCAAAAACTTAAAAAAAAAAATTAATAAAAATTGGTTAAAGTAAAGATCCATCGAATCATTGTTATTATTTCTTAACAACACATTCATGCTTATCTAACTATCGATTACTTATGTGTTTCAAGTTCAAGTTGTAGTTACGTCAAAACTAATCGCCAAACAATCTATGTGTGGAGCCATAATTTGTAATCCTTAAAATCTTCTTATATATATATATATATTAAAATCAGTAGCAAAGGCATTAAGGTTCAGAATATTATAGAAATTAAAAGATCTATCACTATCAAGTGAGTAATGCCGAAAGGTGTGTGCGTGTTTTTACGCAATTTTACAAAACTGACTGAAAATTGTTCAAACAATTATTATAGATGATCGAAAATTATCGCTTTACAAAGGAATAATTTTTCTGAAGAGAATATAAAAAATAAAATAAATATAAAATTACAATAAATGTACTTTACACATTAAAAAAGTACATACTTAACATTTGCAGAATATAACACAATAATCTCGTTTTACATATAACTCTCTTTGGAATTCTGTTAAGGAGAGAACTTGATAATTTTGAGAGAACAGAGAATTTTAACTATTTGCTAACAATATGTGCAATACATACAGAATCTGCTTGGCTTGGTAGCTTCTCTACCTCTTTATTTGTTACTTTTGGTGTTTTATGTGGTTTGTTGTTATTGTAGCTGCTGCTACTTCTGGGGTTCTTAATATATTAGAGTATTTCAGATGTTTAAAGAAAATCTTTTACCATTTTATACATCATTCTGTTGTCGTTCTTCGTGGTCGCCGTGCGTATTTTATACGCCGTTGGTCGTTGGAATTTTAGTCGGCGTTAAATGTTTGTGTAATTAATAAAACGCCATTCTTTTGTATTAAATTGAAAAAAAAAATAAATAAATAAATAAACACATCGGAAAATAAAATTAGTAGTGTATATAAGAAAATTTTACGGTATTTTTAATTATTTGAGTGTCGAAAAATTTTTATTGTGAGAAAAAAGGTGAATAATAATCAATTAATATTAAAAATATATTATGAGAAATATAAATAAAAAGTCCTTAAAGAAATAATTTCACGAACTTTTTTTTAATTCTTGAAAAGTACTTGTAGAAAATTTTCTATAAAATTATGTGTACATGTGTATGTAAAATATTTGAAAACCTTAACATAAAACATGAAATATGTTCTTTAATTTAAAAGAGAAGAAGGCGAGAATCGTTAAAGAAATTCTGTATAAAGTCAATTGAGATAAAAGAGTGGATTTTTTGTGTTCTTTTTGACAGCAAACAATAAATTACTTAATTAAAATTGGGAAGCACACAAAAAAAGCAAAAAGGTGTAAAAATCACTTTCTTATAATTAATAAAAAAACAAGAGAACAAAAACCGTTGAGTGTGAAGTGATGGCAACTCTAAGCACAAACTAATCAAGCCAATGACGGAAAATGTATGATTTTTGTTGTTATCGAGTTTTGTTGCTTTCTTAATGCTTGATAATTTCAATGTTGCTCTCTTGTAGTTCTGTTTGTAATAAAAGTTCTCTCTTTGTCTGTATATCTGTCTCTCTGTGTTGATGTGTTAAAGTGAGCATGAGTTCTTTTTTAATAAATGGTGTGTATGTGTTCTCTCATTTACAAGAACGCCAAACATTCTCTTCAGTTTCCTTTTGTTTTGTTATATTCGCGCAAAATGTAAAAATCAAATAAGTAAATAAATAAACTCCTATATTGGATTTGAGAAAATGAGTAAAAACCTACACAATTTTTGAACTCTGTTTGAACCTCAACATGATGAACTTTACATAAGTATAAGTGCATATTTATATATCTATATGAACCATAGCCGTAGAGTTTTAGTAGTGTTGGATTTATGCGGAATATGTTCTTAAACGATTTAAGTGTTTTTCTTTGTGTTCACTGCTTTTTTTTCGGTTTGCTGTGCTATCAACATTTCCATATAAAGCTGATATTGTTGTTGTTATGTATACATTTCAGTTATATCTAAGGTACAAGAAATTCAACATATGTGCCCTGTTTGTTTGTCAATTTTATTTTGTTTTAAACACACAATACTTATGTACTAAAATATCCTGTTGGTTTTAATATCTTCATTACTAAACTAAATAGAATATCGTTTGATATTTTTAGTTAATTGATCACTTATATTTTTTTCTTGTTTAGATAGTGCATGTGCAGTATTTATATTTCTAAATATATGTATGTGAAGCTTCCCAAGTCTAGGCTGTGAATATATTTCGTAAGCTTATTTTCAGGAAATAAGTTAATGACCATTGGAATGTTTGTTAAAAATTTTTGTTTGGGGCTACTTATTAACTGGAAAATATTAATACTGAAGAGAAAAGGTTCCTATTACTTTGAATAAAATAACGCTGGTTTTTTGACGTCAACAGTTTTAGAAAAATTTTGCAGACCTTTGCAACTGAATATGATTTTATAAAGATGTTAGAATTTAAATTTTATGAGCTCACTAACTATATCTTCATATACCATTAATTATTCTAAGAATTGATCAAAAATTTAAAACAAAATTCCAATTTATTTGGATATATGTTTAAGATATCATTTTTGTTTATGAAAAAATTAGTTTTAAATCTAAAGCAGCAAAGCGACGTTTTAATAGGTAGTAATTAAAGAATGCCCTTGTTAAAGATTTGAAAACTAGTAACCTGAAATTTGATATTCGGGACTTTATTTATTATTCGAGTTAAATATAATATGGTTGCAGGACGCCGCCGATTTTCGTTCACTCTAACTTTTGTGCTAATAAGATTCACGCGAAGAGATGATTTTGTAGTCACGTAACTCTCATAACGCTCTATCAAATTAAATTATATATAATTATAAAGAGTCTTAAAAAAAATATTGGGCCATCAGAGTCAAGCTAAGGCGACAACACTCGGAAGTTTGTAAAGATATTCTTCGTATTCGTAGTGAAGATGATTTATCAAAATCAACAGTATGCAAATACTTCCCTGCTGTTGTCGTCTGGAGAAGCGCCGCTTTGACAAATCATTGATAAACTCGAGAAAATTCTTCAAAATATTAAAGAAGATCGGCACCTTTCATCTTATGTTAGCATTGCGAAAAAAACAAAAACCAGTTTTCAATTATATAAATGAGGCCGCATACAAAAAGAAGCTCGATGTATAAATACCACTTGAATTAATAATAAGAAATTTAATGGACTGGAAGGATTTTATCAGAAAAACAGCAAACATTCGGTTCCTTAATAGGTCCCTTATAAATACAATAAAGTTAATTTAAAATACAATAATATAAGAAGAAAGTGTTTAAGTTTTGGTGCGAGGAATTATGTAATCGAATGATTAAAAAAATTTAAGATATATAACAAACTTTCGAATTCACTTCAGGCGTTAATAGATATTCATGTCTAGGACACATAAGGCTGACACATATTTCTTATAAGAATTGTCAAACAATATTTCATTATTTAATAAACAAAATAAATTTAAAAAAGTGAAATAAAATTAAGATAAAACTTAAAAATTATTTATTTGATAATTCCAATAGGGCAGAGAAGTGGAAAAAAGGTCATTATAAAAGAAAAAAGACTCCGTATCGCTTGCAAGTGCCTTAAATTAAATACCTTTTGCTGCAAATAATTATTAGTTAGAGGGATTTTTCTTGCCTTGATTTCCGTCTTAATTTTGGCGCCTTTAGGAATTTTGACTACGAATATCGCTTACTCTGCGTAGCCATTTACGCTGCTGAAAATCTTGTAAATTTATTTCATAATATTCCCAAGATTATTGGTGTGGTTTCTATAGTGAAGGATAAAACTAATGTTTTATTCATGGAGTATTTAATAAAGTTGAATATTAAGATTGATTTCCTATAGTAGCTAAGCAGTAAGAGTGGAAAAAAGAATTAAGAAAAAAATAAAAAAAATTATTGTAGCAAACTCATGTATATTTCGTATGCAAAATATATAAAATGTGAAATTTTCTTATATATAAGTAAAGCGAAGAAAATGAATATTATTACCTACATATATGTAGATACAAATATATACGTATACATGTGAATGAATTAATTATAATGCAGTTAGTTGTTGTTTTATTATGAATAGAACTGATTTTATACAGTTATAAAATTAATCAATATAAACCTTTCTTCTAGTTGACTGGTAGGAAATAAATCAATTAATTGACGGTTTTTTTAATGACATGCAAACAATATGCTAAAGATTTGTTCGCATTATATTTAATCGTTTGTATGAATGGACATATTTTTGTATGCATTGTTGTGAGTCATCTAATGCATTCATTGTTTGCTTCTGTTTATAATTCACACCAATCGGGATTGATAAAGAAAATAAAATGACAACAATATTTTTTTTATATTTCTATATAAAAAAATGTTTTAATAAAATATTTTATTTAAATTAAATATTTTTCCAACAGCAAATAGAAAACTTAAATACGCTTTAACACATTTTTTCTTTTTGAAAACCCCTTCAGAACTTCCGGTAAATATATGAAAATCAAATAAATATTTTTTGAATTTATATTGAAGTCTAACCAGTTAAATTAGATAAAGAGAGCGGGTACCTATCGTACCCGTAAATTATCGCTATTAAAATTTGAGGAATCTATAATGGATTTTGAATTAGAAGTATGGAACCGAAATAAATAATTTAAATTAATTTTCTATATTAAGCAGGTTTCAAATGAATTCAATTTTTAATAAAAACTTTCTAAAAATTTGTACGTAAAAATTGATCTGCTGTTAAAAACAAATTCGAAAAACACCAAATATTGTGTGAATTTATTCTTATATTAATAGCTGCCATCTTCTCAACAACATCGGGGTGTTTATTGCATTGAAAAATGCCCATTTTTGGTTCCTCAGAAGCTAATGTTTCCTATAAGTAATTTGGTCCCTTATTGAATTTCGATCCAGAAATTATCGACTGAAAAACAGAACTGCTGTTATATTAATTTCGAAATACTTATTTAAAAATGAATAATTTTGACGTTCGAAGAAAAGTTTGCACCAAAAAATCTAATCCATATTCTCTACCGGAATTAATATGGGCAAGTCCATTCGCTTGCTTGCCTGTTAAAATTGCGGCATTAAGAAAGTAAATGTTGTCCCCTTCAATACCTTCATTGAACAAGGTCATTTTACTAAGTACAGAATCCATTTTGGTTTAACGTGAAGACCCTAGCCTTACTGTGTACCTACTACTACTACTACTACTAGGACTACTTTTCAGTGAACAACACCCGACTTTGCTTGGAGAGTTAAATGATCCCATACTAGATATAAAATGTATATGTGCATTATAAACCCGAGCTGCCAGATATTTTTCATCTGGTTTTTTCCTGAAGGCCCTTAAGCATTTGCCAAGTTTGTTGGACATACATAACATAGTACAAGGAGCTTCCTTATTGAGGGGCAAGTTGGTTGTGAAAAAACACTGTTAAATCTACTGCTGAAAAATAAAACAAAATTATTTTTGGAACAAGCCTCACTTATTAAAGAATAGTTTAAAAAAGTGAAATGAAAATTTTCGAAGTATTTTTCTTATAATATTGTTACGAAAATTGCGCCTTTCCGAACTTTAACTTTAAGGCTCAGTTCGTATCTCTGAATCGCGAAAAGCTTGGATTTTGGTTATGTACAATTTTCTTTATTTACGAAGTAATATTTACAAACTCAATTATTTTACAATTTATTACAAAGTAGTTATTTCTTCAACAATTGGTTACTGCTCTAATATTTTTAATCGACTCTGGTGTTCTAAGCAAAATGCTCTGCTTATGAACCCTACGAATATCACAGACTCTGCATACCTCCTGCTTTTAACCTGAATTCTTAGTTTCCTTAATCCCTTTCATGTCAGGTTTCGCGGAAATTCTTTGCTAATCTTTGCTTTTACTATCAGCTGCTAATATGTCTTCTTCTTCTTATGACCGTCGTAGGTATTACATTCAAAGGAATTTCCGCTCCTTAGATTTATCAAATTAGTTATAGTTGCCTTTTACTAGTTTATGATTTTCGTAACAATATATTTTTTCTCAAAAATTTCGAAAATATAAAACAAATATGTTCTTATAGGATTTAATTTCAAAGGATTTTTCAATATACGAACCAATTCAAGTTACGTCGCTCTCAGCATTACTGTAAAATGTGTATACCACAATACTTTTTCAGTATTTGGATTTTCCAAAGTGCGCAGGCGGAAATAGTTAGCAAACAAACCTATTGCAAAATCCATTACAAGAATGTTAAATAACTCAACTGGTATATACTACTCCCCTGGCATAATTCGTAAACCACTGCTTCTTCTGAATATCGGTCATTCGTCTAAGGCTTCCGTTTTTTTTTTCTTACTCCAAAGTAACTTTAAAAGATACCTTTGACCTGAAGCTCATACGCTGCTTTTGCTTTAAAAAAAAAAAAAAAAAAAAAAAAAAAAAAAAAAAAAAAAAAAAAAAAAAAAAAAAAAAAAAAAAAAAAAAAAAAAAAAACATGGGAACCAATGAATGCGTACTAAGGCATTGGACTTCTTTCTCATAACATATATTTCAAAAGACTCCCGCCTCAGCCATGGATCTCATCTCATCATCATTAAATACTAAATTATTTATTGTGCGAGTATAAATCAGTTCGATCCATTCTTATGGTTAAAAATGCATTTATTTCAGAACAATAGTTTATAAGTCAATTTGAACACCTAGTTTGTTTCTAAAGAAGTATTTTCCCATACAGCTGAGTGCGAAATGGGAGATGAAATTTGCATACTTGATAATAACTTAGAATAACCTTTGGTCTTTACAATTTGTAAATTCTGTTTCTTCCGATTTCCATAGAAATATGAATCATTTGTTGTTCATTTGGTCAGAAACAGGAATGACGTTGACACACATAGTTATACGGAAATGTTTGCACATATATTTGCAGAGATAAGAGAATCATCAAATTTATTTCAAATTCATGGGAAGTAGGGAAGTAGGAGGGGAGATAAATATAATTTTATATGGCCATAGATTCAAATTGTGTTATTATCTTTAAATCGTAAACAGAAGACATTTATATATTGTGCAGCAACAAATGGGAAACGAGATATCAGAAGTTGCAAATAATATGTCAGGAACCTTTAGAACTTTCTGTTTTTAACAATAATAAGACAATTAAATGTCAACAAGAGCGACGAAACCACTGTATTTCATGCAATACAAGAAGAATGTCATCAATAGAGAGAAGAAGAAAAACTTTTGGTGGTAAAATGTAGTCTGACTCTGATAGTATATCCATCAGACAGCAGGACAGTAAGAAGAGATTGTAGATAAAATATATGATAGACATTATCAATGTGGCGAGACCACAAGCTTAGCAGACGAAGGAGATACTGAGCTGATGAGTCTGTTCGAATAGCACAACAATAATAATTTCAATAAAATTGTCATATGCATAAAAAGAAAAAAAAAAAAAACAAAACCATACAAAAGTTATGAAAGTAACATTTGTAGAAATAATTTTTATAAAATTTTGTTCACACCTTCCATAGGGAATTAAACCGTTTGTCAAATGTGCGTGCCGTTCATACTATAAAAAATGTAAACATTTTTTTGTAAAAACTGATTTTTGTCAATTTTTGTTTTTAAAATTCTGTTATTATCAAAGTCTTCTATCTAAGGTAAGGTTCTGAGTGAAATTATATGGACAAAGTACACATTTTTAATTATTAGGTAATACTTTAGACGATGTAGTATTAGCCACAATATTACTCAAGCGTTATAAAAGCAATTACCAAATGAAAACACATTTTAATTTTAATTCTAATTGTGATGATTGTGATGTAAAAAAGTAAAATAATTATGTCATAGCTCTGTGATTTGAAGTTACAACTTTTTCCCACCCACCCATCCATCCATCGAAGCATAAACATTACCATATACGCCTTTACAATGATAAAACCCACAGAAATAAATATTCATCCAGATGAATTACACTCTTACTCTCTCATCCCCAATGTCCATAATGTTTACCTTACACTCTTCATTAAAGTAGCAGCAGTTGTTATAACTATTTTTTGTATTCTCTTTTGTGAAATTTAGAAATTTGAGAATATATCTGTCAAAGCCGTCTAAACGTCACTGTCACTATCATTGCTTCAATAATTTAACGGAAAAGTTCACGGTTTAAACTTAAAATGAAATCAAATCATTGATTGCGTTATAACGTAAATTTTAAAATGAAGAAGAATGACATTTACTACGGAAATTATGTTGAATTTTTCCTTATCACCTTCGTTAACTTAAACACAAATGGCAGCAGTTTCCGACTTCAATTGAATTATCAGCGACATTTCTCGTCTTTTGCTTTAAATGTGGGGTTAAAATGTTGTTTAGGAAATTTAATCATACTAAGCTTTACTAGGAAAAGCATTTAGGTCAAAAGTTAATACCGTTAGTCCACCGCATAAAGATGAAACATATATATAAAAATTTAATACAGATCGAATATAAATTTTTTCTTGTCATGTATTGCGTGTAAATTGTGGTCATTTTCATCTCATAAGTTCATGCTTTATATCGTCTTCATATTCAAAACAATCGTGACAATTGTGCTTTTTTGTATACTTTATTGCACGCATTTTTTTTTTTTTTTTTTTGTTCACTCCAAAGCCAATTGTTCCTTCATAATTTTAATAAAGAAAAAAATCAGACATCCTTTAAATGGAATTTATTTCAGGTGTTGGCCTAACACTTAGCGGATTTATGCATAAACCTTTAAGGAAAGTTTCCGATATTTTAAATACGAAAACATAAAAAGCTTTCCTTCCGTTCATGTGTGAAGATTTGATTTTGATTTTTAATTTTGATGGATGAGTTATTTCCGATCTTTGTGTGCTTCTAGTAGTCCAATATCAGCCTAATGCCAAGAGTTGATTAAGATTTTAAAATGTCAAAGAAAACGGGTCAACTAGAATGAGTAGCGTTTTGCAAATCGAACTATATTTTTTTGATAAGCTCTTGCACTTACTTGTCATAGAGAGAGAGAGAGAAGAAGTTAATGATCTACAATATGCTTTATGATATCTCTTACCTTAGATTTCAGAATGTTACAAACGAAGTAAAAAAATCAGTTTACTTAACATTTAATCGAAGTCGAAGTCGAAGTGAATTTTTAATGTAAGAAGATCTCTTTTTCTCTTTCTTACATTTAATACATTTTATATTATTTCAGGTAAATTGCGTATAAATTATGCAAGAAAGAAAGAAGTAATCAAAAAAATATCGTGGGACGTTTGCACAAAATTGTTAGTGAATTGTAATGAAGCGAGACAAAGAGACAGGGATGAGATATTACACAATAATCCCTTAATGCTTCCTTATTCCCTTAAGAATATAAAGCATTTCCTTGTGTCTGAGTATCGTAAAAGTAATTGAACTCGAATACACATAGCTCGATACCACCTACCCATTCATCCCCTTTGGTCAAAGTCATGCAAATATATAAAAGTGTATTGTTCGTGGATTATAAAAAAAGGATGTCTTTAAGAGTTGGTGCGGGGGGAAGAGGGAGGGGGGGATATGTTGCATGTTTATATACATTATTCGAAATTTCTAAAAATAAAACATCTTTCAAGAGAACACAGAGAAAACAGAGAAGAGAGTTCAACACATATTTATTTACCGTATATGTATCGGTTTTATATATATTAATAAAAAACGTTTCTTCCTGCAGCGGATTATATAAAAGAACACTTGAAAAACCTTTAGTTGCAATACGCTTATGGGCAGATGTTAAAGTGGTATGAGTATGTAATTTCGGTTATTGGCATTGTTTGCTCTATCCCTATATAAACACACACACACACATACACAAACAAACACGAACCCCAAAGCAACAGACTTACTGTTTCATATAAAGGATATCGCATACTGGGCAGAGCTACCATTTTGAAAGCTGTTAAACGAGGGGATGTTATGAACAAAACGGATAAAAGATAACCATATATATATATATATATCTGCGAGTGTAATGCTGCGACACAACCTGTAGCTCTTTATATTCTATTTTTACAGTTAATTTTTTTTGAAGGACTTAACTGAGTAGTGCATTACTAAACAGAAAGAGAGCGAGCACGATATTTCGATTTTTAAAGAGAAAGTAACTCTCTCAATATATAGGGAGAAAAGTAGGTTTTTATTTTGTGGTAAAGGATGTCTTGTTTCGTGAACCTGCTTGCGCAGAGAGAACATTAATTTCGTCTCTTGAAATGTACATAATCGTAGATGTGAATATATATATATAGTTTTTCGTCAATTTATTTTGGTTTGATTTGAGCATCATGTTGAACTGTATGCATTCAACAGTTCGGCTAGTTGTATATAATTTAATGTTATTCTTACTTTCTTTTCCTTATTATGTTTTCAGTGAGTAGGTTTAGTACGGAAATAAAAATAGCTTTTTCCTTCAGAAATAGACAAGGGTGGTTCTACTTTAATTTTATTGCCTTGTAGTTGCCTCTGTACGGATGTGTGGTCATGTATATATATATACGGATATGTGTGTGTGTGCACGTGAAAAGTTTATGTGATTTCGTTAGGTATGCAACATAGCTAACGGCAAACACATATTCATGTCTGCTTGCAGTTACACATAAATAAATAAATTTGTTCTGATGCTTCCTTGTTATGTCTCCGTTAGGAAATTTATATAAAATTTTATTGATTTTTATATATAATTTTTCTTTTCTCGCTTAAAAATTTAAATCTCCTTTCTCTGTTATTGTCTTCGTATATCTTCTTTTCAACGAAGATTAAATCATAACTGAAGGACGGAAACGTATTAAAATTAGCTTCATGTGGCAAAAATACGGTTAAAGGGGAATAACGATTTAAAAAAACTTGCTTGTGCTATATTTTTGCAAAGATTTTGATCTTCAAATTGTTAAGCACGAAATCACTAATCTTAATCACATCATGATTTTAATTGGCTCAGATTAAAATTCGATGACTACAGAAACCAAATTTGATTTCAATATATTAACTAAGTCTTGGTTCCGTGTTAATAAATAAGATTGAATTTGTTATGAATTTAAAATTTTTTATTAACGACTTAAGTACTCGGGAGTAGACATTGTGGGCATATAAACACATATTCGAGAGATTCTACGGCAATGTACCCATTTCCATCCGTCTTTCTTGCTAACATAGAAAAAATCAAAAGACAACGCTGAAACTTAGCAAATATATCCTTAGTTTTTTTTTTCATTTCGAAGGAGTTCAAGCTCATTTGAACGATAACCAAAAAACCTCTTACTAATTCAACTCAATTATATATTTTTAAATTGTCGTTATCAAGAAATTAAAACTTATAACAGATATCGATTCAATTAGAAGTTTTCAATTAGAGTTTGGCGCAATTATTTATCGGAATAACGTTCTCGATTGGCCACGTAAAGCGCTTCCAATTACATGTTTTGCAATTGTTTGCATGTCGGCTTGACGTAGGTTTTGACAATTGTTCCAATTTCCCCTCTTTATTTATCTAATAATACATTAATTCATTGCTATTGAATTCTTTGAACTTTCTGAAGACTCTTATACATGCTTTCGTTGTTTTGAAAGGACGAAAGCTGATCGTATAGCTATATTCTATTATTCTACTAAAAGGTTTGAAAACTAAGCTTTATTAAATGTCCAAAATAAGGCAATTAATTAAAAGCATAAATAAATTAAACTTTAAGTTTTCGTAAGAGGGTCTAAAAATTGACCTAGTCAAAATTTTTAGCAAAGTTAATTTTTTCCCCAAAAAAAAAAATGTTTATTATTTGTCATAAAATACCAAAAATTGTATATTGTTACCATGCAAACGCCTACTTTTCATGAAAATCTTTACCTACGGAAATGCCCGAAAAGTAGATCATTGTGGTCTACGTATGGCACAATAAATTTATATTTAAAATTTGCCATATTTCAGACCAATTTCCAAACTCAAAATTCGAAACGGTATACTTTGTTACCAAATAAAAACTTCGTTTTTGTCTGAACGATTTATATGAGACCGGTAAAAATATACGCTTACAAAACTGTCCTGTCTGATCCAATCTATTTTTCATCGATTTTTCTCAAGAAATATTATAGATCGCAATTATTGACATTTTCATAAATCCATTTTTAATTGCGTTCGTCCTTTTCATCAACATGTGAATGCAACAAATTTCATCGAAATGTCTTGAAAATTGCTAATCGTGTTTAAAAGTAATTGATCCAAGCACAAACATTAAGTGGACAATCGAATCCGAAAATGATTCTAAATTGATTGGTATTATAATTAAAAGGCATACTGCCTTACGTCTTTCTGATCGTTGATACATATAACAAAAAATGGTAGGGTGTACAGAAAGTACACATAAATTTAAAATTAAATAAATAAACAAATTTTTTTTCCCTATAATTCGTTACGCCGCAAAATATTAAAAAGAATAAAATTTTATTTATCCAGAATGCAATTCCAACTTAAATTACTGCTTATATCTTGCTATGTGTACGTCGCTCTGATTTTTTTGTATATTTGCATTCATTGTTGAAGTAGTTGCTCTTGTCGTCATCAACTTTGTATTCCCTTCTTGTCTTTGCTTACAACTTATCATTTAGTTGAGTTCAGTTCGGCCAAACAGTGTTGCATTTTGCATAACCGAGCAATATACATGTGTAAGAGTGAATATTTCCACTCATTTTGTATATAAAAGCAAACCAACATTAACGCTTACGCAGAGAGATGTGAATGTGTACATAGCTACATGCAGATATCTTACGCTATTTCCTATATACTGTTGCTGTTACTGCCATATTGTAGCAGTATATTGATGATGTTTTCGTGTATTTGTTGATTCTTTGTTTGCACACGCGTGCACACATGCAGACTTCTGTTATTTTTCTCTTTTTTTGTTTTTTTATTTTATTTGTTTTTTTAGTAGTATTTCTTAGTTATTTTTCCCGGGCAGTTGCTGCGCATAGTTATTCGATGGTAAAGTAGTTTGACAACGACTATCCTGCTGTAAGGACAGTGAAGAACCCACGCAAACATATCCTTTTTCTATAGACCAGAAGAACATAGAATATAGAATAATAGAATAAACATCTTTGTTAGTTTATTCGTTCTTATGGCATACTGACACGAAATATTTTTAATTAAAGTTCTCAATTAATTTTTCAACTGTATTTTTATTTAAATGTAATTTATCGTTTTTTTGCTTTATAGATTTCATTTAGTTGCTGTAGCTTATAAATATATTTTCAGTTTTTTTTTTTTCTTAAATTTCCTAGAGTAAAATTAAAAGACTATAAAGGTGTAAAAGTATTTTAAATGCAACGCCTAAAAGCATACCACGAAAATTACTTCGGATTTATTTTTCATTCTTAAACGCAACTGTTTATAGTTGAGAAACCATAGGGCAGCAAAAAAAAATTAAAACTAACTAAAGCAACAAAACGGCATGAAAGTGTATTTTCTAATGCAATTAAAAATCTCAAGGGATTATTTTTAATTAAACTACAAACGTATTGGTTGGTAAGTGATTTTTTTTTTAACCTCTTCTTATAATTATATTCGGCATATATATAAAACTTCAGACAAGTATCTAGTGATCTTAGCGTACATGCAAGGATGAAAAATGATTAAACTGAGTTGCCGCCTAAATTTCATTAACTCATTTCGAAATGTTCGCTCCATTGATTTGATGTGGTGGTTATTAAAATGGATTGTGTACTCAAAGAAAACGTAAAGAAACGTTAAAGGGCTTCATTTGAAAGAGTTTGCACGGTCTTGAGATAATCTAAATACGATAGTAATGAATTAACATCGTCAGATGATGTGATACCCGATTAGACGATTTCAACTGAATTGACTTTTACCTTCGTTATTTATTGATACTAACAATTTTAGAATGCGATGCATTTTTTAGTTTAATTTAAAAAAACTTTCGTTCCCTTTTTATTGTTTTAAGCAGCATTTTTCATCAAAATAAAATAATAAATGGCCACAGTTTTGCAAACTCTCTGCTTTATGCACTCAGTCTTCGCATTTGTAGGTGCACAGGTATCTACTATCTCTCAATAGTTTTAAATATTTGATATATATAAAGGGTTGACGATGCGACAGAATCTCAAATTTGTTGTAAGTCACTATGTATGCAATATGGAGAAAAAAGGAAACCGAATCATTATTTATTGCAAAATTTGATAGATTGTGAAAGCGTTCAAAACCAGAAAATTTCAGAAATGATCTCATTCAAGATTTATTCTCCTCGTATGCAACATATTTTTTGCATTTTTTATACGCTATTACCATAACATGTTCGTACGTGGATAATTATACAAATTTTTCAATTTTCTCCTCTAATTATAGATTTTCAACTCAAGCAGTTATTAATCCTTTTCGACACATATTTCCTTGGAATTGAGAAAGAAATATTTACGAGAAAGTGAAGGAATTCTTCAACAGGTTATAAGTGACCAGATATGGCCACTTCACCTACACCGTCACTGGATTCCATACGTGGTATTGAGACCACATTCATTGAACACAATGGCTATTTGTCCGATTCACCACTCACATTAAGCGGCTCTTCACCGCCAGTTAGTGATTCGGCAATTTGTGACGACTATACGAGTACGGTTGTGGTAGGTGCAACAGTTGTAGGACAACATCATCCTATATCGGCTTCAGTATCATCGACTGCTTCTTCATCAAGTTCGTCATCGGCGTCGTCATCGTCGTCCAGTAGTGGTTTAAGTGGTTGTGGCAGTACTTCAAGTAATACAAGCAACGTTAGTAGCAGTTCGGGCGGTAATGGTAACATTAACACTGGTGTAGGAGCTGGCAGCGGAAGTGGAGGTCCCGGTATAATTGGTAGTGGCAAGGGCAGTCCTTGTAGTTCACTATTGGCTAATTTGAATGGTACAAGCAACGCGTGCAGTAACACTAATAGCAACAACGGCAACAATAATCACAGTAATATCACAACTAATGGTTCCAGCGGCGCTTGGTCACGCTGTACCGCCTGTAAAAGTAAACAATCTGATGCGGTAGCTAAATGTTATGATTGTTTAAGTTTTCTATGTGGCAGTTGTGTGACAGCTCATGAGTTTATGCATTGCTTTCACGGTCATAATATTTTCCTATTTAAGGGATTTGAACCGGGTATAAATATACCGACTAGTGGGGGAGGAAGCACATTAACAAATCAAACGTCTACTGGTATTAATAATCCGGTTTCCATGGATTTTAAATTTTCTAGTTCATTAACCATGATGCTGCAACAGCAACAGCAGCAGCAGCAACACCAACAGCAACATCATCAGCAACATCAGATGCAACAGCAACATCTACAAAAACAACAGCAACCACAACAACCGCTGTCACAGTTATCGAAAATTGTATTGAGTTCTGCGGCAGCAGCAGCAGCTGCGGCAGCTGCTTCTAGTTACACTAACGGAAATGAAATAACAGGTACTGATCTAACGCATACAACAGTCACTGATGATTTGTTTGGTTCATTAATGCCATCACCGATGCGTGCTCAGGCTTTAATGGCTGCTCAGCATCATCAACAGCAGCAGCAGCAGCAGCAGCAGCAGACGCAGGCAACAGCATTGTATTGTCATCGCCATAAGAATGAGTTGTTGAAATTCAGTTGTCGCACGTGTTGTACCTTGGTTTGTAAAGATTGCATTACCCTCGATCACATGACAGGTATGCACGAAATCGAACATGTCCAGGAGAACGGTGTGAGTTCCTTGCTGACATCTAATGGCGTTGCCACACAATGCTCACCAGAGACGGTATTGCAAACGGTTGTAGCCGATTTAAGAGGAAAGGTCGGAGAGATTGTTACTTTAGTTGACAGTACGGCTCCATTGGGCGACACCGATTTGGTTAGTAGCAAAATCAAAATGCAATACCAAAGAGCCAATACCGAAATCAATGAGACTTATCAATTTTTCTGCTCAATGCTGGATGAACGAAAACAGGAATTAGTAAAAGAGTTGGAGAGTTTGTATAACGCCAAAATGACAACATATACGACATGCATTCAACGTTCCAAAGAGTTGGTGGATAAGACATTACAAACCTGTGATGCGATGGAGCGTTCACCGAAAGCACATGGCGTTAGCGAAGTGCTAATGTTACGCAAAAACCTTGAATTACAATTGCAGGCAGCTATTCAGGAATTGCAAATGCCCTTCGAATTGGAATTCATGTCAAATTATCAGTCCATACAAGCTGGCGTGCGCAATACTTTCGGTTACATACGAGCCTCGGCCGCAGATCCCATTTGCGTAATGCCAAAACAACCACCTATAGCTAGACCCACTCAATCCATATCTTCAGCTTCTTCCCATGGTGATGGCTCATCTAATAGTAGTGTTACTGGAGGTTCGCATTTACCAGGCGGTTTGGGTTTGCCCGCTAATTTATTGGACGGTGCTTATACTAACGGAGGCGGCGGTGGTGTATTATTAGGACGCTCTAATATGTTGGGTAATGCTCACACAGCGAATAGCTTCGAAGATTTGATGACAAAACGTTACGCTGTTGCCGCTGTGGCTTCTAACAACAATACTAACAATTCACCCGCTGCAACCGCATTCATAGGTGTACCCGTTACCAATCCTTATGAGAAATGGAGCAATGGCGGCAGTGACAATTTATTTACCTCCACCACAGATCCATTTACAAGTGCACAAATGTTAAACACTGTGGCTTTAACTAATGGAGCTGCAGTGTGCACTAGTGTAACGTCTACAAATGTGGCGGCTGTAACCCCTTGTGCTTTGAACGCTTTAAACATAACATCAGGCAGTGGTTTATCAAGCTCCGATTCATTAATGGATATAACTTCAAAATTACTTTCGGCTTCTTTATATCCCCCTAAATCACAAATTAAACGTCAAAAAATGATATATCACTGCAAATTCGGCGAGTTTGGAGTAATGGAAGGTCAGTTCACTGAACCCAGCGGTGTGGCGGTAAACGCACAAAATGACATCATTGTAGCTGACACGAACAATCATCGTATACAAATTTTCGACAAAGAAGGCCGATTCAAATTTCAATTCGGCGAATGTGGGAAACGCGATTCACAACTATTGTATCCAAATCGCGTAGCAGTAGTAAGGGGTACAGGTGACATTATTGTTACTGAAAGATCGCCCACACATCAAATACAAATCTATAATCAGTACGGACAATTTGTACGCAAATTCGGAGCCAATATATTGCAACATCCTCGCGGTGTTACAGTCGATAATAAGGGCCGTATTATAGTTGTCGAGTGCAAGGTGATGCGTGTAATTATATTTGATCAGAATGGCAACGTGTTGCATAAATTCGGTTGTAGTAAGCATTTAGAATTTCCCAACGGTGTAGTAGTGAATGATAAACAAGAGATATTTATCAGCGACAACCGAGCCCATTGTGTTAAGGTGTTCAATTATGATGGTCAGTATTTACGTCAGATTGGCGGTGAAGGCATCACCAATTATCCTATCGGCGTTGGAATTAACGCCAACGGTGAAATTTTAATAGCCGACAATCATAACAATTTCAATTTAACGATATTCACACAAGATGGTCAATTGGTTTCGGCCTTGGAGTCGAAAGTGAAACATGCTCAATGCTTTGATGTTGCTCTAATGGATGACGGAAGCGTGGTATTGGCCAGCAAGGACTACCGCCTTTACATTTATCGCTACGTGCAAGTACCACCTATTGGTTTGTAAATTAAACTAAGGAGAACTGTTGCATTTGCTTGATTTTTTTTTTTTAAATTAGAAATTTTGTTTCTTTTTCCTTATTTTTATTTTTATTTTTATTACTATCACAAACTTATTTTTAATGAATATTTATATTTGTTGTTTAGACCTGGTTAAAAAACAAAACACCCTTGAGAAAGATAAGCGGTAATGGAGTCGAAATATTGTTATTTATATTATTTTTCTTCTATAATTTCGTTTAAAGATATTTATACACATACATACATACATATACACATACATAAATATACGTGTATGTACTCAAATACGTATATACACATATACATTTACACATACAAAGAACACAAATATTTTTTTCCACTTAAACGTACATTTTGACTGAGCACTATTTATGGCGCGAATTTTATTAAAAAAAAAACGAATTTTTTTTAATTTTTATATTTATGTAAAAAAGAAACACCAGTAACCAAGAAGAATGAATGAATGCTCTCTTTAAGTTATTAAAATGTTCACCAAGTAATCTCTGCCTATGAAAAGTCTCTATTTTTGTAAACGTAAGTCTATAATAAAAAAAAGAATTGTTTTTGTTTTTTTTTATTGTATGGCGTAATATTAAGGTACTTATTTAATTTAAAAAGTTATCACATACACAATTTTTCATAACCGTAGAGGTTATCCCTAGCGTTAAGACAAACTGAAAGCAAGACGAAAAGGAGTTAATTTGTTATCCATAACATATAACTGTTTTTGGTTTGTTTCTTTTCTCTCAACATTTTAAATATCTCGCCATCTTCATGATTATGTTGATTAATAATAAAATATATGAGGAGAAGAATTTTCTCTTTTTTCTCTCTACTGTTGAGCTCAATTTTGTTTAAAAAAAAAAAAAAAAAAAAAAAAAAAAAAAAAAAAAAATATGTAATTACTTTTTGTTTTTTTTTTTGCACTTTTTTTAAATTTTCCTTTTTTTTTAGTATATATGAGTATGCTTTTGTTTGTACGTTTTTGCTTTTTATTTATTTGTTTTTTATAATTCCTATTTTTTTATATATAGTTAGTGAAGAATCGCATACTTTTTCGAATTTGTTATACTTTTTTTAACTGTTTTTGCTGCTTTTGTTTGTATTTTATTTTAAGATTTATAAAATGTGTCTGTTTGTCGATGTGCTTATGAAAATCCCAACAAAAACTTTATAAATATATGTTCGACTTTTATACTCGCATAAAATAATTTTTTATTTGATTTTTTAAAAATATTTTGTATGTTAATTTTTTCTTAATTAATTAATTTATTCAATTTTTTTCAATTAAAAATTAATTTTTATACTACTTTTTTTTCTTGCAAGCTTTTCTTGTGTTAGTGTTCTTTTTAAATGTTTGCTTAATTTAATATTTAGTTTTTTTTTTTCAAAGAACTGAACATTGTTTTTTTTCCCCAGAAAACGATAAGTAAAATAATTTTGTTAATTTCTTTTATAAACAAACCTAAAAAAAAAAAAAACAAAACTGATAATAAACACATCTGTTGGTTTAACTGTTTCTTTATTTTATAATTTTTTTTTTTTTTTTTTTTAATAATTTTGAATTAAAAAATATTAAACGCGGTAGTATAGAAAATCTAAATTTGTGTTTGAAGAGGGTCCCTTTTATGTTCTACTTAAACATAAAACTAAAAATGCGATAAGTATTTCACACTACTTTCCATATTGATTTTATAGTGCCAAAAAAAAAGAAAATGTTCTCGACAAATTGTTTTAACGATAGACCGTATTATCCATCATACACAGGTCAAGTTTAATTTTTTTTAAATGTTCAGAGCCAAAAAATAAGAGAGTGAAAGAAGTCTCAGTTTAAATTTTGCTGAAGTTATATGCATTTTTTAATGAAACATGTAAATATGAATTTTGTTCATTCCCGGTACTCACACACACACACAAGTGACGAATATTTTCGTTTAAAAAACAGCAATTAATTGTTTGCTAGTAGAATTTTAAGAAAATTTTAAGAAATTAAAGTGAAGAGCGAGCAATATCGATTAAATGAAATTTTGGTTTTCTTTTTTTTTTTTTTTTTTTTTTTTTTTTTTTTTTAAATAACGCAATATGTACTAGCGCTGAAGCTATTTTTCAATTTCCAAAAAAAATGCATTATAAAACGGTTAAATTAATTTTATTAAAATGTATTCCGTAAAACGTAGGTTAGTCATGCTTACGCTGGAATTTTCTTTTGTGTATGTGTGTTCAAATTTTAGTAAAATGTGCCCTTTAAACTTGCAAAAGAGGCCAACCACTTATGTAAGCTAAAGTTTACTTTCTTTGCTTTCCAAAAAACACGAAAGTTATTTAACAGTGGAAAATGAAATAACTGCTCAAATTGCCCAACAATTCGAATATCATTAGTTTGATATGCAAACCATATCTCATTTCTTTTTATTACTAAACAAATTTAGATTTCATATACTACTTGCTTATAACTAAAAGAAAAAATAAAACAAAAGTGAAAAGAAAAAGAAAAAACTTAAATTGAAAAATTCAAAATTTTAAAATAGACAACAACAAGAAAAAACACGTTAAAAACTCATAATTTTAAAATCAACGTTTTGGCAATCAGTCAGAAGACTTATAAAGGACTTTAACGAAGAAGACTCCAATTATAAATATAAACCCAAAAAAAAAAGATCTTTACATTCTCAATAACATATTTTTTATATACTAAAAATTAAATTATTAAAAATGAATTGAAAATAAAAATCCACAAAAAAAGCACCTGTTTCTGCTTTTAATAATTAATAAAAAAGGCCCCGTTTTCAAACTAATATAAGCAAAACAAAGAATTCTACTAATGAAAAGCGAACGGAAATATAAATTGTTAATTAGTGAGTTATTGACAAGCCGTAAAAATGCAAATAATTTTTTTAATATTAAATAAAAAAAAAAGCTTAAATGTGTATTTGTGTGTAATTTTTATACTTTCAAAAGAAAAAAAAAAACAATATTAACAAATATAAAATTTATAACTCCAATTTTAAGATATATAATGACAAGCAAAACTCTTAAAACATTGTGTAGTATTTATAGATTATAAAGAAATAATGTTTATATAATATATGTGTACGCATACATATATATACATTTATATGTATGTATATATCCCTAACATGTATATATATGCATATATAGGTATATGTATATATATATATATACCTATATATATATCTATATATATGGCTTTATATGTATATATATACATAACTATATATATATAAATATATATATATATATATATAAAGATACAAACATATATATTTTTTATATATTAATAATTAGCAAATATAACTTTTTAAAAAACTATAGGGAATAGTTGTAAACTGATATTCTGGAGAAAAAAAGTCTCAAAACATTTCTTGTGTTTTTATGGTTGTAAATAAGCCATAAATATGAACTCATATATTTTGTTTTAACGTTAAAATCCTTCTAATTTATTTAGTATAAGCCCTAATTGGTTAAATATTATTTTTTTTGAATTTTTTTCATCATTTCTATGCAAATTCTCCAATAACGATCACCACTGGTTACGATTTAATTTTCGGGTCAAAAAGATATTAGGTGCACCAACACATCATATTAGTAAAAGTCGGTTTTGAATATTTTTTTTTTTTTTTTTTTTTGTTATGCCGCCAATAATTTCCTATAGAGTTATATATATAATCATCATATATCATTTAAGTTTTTATTTCTGTTAAAAACGTCTCCTTCAAGCCGCGATTGATTGAAAATCGCTTTGAAATTGATCGACAATTTGTAGACAGCTTTGCCATAAGTTATATTGAATGAATTATTTTTGAATATTATTTGAGAACTGAGTTCTTATCTCTCCCTCTTATGTAACTTTTTAAATTTGAATTCAATTGTTTGTGAAAATGAAGTTGGTGATCAAGTTCTGTTTTGCTTATTTTTAACAAAGCACCATTTTTTTTAATGTATATTTATTTATTTATTTTATTTGATTTTAATTTTTTATTAGTAGAAAGAAATCTATTATGAATTTGTTTTCATCATCAGTTGTTTTTTAACTTTGATTTAGTTTGTGTTTTGCTTGAAGTTTTATTTTTTTTTTTTTTTTTTTTTTTTTTTTTTTTTTTAGTGTTTAATTCATGTTATGTTAGTTCGTAATATTCAAAATTTCTTTTATTATTATTACTATTATTATTATTATTATTATCATTATTATATTGTTCATCGTAATGAACTTTTTTTGTTTTGTTTTGCTTTTATTTTTTATGGCTGGTTTTCTTTTTTGCTATGTTTGTTAACTTGCCATTTGAAATATTAAATGAAAAGTAAACTTTATTGTGAAAATTGTTTTTTTAATAAAAAGTTTTATTGCATAAAAATATTACCCCAAAAATAAAACGTTTTCTTTTAAATATTGTCCATAATAGAGAAGATGCAATTCGAAGAAGAATTTTCTTAGCAATATTTACGAAATATAGTTCACGTTCGTATCTGCTCTTCGGAATCAGAAACGAGCTATAAGCAAACTCTTAGAATCAATCTTTCAAGAGAAGATAGGTGTTTTCTTATAAAAGACCTTCAATGTAGAGCTAAAGCAGTAGCAGACAGCTGGATTGAAAAAAAAAATATCTGCCGCTTTTTTTTGGTTTTTATATTTATTTCAACTTAAATTGAAGGCTCAATTGTTAACTCTCTTCCACGTAATTTTTTCATAGTTCCGTTTTATTCCGGTTGCTCAAAAGCAGCAGCATAAGTAAAGTAAGAAAAGTATAAGTACTGGAATAACTTTTCCTTTATGAACAACAAAATGCAAACCGATGAAATGAGAAATAGTTCTTTGCAACATTGAAAATGTTTGCTAGATTACCACTGATTTTTTATTTATTTTTTTTGAGTAGAACAATAGACAATTAGTTAGCATCTTCTAGTTAGCAGCATCTTTCCACGAATGATCCATTTTATTTATGTAAGAAAAGAATAATTCAGAACAATTTTTTTTTTTCGTAGTGGACGGAGTGGGTTCGTTTCATCCTATTAATATTTATTTAATATTCCAAATTATTTCAACAAATTTTTTTTAAATTTTGTTATTAATTACTTGGAGAATTTTGAGGGTATTTATCATTAACTGTAAAGGTGTGATTTACAGGAAGACTGCATATTACCTCGTTTGCTTGTTTTTTTTGAATCTACTCTTCCCATTGAAAGAACAGTTATTTTCTTTTTAAACGAGTTGCAATAAAATCGATAATATATATATTTACATATCACTGATAACGGATACCAAATTTTCCTCTCTGTCCATGCCTGAACGTTTTGTTTTTCTATATTCCGTTGATTCGTAAACTTTTTATTATTAAGACCTTCTTAAGAACATCTCCAAAATGTGTTACATTTAAAAGTAACACTGACAAAGAAGTGGATAACTTTTAACATAAACTTTAAAATTTTTTCTTCAAAAATACAGCAAAAAAGAATATGATTTTCTTTGTTTTTATTTGCAAATACGTAAACTATTCATATCATAATTTTAATCTTTGTTTTTCTTTTCTTTCTTGATAAAAAAAAAAGCAAAAGGGAGCCAGCTTTTTTTAAAACTTAATAATAATTAAAGCATTTACATACATATTAATCATTAAAAATAGAATATAATATGAATATTATTAATGCAATTTAATTAACTTCATGTTGGCGTACAGTACAATTAATTGAATTCATTCGATCGCCAAATGCTTTTCTGCTTTATTTTATTATTGAATTTGAAAAATGATGGCGGTATAAAGTTTAATCAAATTCGACTTAAATCGGTGAAAATTTTAATATCAATTCTATTTGTAATTTACGCTTGGCTGTAAGTCATTACAATGAAAGTAAGCAATAGAGAGATCATCATGATTTTTAATTTCGGAGTAAAGCAATATATAGTGAAACAAGTCAAAGCGTCTTGAGCTTGAATTTTTACCAGTGCTTCTCTCAGCGTGTTTTTTTAGATAAAATAAAATAAAAAAAACAAAAAAAAATATTAATATAAAAATTTTAAAAACAAACTCTTAGGCACGAAACATTATTTCGGTTTATTACGCTAATAACATTGGATGGTATTGTAATGCGTTTAATAATCTTTTTTTTTTTCTTTTTTAATAATAATAACTAAAATTTTCTTGTTTCATTCTTTTTCTTTTTTCTTTTTTTGTGGATATGATCGGAGAAATGATGATTTAAATACTTAAGAAATTACTTTAATAAAAATAAGTTAATATATATAAATATATATGGCTTTTATGTATATACAAAATTTGTTTTGACCATATAAGTATTATTATCATTATGCATAGTTAACATAGTGCATACATGAAAAATATATCATTAATAGGCTAAGAATTGATAGTTTTATATTTATATTTATTGATTTATTTAATTTTATTCTCGATAATCTTGATGTTTCGGTTTCAAAAATAATACCAGGATTTTGAATTAAATCACTTAAGCTTTTCTCTAAGTAGACATAAATGCTACGCTTAATTGGCAATATTGAATGCATTGAATACAATGATGATGGCAGTCGTACAATCTTTATTTAGCAGTTTTACTTAGAGAAGTTTCTTATTTTGAAATAAAACAGTAAGACTTTACTTACTTAAATAGTTACAAAAAAAAAAAAATCTTTTTTGAATGCTTTAGTCGTTCACCGAATAATTAAAAAAAAATACTTAAGAGCTTAGAACCTATAGAGTTATCAAAGCATAACGTCATCATTAAAAAAAAGTAGTCCATTTGATAAATGTCTGTTACATGTTTTTAAATACCCACCATTGTGTCGCATTATTTATATTATTGTATCCAGAAAAATTGTTTAGATTATACTTGTGAAATATAAGCGAACACATGCATCCCCCTGACTCCCTATTTTTAATATCTTCGCAATTTTTATCAGATGTTCTCAGCCCAATTTTCAAGATTTCTTCTGTTTTAATACTCAAAATCGGCATTATTACGACTTTTTAAGTAATAGGTCATCTCTTAATTCCTAGAACCGATAGTTAATCAGATATTTTAATAAATTTGGAAAGAATCTAAGATTTAAATTTTGCTATTTTGTCGTTGCCCTTTTGCTACAGAGAATATATTTGAAAATTAAAAGTTAGCCATTAAGAAAGTTTCGAGTTGAAGTTGATGAAATGCTAACAATATTTGAGAGTTTGATTTTATAGTTTTTTTTTTTAATTGTCATAATTCCAACAAAAAATAAACGACTAGACAATCAAGCACAGATAAATCAACTTTCTCATCTCTGATCAATATTAAAAACAGTTTTTCAAAATTCTAGCTTGCTTTGCTATTATACTAACACACCCTAAATCGCCTGTGGTGAGTGGATAGAGAAACCATACATTTTTTTCATTATCTTCAGTTTCATAAATTATTTTTGCTTTTTTTTTTTTATAGAAATTCTAAGAAATAAAACATTCCTGGTATTTTTCATTAAGGCTTTAAGATATAATTTTCATGATTTAAGGTCTAATTCACAGAAAAAAAAAGGAAAAACGAAAACGATAATAAAAAGAATACACACAATCGTTAACATAATCGTGTTGAATATTGTAAAAATTATTATTATTATTATTATTATTATTATTAATTAATGAATAATAATAATGAATTAATATTAGTTGAAATCTTTCTTACTTTTTTATAAAACTTCAACAAGAAAATCTATTAGACTGTGTCTCGATTGATCTTCGTGCATGCATATATACGATATACATTTACATATATATATACATCTGCATAATGTTTTTTAGGCATAATAACTGTATAAAAATTATTGCAATTTTTTTGCATACATACGTCGTACATACATTTTATTGCATTTACATATACATTTATCAATAATTATTCGATTATCACTATTTAATGAAACGAAGAAAGAGAAAAAGAAGGCTCTCTCACGTACACGTATTTACATTTATTAATATAATATCTCCTACGCATTCATTCGCGATCTCTCTCTCTCTCTCTCTCTCGCTCTATTTATCTTTCTCTCTCTCTCTCTCTCTCTCTCTCACCCCTGTCCCTCCTTCCCACTCTCTCTTCGCCTCTCTCTCTTCCCTCCCCCCTCTGGCTCCCTCTCTCTCACTCCCTCTCTCTCTCTCCCCCTGTCCCTCCTTCCCACTCTCTCTTCGCCTCTCCCTCCTTCCCTCTCTCTCTTCCCTCCCCCCTCTCTCTCACTCCCTCTCTCTCTCTCCCTCTCTCTCTCTCTCTCTCTCTCTCTCTCTCTCTCTCTCTGTTTTTCCCATCGCATACATAACATATTTACATATTACATTTTATATAATTAAATCTATTTCATTGTGCTTTTTGTAGTTGAAAATTTTAAAGTCGTTATCAATATAATATAAATAGAAATGAAAAAGCAATTGATGTAAAAAGAAAAAGCGGGAAAATATTGAAAAACTAATCCTACAAGTGCTTCGTGTACTCTTTAGATGATGTAAACAAGAAGAAATTTTCAAAATTTTGTAACTAACGCAAGTAATTTTATGCTAGAGCTGTGTGCATCTCAACTTCTGGTCCCAGGTATGCCAAACAATGTAGCATCTGCTTTCACAATTGCAAGAGAGGGGCTGATCTTTAGTCGGGGAATAAATATAGTTTTCACTAGAACTGACGACAACGTTAGGATTATTGCATTTTTAGGAAATTCACACTTCTACTACTTCTCAGATCGATTCCATTTCTTTTTGAGCAGCATAAAATTCTAAATCGATTTAATCATATTCGCTGGCTAGTTTTTACTCACTTTGTGAGTTAACGGCATTCTAAAAGTAAAAAAATATGACTAATATTTATAAGATTAATTTTTAGATTTCACGAGAAACGAAAATTTCTATATATTTTCATCAATCTGATATGATCAGTTTTGGAAATACTTTTTGTAAGTAATCAGCTGATGGGGAGATTTAAGATTTAACATATAACATAAAGGTGATCCTATTTTGTTAGATTTTTTATAAATAAAATATTACTTTCACTCTTCTAGAAATAGAAGTGAATTTTTCTCTTGTCCGATAATATGGTATACATTTGTTATTTCAACGAATTACGATTACTTATGAAATGGCTAGAAGTTTAGAAAAACGAATAATAATGAAAAAAAACAAACGTTTATTCTTGCATGAATGTGTCAAAATCGGTTGTAAAAAAGTTTCTTGGATCCGAATTTTTTTTCTGAAATTTAAACTGTATAAACCATATTTTCGGATGAAGGAAATAAAATATTTGATAACACAGTTAAAGAGCAAACCATTCCCCTTTAAAATGATACAAAACAAATTTTCTATTTTTCTTATGGAATTTAGTAGGTGAGCGCGAGTATTTCGTCTTTTCCTTTCCCAATTAATTTTGATAATTTTATGCGATGGTAGCAAGCAATAAAACTTCAATTCAATATGGTTCCAATTATTCTTTTAGCATAAAGACGCATAAATTTCAAATGGTTTTAATCAAATACTACCGAACAGAAATTTTTTTTTTATTTCAAAACTGTTTCATTCGTCTTATGATTCAAAATATAAATTCATTTAAATTAATTAAAAATTAAAAAATTTTTCGATAGCAGAAACCAAATTTAAATACTTCCATCGATTTGTACCTATATACATATATATCTGATCTAAAATCTGACCAAAATTATACTCTGCGTGAAATTCAAAATCCGAGGAAAAAATTAAGACTCAAAAGTGATACCTATTTTAGTCCGACTCATATAAATATATATATACACTATAAAAACCTCCATAGGCTTACATTGGAAATAGGAAAGTCTTCAAGAAATTACGGCAATTATTCCGTACACGTTCTCGATACTTTTTTATTTTTAGAAAATATGTTTACATAAATAAATATTTATTACTATAGACGAAAAGTAGCGAGACTCTAATTTCGTAAAATACCCGATCAAGATTTTGTCGATTAAGTTTGTTTTTCAAAAGGATTAATACAAACAACTTTTAAAAAATGATTTGGGCTTGTCTTCCGTATTTTCTCGTCTCGCTTCAAATGTTTTGAACTTTTTTGAAAAACAACATCGTGTTAATGTGCCCAAAGAAATGTTTTCTAGGAACGATAATTATCTAAAATAAATAATTACTGGCGATGAAACTCGGGTTTGTGCTTCTGACGATGGAAACAAGTCCACAATTAAGTGAATGTAATGCTACAAGTAAATCAAAACCAAAAAAAAAAACAGGACGCTGAGAGAAAAAACATCTAGCCCATTAGAGCAAGTGTCACGAGATTTATGTCAATTGTTCGCGTAACAGCCCTACCAACCAATCAAAAAACATACTTATAAGTGTCATAGCGCGGATATTTAAAAAAAACAAGTCTCATTACTTTTCGTCCACAGTAGTATTAGCGATATTTGAATACACAATAGAGCGAACAACTATTGTTATCCTATTCGCTATGTGATTACACGATACGATTTTTAAAATAACATCATTTAGATTGAACATTTACCACCAATCGAAAGTTGCTAAATTCTATAAAGGAATGATTCTACCTAACGTATCGGCCATCGGCCATCTTTCAAAATATATAGAGGGATTTTCATTGATTGTCAGATTTCAATATTCTACTTTTAGGCAAAGTTCCAAGCTCATAACAAGTATTGCAGGAAAGTCACACAAGTCAGCAGATGTGACTAAATCGATTTTCTTAGTCAGCCTGATCAGGTTTATCTTATTTATAGAGTTCTTACTTTCTATTTTGAGAATTCTTATGCTTTAGAAATCTAGGACTTCGTCCGCAGTGTGGTATTAATAATTTTTGGATTTTTATATTTTTTCGAAATTTGTTCGAGGTTGCGAAAATGTAAGATTTCACTTTTTTAGAGGCGAGTTACCTTGCAAAGAATTTTAAATATTTTATTTTTCATAATATTCCAAAGCATTAAAAAGAATTTAATATTTTTCTTTTTTTATATCATTCACTTGCAGCGATTTAGAATAACTTGTAAAAAATTTAAGCTTTTCTTTTAATAGATATTTGAAGGAATTTTGGTAAATATCCCGACATTTATTTAATAATAAAGATTCGGAGTTTTATGATGAAATAAACTAAAATTTCAATATCGCCTCGCACACTACCATTTAACACCAATACAATACATATACGTACGCAAGCTATAACAACTCAAACTAAAATTTACACCACCTCTACCGATATAAATATAAAACAAAATAAAATAAAAAAGTGAAATAAAACACAACAAAAATAAAAAAAAAGTTGTTTTCAAAAATAATAATAAGATTTATTAAATTTTTCAATTGTTAGGCAATGAATGTTATTTATACAGAAAAAAAATACCAGAAATACGAGGAAATTATTTATGCATAAAGAATCTTTAACTATGAAAACTATTTTTAACTTAAACTTTGAACAAAAACAAAAATGTTTCCCCTTCATATACAGTTAAAACACAAATCAATGTATACAACAAACAACCCAACAAACATGCTTACACTCTTATACTAATAGTTATTTTTAAAAGGAATTCACAAGAAATCGAAATGAGAAGAACCGTAAATGGTGTTTAGTCGATAAAAAAAAAGAAAAAAAAATGAAGATGAAGAAGAAAAAACGAAAAGCAAAATGCAAGGTAAAAAAGTAAACGATTGTTGGATAAAAAAAGGTATGAAAAACGCAGAAAAATAAATTTTAATAAGAATGAAAATTAAAGAAAAAAAAAGAAATAAATAAAAAACAAAACATATTTCAAGGCATGTGTTAAAAGTAGTTTATATTTTTGATAAATGTTGTTAAAAAATGCTCGAATATAATGAAAAAAGAAAAAAGATATTTTAAAACTTCAAAAAAAGGAAGAAGAAACGCAATAAGAAAACGAGAAAAAAAAAGTAAAACCACATATTAAACTTGAGTGATGATTGCTAAGAACATACAAAAATTTATTGAAGAAAAAGAAGAATTAATCAAAAGAACTAAAAAATTTTTTTTGTTACAAAGAATTATTTTTAAAAATTTTTTATATCAATTATTTAGCATATTATGTTATTTTATAAAATTTGAAAAAAAAAAAAAACTTTTTATTGTCGTTAAGTCATCAAAAAGTTATTCGAAGACCAAGTGCAGCGGCTTAGCGTTTGGTAATAGGATGGTGTTGCAAATTCGATGCAATGACGTCTTCATCATTATTATTAAGCATAAAACTTAAAAGTAAATTAAAGTGAATTTAATTCTTGATTGAAACATTTTACCGCCTTTAAGTTTTTTCTCTTATCATAAAATAATTTCTGATCGAAACTTGTAAGAAAGAAGCGAAATCACATGTTCAGTCAATTTGCAAATTTGTAACATATAAACTTGCCGTTAAGTATCCTAGGCAATAAAAGATATTATATTACATATATAGTTTCTCTCTTATCATATTAATGTAAATTGCTTTTAAGAAAATCGAAAGATTCTCAAGGAGATGAAGGTCTTATTGCATTGCATTAATGCGTTATGAATAAGCCAGCGTTATGCTGGCTGCTTGGTCGCTTATTAATTAATTATATATGTTTTTTCGTTTTTCATAATAATTGTTATGAATATAATATGTTCGTGAAACACACAAATAAACACACACGTATGTACACACCAATCAACCAAGGCAACCAACCAACCAACCAATCAACCAACCAAGTAACAAGTTAATCCGTCATCAAGTCAAAAAGAAATTAAATAAAAATTTAACATGTTGAGGAATTTTACAATTAAATTTTTATGATGATAAGTATAATGATTAAATGTTTTTAAATCAGAAAATATAAAAAAAACAAAAAAAATTATAATAATAATAATAACATTAAATATTGCTTTGAATCCTAGTGTTAGAAAAAGTTTTTACCCCAAGTTTTTTACCGTAGAAAGTTTGCTAAAGAAAATATTAAAAATACAAAACTATTACTTTATATAGCAATGAAAAAAAAGAGGAGAAAAACAAAAATGTTAAATGCATAAAAGATATTAAGAAAAAAAAAACGCAGAAAAAGAATCATAATTGTTTGTTGTTCTAGTACATTTTTTGATATAAAAAAAAAGTAAATATAATAACAATAATAATAATAACAGCATACACGTCTAGAAACTATTTACCTCCTCTTTTGTTATCATCTCAAGAATTTTAAAATAACTTCTTTGCTCTATATCAAAACTTCCTCCTCTGATATCTCATTTTTTAACTTTTGCTCGTTTCCTTTATATATAATTTTCTTTTTTAATAATATTTTAATTTTCGAGAAGTTTTCTTTTTTTATTCTTTTTTTTCCCCCTTTATATCTAGAAAACTTTTAAGCGATACTTTGATCAAACATGCTTTTACCCAAAAAAAAAGCAAAAGCATGAATTCAAGATAAAATCTGAGTTATGATAAAATTATATGGAAAAAGTTGATTTAAATGCTTGCTGTAGCAAAACTAAATTTTGTTCGTTTGAATCGTTTAATCCTTCATATGTGTGTTTATCACAAATACTCGCTTAACTTTCTTGGTTTTTTGATCGCTTTTTTGCTCTTTCTTCTTCTAATTAATAGAATATTTTAACTTTTTCTCTTTCAATACTTTAAATATATCCTATCGATATGCACACACATTCATATTTTTATGATTAACTTACTTAAGGCAAAACGAAACGAAAAAAAAAAAAAATGAAGAAAAACTGTTGTTAATTATTAGTATTATTTTTATGTAGAAAGCTTATAGTAAATAAAAAGTGAATTGCATTAAGAAAACCTATATACATATATATATATAAATATATATTAAGAAAAATTGTTATAAAAATCACACTTTTTCTTATAATTCACTCTGACTCTGACTGATTTTTTATTTAAAAACAAAAATTGTATATATATATATATATATAATATATAATGTATTATATATATGTAATATATTATATATATATATACATAATTTATACAAGATAAATATCATTAACATAGAATTATTCGTGTGTATGTAAATGTTAACTATATATTGTAGTACATGTATCGAACAAACATTATTAAGCATACAAATGCAATTAAGTCATAATTAATATTTTATTCTACACATTTAATCTTCTATTTTTATATTTACACAGTAAAATTTTAATTTCAAACATTTTTTTTTTCTTTTGCAAAAAATCATGCAGAACTTGTTCCAAATTTCACGATAACTTCTTAATGCAATAAATAATGAGAGATAAAAAGCATCAATTCGGTGTAATAAGTCCTTCCAAAGCTTATTTTCGCCCACATTTTCTTCTTATACATTTAAATATTTTATATAAAACGTTTCTCTTACTGCTTTATCGATTTGTATGCAATCAATTTCCAAAAAAAAAAAGAAAAACTTCTGCATCTTAAAAGTCTGATGCAATAACGACTTTGTTGATTTTAATCTCATCGACTGCATCGAATTTAATTTTAATTCGATTTCAATTTAAAAGTTGAATTCAATTTCCGTGCAATTTTAATTCAATTTTAATTCAAGTTGAATGCAATTTCAATTCAAGTTGGATGCAATTTCAATACAAGTTGAATTCAATGTCAATTCAAGTTGAATTCAATGACAATTCAAGTTGAATCTAACTTCAATTCAAGTTGAATGCAATTTAATTCAAGTTCAACTTGAATTCAATTTTTCTTCAGCTTTAATATAATTTCAATTAAATTTCTCCTCAATTTTAATTCAATATCAACTCAAGTTGAATTTAACTTCTCTTCAATTTTAATTCAATTTCGGTCCAATTTCAATTCAAGCTGAATTCAATTTCTCTTCAACTATAATTCAATTTTAATTTAAGTTGAACTCAATTTCTGTTTGATTTAAATTTCATTTCAGTTCAATTGCCATTCATTTTCAATTTATGTTCCATTAAATTCTAATCCAATTTCTATTCAATTTTGATTTTGATTGAATTCAATTTCTCTTCAATTTTAATTCAATTTCGATCCAATTTCAATTCAGGCTGAATTCAATTTCTCTTCAACTATAATTCAATTTCAATTTAAATTGAACTCAATTTCTTTTTAATTTTAATTTAATTTCAGTTCAATTGTCATTGAATTTCAATTCAAGTTCCATTAAATTCTAATCCAATTTCCATTCAAATTCTCTTCAATTTTAATTCAATTTCGATCCAATTTCAATTCAAGGTGAACTCAATTTCTCGTCAACTATAATTCAATTTCAATTTAATTTGAATTCAATTTCTCTTTAATTTAAATTTATTTTCAGTTCAATTTCTATTCAATTTCAATTCAAGTTCCATTAAATTCTAATCCAATTTCCATTCAATTTCGCTTGAAGTTGAAGTCAATTTCTGTTCAACTTTAATTCAATTTCAATCCAATTTCAGTTCAAGTTGAATTAAATTTCTCTTAACTATGATTCAATTTCAATATAAGTTGAACTCAATTTCTTTTTAATTTAAATTTAATTTCAGTTCAATTGCCATTCAATTTCAATTCAAGTTTTATTAAATTCTAATCCAATTCCCATTCAAATTCTCTTCAATTTCGATCCAATTTCAATTCAAGTTGAATTCAACTTCTCTTTAACTATAATTCAAGCTGAATTCAAACTGAATTCAATTTCTCTTCAACTATAATTCAATTTCATTTTAAGTTCAATTTAATTTCTGCTTCATTTAAATTTAATTTCAGTTCAATTGCCATTCAATTTCAATTCAAGTTCCATTAAATTCTAATCCAATTTCCATTCAATTTCAATTAAAGTTGAATTCAATTTCTCTTCAATTCTAGTTCGATTTCAATTCAATTTCAATTCAATTATACTTCAACTTCAACTTCAACTTCAATTTAAGTTGAATGGAAATTGGATTAGAAGAAGAAGTCAATTTCTGTTCAACTTTAATTCAATTTCAATCCAATTTCAGTTCAAGTTGAATTAAATTTCTCTTCAACTATAATTCAATTTCAATATAAGTTGAACTCAATTTCTTTTTAATTTAAATTTAATTTAAGTTTAATTGTTATTCAATTTCAATTCAAGTTCCATTAAATTTTAATTCAATTTCATTGCAATAGCCATTAAATTTTAGTTCATTTTCAATTCAATTTCAATACAATTCTAATAAAAATTTTATTACACTTGAATTTAATTTCCACTAAATTTTAATTCATTTTCAAAACAATTTTTCAATTTCCTATCAAAGGGATTTGCGTTAGGAAGGGTACTTGGAAAAATTGCGTGAGGCATTTTAAAAATATTGATTATTAAGCGACTGGTACATATTTGAAAATGTTCAGTTCAGTTTTTGATCAAAAGAAAGGCGCTCTCTTTTTAACAAAAAGGTAAGAAAGCTAGGTTTGGCTGGGTGCGAATCTTGTCTACGCGCTACAGCTCATTTTATTATATCAATGTCAATTTAATCCTAACGTAGGATGATAATACGAATAATAACTAAAAAAGTAGAAAAGAAAAAGCAAAAAAAAAAATTAAAACTTGATAAATTACATAGACGGACAGACGGACATGTTTAAATCTATTCTAAATTGAATGCTGATCAGGAATGAATATACATTGTGGGGGGAAGTTTCATAGGAAGCTTCCTTCTAGACGTTGCAAACAACTCGTCAAAATTAATACACTGCTATCCTTCGATGGTGGGTATAAATAAAAGAAAGAAAATCAAATTGTCAAGTAGAGGAAATTTAATTATACGTTACATTTTGTAAAGCAACAGCCCCTTTTTACTTACTATTTGTTACATGAAATTGTTTTGAAAGCTTTTTAATGCATGCTCACGTACTCGCCTTTAAACTCAGTTATTACGGAGTATTGTGTCATGTTTTATTAGACACGTTAAGTGCCTAAATGGATAATTGATTTACATTTTTTATGTTTACTATCGAAAAATGGAAGCATTTGTAGCACTCAAAACATGCAATAAAACTGATGTTCATTTATCTGTCCGCTTATCTATAGTTATCTTAAAATAAAGAATTGAGAATTCGTACAAAAACTCTTAAGAGAGCACATAAAATATAAAAACGATCGAGAGAAGCGAACAATCGCTTAATAAGCGGTAAAGCTGTACTGATCTAAATGATCTAAATATCGTTGGCAATAATTTTATATCTATTACTTCTGGACTCAGTTGAGAAATGTTGAGGATTCAATCTCGTCGAACGAATACAGGAATAATCCACGTCTAACGTGAATATCTCTCATTTTTACTAATGTTTTTTTCTCGTTGTACTTTGACTGACAGTTGACAGTTTGAAAGTTGAAGGCACTCAATTATCTGAATATTTTATGGAACAATTTTTGCAATAAAATGAAAAAAAAAAATGTTTGGAATTTAGAAAAAAAAAAAAATCTTCAGTTTATTTTATGTATTCGACTGGAACACACACACACTTTTATACATAATGAACACAAGCTCAAAATCCTGTTTCACTAGGTTTTCCTAGATGGCTTTTATGTTTTTATCCTCTTTGTAGTCACTGTTTACACGGTCCTCCTTTATACACCTGAATGTCTTCTAACTGCATTTTAATAACAGTTATTTAAAATTCAAACGGTTTTTATTACAAAAAAGAAAAAAACAAAAAAAACAAAATAAAAGAAAGGGAAACACAACAACAAAAATTACAAATAAATCTAATGAAATCGTTCAGACTGCTTGAAACATAAAAAAAAAAAAGAAAAACAAAATCACTTTTTTAATAAGAAAAAAAAACAGCTAATAAATACTAATAATAAATAAATAACTTGTGAGATAAAAAGAACAACAATTTTGTGAAAAAAGCGACTTGTTTAGGGAATTTTTCAAATTCGAAAAATGCAATGAGGAAAACAATTGTTTTTTCTTTCCTTTTTTTACAAAATGATCAGCAGCAAAAATAAGAAAAGAAGAAATTCTTGTTACAAGAATTCGAAAGCTGGTCATAATTTTAAATAAAAAAATAAAATTAATAATAATAAAAAAAAAAAATTCTTTTCGAACTAAGAGATTGTATGAAATTGTGAGACTCGAATACTACGTAGTTGTGTAAATTTGCAGTTAAAAATCCTTCAATAATTAGAGCAGAAAAAAGCAAAAAAAAAAAAAAACAATTTATTATCACAAAATTTTGTTAAACTTAAACTGACAAATCCAACTTTTTTATATCCTCATCTTGACATTCCATGTCACTGTTCAAATTGATCATTTATATGAAGAAACTTAAAGTGAAATTAAAGTTCACGGTCGTAATTCGTATAGGCCTACAAGACCTACAAGATCGCAGTCCCCTAATATTGATCGCATTTATCATTTACGCAGAATTTTCATATATGAAGCGCGAAAGCATGAAGAGCTGATCTGATAAATTTCTTAACATCAAACTTGTCGTTTGTGGTTTTGTTTGTTTTAATCCATTGTGTCATTTCTCGTGCTTACTTATGGCGCCTTACATATGAACGCTGTACTTACTTACTCTAATTTCACGTGTGATATAATAGTAATACTTGCGTTACCTTTCTTCTAATAAACAACAACTTAAAGCGAACATATTTCTGGTTCTGCTTAAAATGAAAAGCGCTCCCGTGAACCAACAGCGGAAACAAACAATTTCACTGTTTCCTCCTCTAATCATCATTAAACTTAGTTCACTTCACTAGTAAGTGTAGTAGTGAGAATCTCGTATGTTTTCCCTATATGTGGAATCCCGCCAACTCATTTATAGGATTTTCTCTACATTTAGAAGTTTATTTCAATATTCTTTATAAACTCTGCTTATTGCACTTCCGAAAACCAAGATGGTGTAAAGAAAATCACTTTGGGCGAATACAGCTTTTTTCACTGATCTTTTGTTCTCACAGAGAACAATTGTAGCCAAAACTCTTTTGTCTTCGGTAACTGAGACGCGATATCAATATCAAATATCGTTTTCATATCATAAGCTCTCTTCAGTAGGCTGAAGATTCAACATTGTGAAGACGTGAAACCTTTCTTCGTATTCTTTATACTCTTAAGATTAAACTAAAAATTTATCATTAGCGTTTCGTGAACTGCTATCGTTTTAAAAACCTCTTTCAGAAAGTGAAAACTTTCCATTCCAAACTTCCTTTCTTGCAAAACAAATTCAAAATTTTTCTAATACTTTCTTTATCTTCACGGTTCTCATGTTTGTGTAAGCAGTTTTCCGCCGGTCGTGTAAATCGAGACAATACTAGTTTATGGGGGGGAAAAAAATGTAGAGAAATTTTTGTCAATTACAATAGCATTTGGTGTCCTATATTAGGCGACGCACTAGGCAGATAGCTTTACACTAAAGATCCTTTGAAAGCTGACATTTCAATTTAAATTTTTCTTACAGATAATTTCGTATTTCGTGATTCGCATTAAAAAATTATATTAGCATCGAAATGAGTGAAATTTAAAAAAAAAAAAAGTTTGCTAAGTTTTGCAATTTTATTACGAGAAAGGCGAAAACGCTTTGCAGGTCCGGAAAAAGATTTGTCATGTTTATGGTCAAGGTGCTTTATTGATTGCAATAGCATGCAGATGATTTACTCGCTCTGGTCAGTGAATTTCTGAAAAAGTCAACGAATTCTTACAAAAAAAAAAATTCTTTAAGAAATCAAAATCAATGGACCGACCCATCATAAGCAGAGTTATGATATTTCTAAGCAATTAAATATCGATTCAGTTTCTTGTAAACAATTGGATACAGATATATAGATAAAAAATTTAAATTAAAGCCCGATTAAAAAAAAAACAATTTATTAGAAGAACTAAAAATGCTAAAGGGTAACGATGCAACGTTTTTCGTTTGCTTAGCCGTATTATCCATATATCACATACTTACGTACTGTTTGACATATCAGTCATTTAAATTTTTTTATTTTTCTTTCATATCTGAGTGATCTTCAATATAGAACTTCTATCTCTAGATCTATAATGTATTCTTCGCGCTTTCTTAATGTCTTTCTTAAAGCGTAACAACTGAATCGTTCTATAAATTTCTTTCATTAGATGAGCGTATAATTAAGTGGATTATTATTGACATAATTCTCCCTTTTCTTTTTCTTATGTAACTGTAGTAACACATATTTTTATATAAAGCGTATAATATTCTGAAGTATAGAAAAAAGAAAAAAGTTATAAAAAAATTTAAAAATACAAAAAAAAAAAATTTGTTGTTGTTGGCTTTTATAAAATTAAACTTATATTAAACCATAAATACCGAAACACCAGCATTTGTAATTTGTATGTAGTTGTAATTACTATTATTATTATTATTATTATTATTATTTATTCATTAATTATGTCATTATTAACAAATATGACAATTATTAAGTATTTTAAGCATTTAATGTGTATAAACACCGATCAATTTGTGTAAAGAAGAAAATTTATATTTTTAAATTAATTCATCATCGAACTGATGATAAATAATAAACCGCCGATAAACGCCGCTTAGTTTTTAATCATTTTGTCATTTAATTAAAATTTAAGTAAAAAATTATTTTTTTATATATTTACTCTCTCTCTCTCTTTCTTTCTCTCTCATTTCTTCTATTTTTTTCTCTCTATCTATTTTATTAGCTTATTCTTGTTACAAAAGTAAATAAAAAAAAAATTAATTTTTTTTTTTTTAAATTAAAATTAAATATTTGTAGAGAAACGTATTATATCATCATTGTTATAGCCACCATTCTTTATTTTATATGTATGACGTTACAATTTATTTCATTTGCGTTCTTTTTATCTTGCAGTAAAGAGAATAAATGATATTTTATGGTAATTTTATAATTATTACCATTATTGTAGTAAAAAGAAAAAAAATTAAAAAAAAAAAATCATGATTTTTCCTTATTTCAATTTTTTGTAGTATTTATATATCGGATTAATAAAAAAATATAGTTTTTTTTTTTTTTGCTTTTTACTATACTTACCACCAAGAGAAGAAAACATAACATTTTGTTGTTCGTTCCGTGTCTTAACTGTTGTAATTTTCTATTAATGTCTGTCCGTTCTTTCGTTGCCGAAAGTCCCATAAAAGGTTTAAACATGGCCATGGGATCTTTTCATAGTCAAGTCTAGAATCGTTTAAAATTATCGGAATTAAAAAGATAATTCTTTGAATTTTTATTAATAATCTATATATCAATAGACGATCTAAACATTGAATATACATATATATATATATTCATTAAAACCTGTGGAAAGGTTAAGAAAAAACTCGTGGTGGTAGCTATCCAAGTTTCGCCATAAGGCGTCTTTGATTCTTATTTGTTTTCATTGAATTTGAAATTTTTTAATTAAACGTTGGTTTTTACTTTTATTATCATTAGTATTATAATATTTTTAATTATTAAATGTTTTTGTTGTTTCCTTTATTACGAAAAGAAAGTAAAATTTAAATTTGTTCAAAAAAAAAAAAAAAAAATTGGAATTTGTTTTTTTATTTAAAACCACTCTGGGAAGTTTCCAAACTTTGCGAATTGCATGTTCTTGCCCTGTAGTCTCTGTAATCTAAATTTTCTATAGAACATTTTTTATAAATTCTTATAACCAACAGATCGTGTGAAATGAGATAAGACCTATCTCTGAAAAAACCGTGTACTCATTAAGGCAATCAATTCAGATTAAGATACATTCGTAAAAGTATTAAGCGATATCTGTGTATTTCCCATAGAGGTGCATAACCTTTTTATCTACTTCTTATAACATAACTTTATTTTGAATCTGAATCTACTAGAGTTTTCTTATTGATTTCTATTAAATTATTTAAATAATTTTTTTAGAAGTTTCCTATAAAGAAAATAGTTTCAATCTGTTTAATGGGAAAAACTTAGTGAGACAATTTCTTAAACAGCTGTTAAGCTAGCCCTAGAAACTATTTGTATACCAGCTGTGTTTAGATCAATATCTATTATAAAAGTTGAAAATTTCGCTTTATTGTCGATTGTCTAGATGTATTTGCAGACAAAACAAGACTTTCTTCTTTCGTCCAAGCTTCAGACCATAACCTAGCTATAGTTTTGTGCAGATCATGTTCATGATCTGAAACTAACCACTAATAGCGTATATTCCAAGTTCTACTGTTTCATTTTAATCCTAACGACCCTGACAACAAGTTGGGGACTTTAATTTTATCAAGAATGTGTTTTTGTTCTCTGGTACGTAACTCTGCGTGTAACAAGACGAAATCGGAAAGGTAAATTTAGAGCACCTCCATACTTCAGTGGTGAGTATAATAAAAAAATAATAGATCTACTAGAAAAGAGAAAAGTAGAACAAACCCAACTAAGGCAGAAATAGGATTTAAATGAGTAAAGAAAGAATTTTATTTAAGCCCGCTCTCTACTACCAAAGCTGATTTACTTGATTTGTTTTCTGATAATCGTTTAAAACAATATCAGTCTAATTTTGAAATTGAATTTCGATTCGTCTATTGCTGGTTATCTTAAGAAGTCCTATATTACCTGCTTTAAATAAATATCACTTTAATAATAC
>KK351011.1:4019451-4407250 GCA_000671755.1 Glossina brevipalpis | reverse complement strand
CCCCCCCCCCCCCCCCCTCTCTCTCTCTCACTCTCTCTCTTTCTCTCTCTCTCTTTAATAAGCAATGAAGTCAGCATAATCATTTTCGTTAAATAATCGGTTAGAGCCGGTTTTTTTTATCGTAAGAGAAAATACATTTTGTAGGGATTTTTATATCATTATTTTTCTTTTTTTGAACCAACTAACTAGCTTAGTCACTCCCTTTTTTTATGTTTACATTACAATTCACGCAATTTTTTTCTACATAATTGAGCTTACAAAGGGAAAAGGAAAAGAATCAAAATTTTCGTTGTCCTTGAAACGGTAGTGATGCCCAATTTCATATATATATAGAACGTCATACATATAATTAAGTATGGTTTTCTCAATTATTTCATAAATTTGAATAAATTAATAAAAAAAAAAAATTATATTATTTTTTTATATATCTATTTAGGAATATCATCAAATCCAGGTTTAAGAACTCTTTAGATCTTCTAGTCAGCACTTTTAAAGTTTTAAATCAATTGTGTGAAAACTAAAAACGAAGTTTAAAAGAAATATATTTTTAACTATAATTTAGTCAAAAAAAATAAATACAAAAAAAAAACAATTAATTATTTTGTTAAACTTTTGTTTTAGTGAAAATTATTGAAAAACTGCAACAATCGCTTATTGTAATAAGTAAAGCGCGCATAAAAACGTAAAATAATATACAGGGTTTTTTGAAATTATATCTCAGTTAATTCCATTTTGTTTGCATTACATATATAAAAAAAAAACACGTTTCATTATCAGTGTTTACATAAAATAAAATTACAAAATATACAAGAAAAGAAAAAAAAATTGAAATAAAAAAAGAAAAACGATAACAAGCCCCACCTTTTTCATGTAGGCAGTAGAAAATAATTTCAGTAATAATTTTGTGAATTCAACTGGAAAACTCAACTCTGAACAAGCATTCAAATCGTTTTAACAGTCAGCAGCTATTAAGTGTTATATGTGTCACAGAAATAAAATGAATAAATAAAACATATATTGCGATAATAATAAAACATTTTCATTTCAATTCCAAGAATATATCATTAAAATTTTTTAAAAATAAAAAAAATAAAAATGTATAATAAAACACAGACATATATTTAATTACAAGCATTAACGTTGTGTATGGAAAGTAGTTTAAACAAAAATTAAAAAACAAAAAAAAAATTAAGAGCAATTATGAAAAACGATCCTTTCGAATGAAAAATATTCTAAAAATAATTCGTTTCAATTTTTATTGCGTTTATAAACGTGTTTATTACTATTACGCATTATTATTATTATTATTGATGATGATCATGATGATGATTGATGGTTTATCTTCATCATTATTATTATTATTATTATTATTATTATTATTATTATAATTATAATGACTATTATTGAAAACTATTACTAATTATTATCTATAAAAATTTTTATTACGATTAACTTATTTTTATGTAACTACGTACATGGATTAAAACAGCAGCAAAGACAACTTGTATGTGAATGTTATGAAATATTATGAATAAATAAATGAATTAATTATTATTAATATTATATATACATATGTTTACATATATGTATATTATATAACAGTAATCATTGGCATAAACATATTTTTATACCTTTAAAATTATTATACTAAAAAAAAGAGAAATTCGCAAAACTCAACTATTTACTTAAGATACTGAACAACTCATTATGATTATAATTATTTCTATTAATATATGTATAAAATGACAGCAACAACAACAACAACAAGAACAGCAAAAAAAAGAAAAAAAAAAAACAACACATAAAAACACAAATTCGACATTGATTCATTACACAACAGCAACAAAACAGTCTCTTCAATATGGTTTGGGGGCCACAATTTTCCAAAATACATAACAAAAAAAAATTGAAAAACAAAAAAAAAAAGAATAATAAAACAATTAAAAGATCATTAACATAATAATAATTAATGTAAGAATTTCTATTTCCACACAATTATTATAATAAAAATTTTGTTTTTTTTTTACTAAAACTAAATATCATCGTATTTTTATTTCACGTAACTAGAAATGAGAGATAAATTTTGATTAAACCAATTGCGTATCAGGTGAATATACATAAAACGCGTAGTTATCCTTTACATAACGTTGTAACAATGGGCGGATCAAAAATCGTTTTGTGCCTTTTGATTTCGTCCACAGGAGGATAAGAAGTTAGAACTTTTCGCCACTTCTTATGCGGCAAATTATATCCGCTTCAAAAATTTCAATCTGTGACCATAAACTTAGCACGTACGAGTCAAATTTAAGGTTTTTTTCTCTCAATTTTCGGAATATGAATTTGTATAAGTTAAATAATTCACAAACGGATGCACGGATTGGTAAATTGATAAAATTGAAAACCTTGACTTGGGATATCGCTTCGGTCAAGACTATATATTTTTTGTAAAAGCTTTTCTGCATTTCTTCATAAGCCGTGAGCTTAATTAAGTCGAATACTTTGTTGTTGTTAAGATCTCTGGGCTTTTCCAATCCAAAAAACCAAGAAGATGGAATTGTAATATATAATGTAATGTTTTTTTTCGGAACCTTCTTTGTCATTCATTCACTTAAACGATGAAAAGAAATAAATAACAAGTAAGAAAATTGTATTCGGCTGAGCCGAATCTTTTACATCCAACATCTTTATCTTAAGAAAAAGGAGCAAAAAATTAAATTTTAAGAGATGGGCGTGGCAGATTTTTTCCATATTTATGCAATACCGTGGAAATATTTATTTTGTAATCTATGAGGACTGAACAAAACAGCCAGAAAATAGATGTGTTTTCAGCTTATTTTATGGTGTAGGCGTAGACTGTGATTGATTTGATCCATTTTCAATAGGAACTAATTTGAAAGAGAATATATTTACTTTGTGGAGTTTCTGAACTTTCCTTCTGGGCATTACAAGTAAAATGACAAAATGAACATACCCCCTCATCTTCGTTTCTGAGTATCAAAAGGAAGTATTTATGCTAAACTGCCACTGCGCTGGTTGTTACTTTTGTTAAAAATTAAAAGATATGCGTATGGTTTCCGTATGACGACTGTATAAGCAGTAGTTTTAGCTTCAATTATTGTTTTTTTTTTTGGCGAACAAATTTTTGATGTGAAGTTATAACTGCTGGTGGAAATTGTTGTTGTAAAAACAAGACGCCCCTTTACGATTGGTGTCTATCGGCAAGGGTTGGGACCGTTGTGTTTGTTATTAATATATAGTGCAAGATTAGAAGTGCTTTCTCTCATATTGTAAAATAAATCAATGGATAGAATGGAGTGATATTTGATAAAGCAAAGAAGAGGATGTTTAGGAAGAGGATTTCGGTTTGAAAACTTTCTGAACTCTATAAAAAATATTTCTTGTGAACTTTTTCCAATTTCATTTTTCATAACTTTTATCATGAAACCCGCAATTACTTAATCCTTATATTCATAAATATATAAAGAATTCTAAGAATGTTATAAGCAGAATCCTTCATTTTATGTATATAAAGAAAATCTATTTAGATTAATTTGTTTAATTCAGAAGACCACACTCTGACGACCAAATGTGTTCAGTTCGAAACGGATGTAGAGCGAAAAGAAAAATAGATTTAAGAAAAAGAAAACAAAGAAGATTTATCAGAAGAGCACTTAATGAGTGAAATATATTTATGGCTTTAATAAATCTCACCTTGACGTTTCTTAGAGAAAAAAAAAAACATTATTTTGAAACAAGTCAAAATTGACAAACTTTATAAAAAAAAAAACCGCTGCACTGATATTTTAAAAACATTTAATTTTATTAATGACTAAATAACTAACATATATTGCATATTGCGTGCATGCATAACAAATTGCATTAGAGGCTAAACATATATATATAGAATCTGTATACTATATATAATTCCAAAACCAGCAAGGGAAGATAAAAATTCGTAATATTCCCTCTAGCAATAAAATTAAAGAAACGTTATCGGTTAATGTTCAATGTTCACCAAATTCACGTAATTCGCGATTGCCTAATGGCAAAGGTGGACGAAAATTGTTAATGACTTTCCCATTTAATTCGTTGCAGGGACATTCTTCTTTAACATCATAACAGTTAAGATCACGCATAGCTTCTAGCTGATCATTAGAAACTTCGATAGGTGTTTTAAAAACGATCCATATTACGCATTCCGAACACGGTGGCGTAGTCAACGAACCCTCGTAAGTCCAATAGGTTGTTATCGATGGTAATATTTTAGAGGGATCAAAACCGTAAGGAAGAGTGACACGATCACCTTTGTGTTTTATGAATTGCAAAAGACTAGTGATTCTGTTCATTTCAGAATGATGGTCACCAGGCTGTAGGAAAAAAGAAACAAAATAAGTATTTTTATTAAATTAATTTTTTAGAATAATACAAACAACTTACTGTTAAGAATACTCCTAAAACTGCTAAACCATCGGGGGCGGAAGCTGCCTCACTAAAACTACCGTATTTGGTTGTATTCCAATGAACCAAATGTAATTCGCCCGCGTACGAAACTCCATCTACGGTATGCTCAGATCCTTTGCCATTTTCACAACCCCAATGGCAATGAAATTGTTCCAATTTATATATATTATCACCTAAAGGACCGCCCGTTAATTGTGACAGTGTACCATCAACATCCACCCGCCAGCAATAGCCGGGATTAACCAAACTTTTTGTATGCTCGGGCACATAACGCCATTCCAATGGAGGTAACTCACGGCCCCTTTGACAAATTGCGGTATTAATATCTACCGGTGATTGCCTTGAACCAGTTGCCTGAGGAAATTCTATGAACCACTTGTCAGGACCTAAAAACAATATCATATTTGTACTATTAGTTATAATACCGCTTTCGGTAAGCTAAGAATAATGTATATTTAATAATTAATCATTAAGGGGGATAACATCGCTGTAAATTTCTCAGAAAATTATATTTTGTTTTATTGGCTTAACGGATAGGTTTGAACCTTCTAGAAGAAGGGGTAAAAAATTCATTAAATGCAAAAAATTTCATCCTCAAAATGTTGGCCTTTGCCGAAGGCTTTCCAAAAAAAAAAAAAAAAAAAAAAACGGCGTCATCGTATAAATCGCCGCCAGGAAGTTTCAGTTTAATTTCTTGCCTACTTGACTGAGAGCGATTAGAACAGAAGCGAGTGCTTCTACCAAGAAATTAAAAGCTCAGGATGAAGTTTTTGGAATAAAGAGAATGAAGAGGAATATTTGAACATGAAAAGGGATTTCTATGGTCTTGAGACTGTAGACTAATAGGAAAAAATTATAAAAAATTTGTTATAATAAAAGAAAATAACGCATATTTCCTTTTTTAAATTAAAATTTGAAAAATTTGTTACACCGCATTCCGCAGAGCCCCTTGAGATAAAGATCAGTCTCCAGAGATTGGCTGAAGTGTTTTAATATTTTTTAAAAATAATAATTTTTTCTAGTATTTAAAAGTATGCTTAATAACCACTGGGAATATTATTATTCTTTTATCTTAACTTCTACCCCACACGAAACCCCAAAAACTCACTTCTTTTGGCGGGTTATAGGGGCGTTACCTTGTAGGGAAAGAAAGATAAAAAGGTCTTTTAGTCTGCAAGATTACTTTGATGTTTGATTCTACGAATTTCTTGCTTTGGGACATCCCCGAATAGAAACTTAAAGAGAAGGATACGCGAGTGTACCTAAGTGGATTGGACAAATGATTTGTCAGCAAAGTAGCGGAAATCTTTACAGTCTTGTTATAAATAATTAATTAACTTTATAAAGTCTATGATTGATTGATTTTCGTATTTTAAATAAAACTTGACAACACGCTAAAGGCGGATATGAAAATATCAAAGCAAAACTCCTTCACATTTCACATTTCGACTTTAATCAATGCTGTGTTAAAACATTGAGAGAGAAAACATGTTTTCCTTCTACGACCTTAATAACATTAACAATTTGCGGTTTTTAATATATTTATAAACTTACGCACACGTATACGCACGAATTCGATTTACGCAAGCGATTAACATATCATCTATAATGGAATATAAATTGTGAGTATTTTGATGACGTGGCCACTATTCATTTTATACGAATACAAAAACATGCTTACGGAGGCAGTGCAAGGTTAATACCAAATAATTTGCGGTTACAAAAAGCTAAAGGTTGCTTGTAATATGAGATTTTAATTGCTTTTACTTTTTTTTTGTAATTAATAACGTATTTCGGTACAACAAAGTATCTAACAGGTGGGCTAAAAAGTTCGTAGGCTGACACATAGATGTCGCTACTAGTATTAAATCCATACGATTTTCAGTTAGAACTAACCTTCTAAAGACAGCTGTTGCACTATTAGTATGTAAGTTATAGAATTTTTAGTGAAACAACTTTTGTTGGTTTGAAAAAATGGATAAAAAGGAATTTCGTGTTTCGAATTGCTTTTTGGCGAAAAAAAATACTATTGAAGCCAAGGCTTGGCTTGATAAACATTATTCGGGCTTTGCACTAGGAAAATCAACCGTAGAGCAGTAGTTTACTAAATTTAAACGAGGCGAAACGATCACCGAGGACTATGCACACAGTGAACGCCCAAAGAGGCTGTTACCGACGAAAACATCAAAAAAGTCCACAAAATAATTCCGGATAACCGGAAAAAAGTGAAGTTGATTGAGATAGCTGAGACCCTAAAGATATCAAACGAACGCTTGGTTATGCGAAAGCTCTGTTCAAAGTAGGTAGCTCGCGAGCTCAAAACAGCAACGAATTGATGATTCTAAGCTGGAGCTGTTCAATCGTAATAAACTCGAATGTTTGCGTCGATATGTGACAATGGAGGAAACATGGCTCCATCATTTCACACCGGAGTCCAATTGACAGTCAGCCGAGCGGACTGCACGCGGTGAAAAGCGTGGAAAGTCGCAAAAACTGGCTGGCAAAGATATGGCATCAATATTTTGGGATACGCATGGTGTAATATTCATTGACTATCTTAAAAACGGAGAAACCATAAACAGCAACTGATACGTAGCGTTATTGGAGCGTATGAAAGACAAAATCGCGGAAAAACGGCCTCATTTGAAGAAGAAGAAAGTGCTGTTTCATCAAGACAATGCACCGTGTCACAAATCAATCAAAATTGCATGAATTGGGCTTCGAATTACTTCCGTCTCCACAGTATTCTCCAGATCTGGCCCCCAGCGACTTTTTCCTGTTCTTAGACCTCAAGAGGATGCTCGTTAGACAGAAATTTCGCGTCAAAAAAGTTGCTTCATTAAAAATGCTATAACTCACATGCTAATAGTGCAACAGCTGTCAAATTTATACATGTGTCTTTTGAAGGTTAGGGCTAACTAAACATCGTATAAATTTAATACTAGTAGCGCCATCTATGTATCAGCCTACGAACTTTTTAACCCACCTGCTATGCAGCGAGATTGACAGAGAGCTAAACGAAGGAAATATATTCAGTTCGAGTTTATAAAGCTAAAGCATTTGCATCTTCTGGCAGATTTAGAAATCGAGATAAGAAAGTTATAAGGTAGGTAAACATAAAATTTGGTTTGCGATCCGATAGCTATAAAAGAAGGAATTAAGAAAGTCTTCGTATGGCACTTTACTATGACGTTGTAGTTTAACGATACGTATTAATACTTCGTAATTTCTTATGCCAGCCATCGGAAGGCGGATGCCTTTCTCTTGTCATTTCCAGAAATTCGAATTACAGACCAAATGAAGTTTAATTACTTTCGTATATTAGTTGCATGTTAGAGTGCTATGGGCCCCAAAAGTTTTAAAGAGAAAACTGAATCTTTCTTATATAATCGAATTTGATTTGAAAAATAAGTATCAGCCACTCATTAAATCACGCCTATCACTCTTAGAAAATATTTCTCCCGAACTATGGTCTGAAACTACGTTAAAGCAATTACAAGTAATTTGTCAAGCGTGAAAAATTGTAAACTGTGTAGTGTATGTAAGGATTTTCACATAAAAATCTCATATCAACTGTATACCAGGGCCACATGAGACGGCCACATATAAAAAGATACTTTTTTTAATTCTAGAGCATTGACTTCAATGACGAAGAATAGAGATTCACTTTAAGGTGAATAGAATTATTTTATCCCTTTTTAAATGACTCTATTACTAAAAGCAATTAATGGATTATTGTTTATTTAAATAAACTCTAGGAAATATATTTTCCTGTTTAAAAACAATTAATGCATTCAGTAATTTAAGCACGCGCTGAATGCTTTAAAAAGCTCTTTAAATATTAAAACCATAAAAGTATAAAAACTGGTTACAAAACGCAAAAAAATCTCACATATCTCACATAAAGAGAAGCCACCTTTCAAAATATTGCAACCAATGAATGATTCATTTTGACTTTTGCTTTTTATAATCAACACAATGCGTAATAAAAGAGTTTGCCGGTAATACACAATAATTCTTATTTTAGTATGAACAAAGGACGGAAAAAAAAGACTATAGAAATGCGTCACAACTTTAAGCTTGATAGATGGACTTCACCTTAGAATGTATGTTTGTAGTTTCATCCTTTCATTGCAAGTATTCCAGTTCTTTATGACTTCACCGCACATACTTGCACATATCACAACATCTTACTCAATAAATTCATAGGCTTATTAACAAAACGAAACCTTTTAGACTTTATGCAATACAATGATCTCCTTTAAGGGTAATACTTTTAAACCAAGACTTCTCTAATATTTCCATGCTTTTCTTACAGATCGATTAGTTGAACCCTTCAAAGTATATTTCAGTTTCGGAGATCATCTCTTTATAGGAGCCATGTCTTTTTTCGCCGAGCTTTTTTTTTTCAGATTCGCGAACAGGTACTAGCCGCTGTGCGTTAAATTTGGAGACCACGTTGGACGTGGAAGCAATTCATATAATTCTGCCATTTTTTGTTCTTCATTTAGAGCGGTTTTTTAGCAATTTCGTTCTTCTTCCTTCTTCCTTCCTTCTTTTCTCCTTCGACAATAATAATACTATGTTTCACTAATACTATGATTCACTATGGATCCTTTCCCCCTTTCCAAGATAATCGATGAATATTATACTATGCGCATTCTGAAATGCGAACGCCATAACCTTCCTAGCTGACTTTTAGGGTTTTCTTCGATTTGAATGGCCTTCGCTGTCCACTCGGCTGACTGTCGATTTGACTATGGATTGTAGTAACAAATTCATATTGCATCCATTGTTACGTATCGTGTGAAAAATACTCTTTATTTCGTCTAAATAGCTGCAAACAGCGCTCCAAACCATCAACACATTGTTGTTTGAGTCAAAAAGTAAGCAAACATGCGAAGTACCCACTTCAAACAAAGCTTATTCATGGAAAAATCTTCTCTTAGAAAAGTAAATAGTAAAAATAGTAAAAATAAAAAATGTCAAGTTTCAGAATTCTCTCTTGAGTTTTAGAACGGTGCAGGTCCCAACAAAAGACATCAGGCAAATAAATGGACAATCGAACGTGTGAACGTAATTAAATCGACCCAAAACAAGATCAAGTGTTACAAAAATTTAATACACCCATGTTTCTCGGTGGTTGGTAGACTTAAAATAAACAGACAAAGCACCACTTTGGGCGGAGTACGTGATGACAATCATATGGTTTAAAGAAAATTTGCATTAATTTTCAACGCCACCAGTAAAATATAGATTGAACATACTTTTGTAGTCAGTCTGTATACCACATCTACGCGTATATTATTGAAAAACAAACTCCACACAAATTAAAAATAATAATGAACCAAGAATTTTAATGCTATTGCTCATCCATACTTTAAACCAACAAATTTATTTCTTTGGTCTAAGCAAATTATAGTAATAATAATACGTATAAGCATTATAGTTTGCCATGCTCGACCTTTACATACCCTACACCCCTTTGTCTAATACAACTCTTCACTTATTCTCATGATTAATTATAAATAATCTTTGATGTTGTTAAAAAAAAATAGACCTACCTGATCCAAAGTTTGTACAATTAATACTTATGTCAACTTTCTATTAAGGGTTTATTTTCGTCATAAAATAATTAAAATTTCGATACAGGTGCTTACTTTTCATAAGAATATTTATGTGAAGGAATTTCTAAAAAATAGACCTGAATAGTCTAAATTTTGTGTAAATTATTTTTATGTCAAATTCTTATTTCGAACCAATTTTCATTATGAAATATCAAAGGTCAGACCCTTTGGTCGCACAAAGGCTTACTTTTCATGAGAACCTTCATATAGAGGTCCAAAAAAGAGATCTACGTAATTCAAGTTTAATGCAATTCATTTTTGTGTCGAATTACTCTTATAGACGAATCTTCACCGTAAAATATTAAAAATCAGTGCTTTTTGTCATTTAAACACATTTCATGAGAAACCTTATATCTGGTGAACTCCAAAAAAATAGTGGTTCGAAACTAATGTAATTAGATTTTATACCGAATTGCAATCACGCACTCATTTTCATCATAAACTATTAAAAATTATACGGAAGGTGGATCGAACAAAACTATCACGCGATCGACATTTGTCAAATTTATTTTGTATTTTTATCCAAATATTTCAAAAACCTATAGGTTGAACACAAATACACGGACAGACATCAGCCAGACAGAGTAATTCCGAATCGATGTTACATAAATCCATTCAAACTTACAATACCCTCTACAAGAAGTGGTGTGCGGTATAAAAATAGAATATTAAATTAATCAAACAGATATGACTGTAGTTCTAATCAGTTGTCACTTATAAACAAGTAGCAGGCGGTTTTTGCTTTTATTGAGTTGCAGTACATACGCTGATAAGTCAAATCTTCTGTATAAACGAATCGTCACGACATACGAGTTTTTGTGCTTTTTTAGCGCTTAGATAGCCTGCCAGACATTGACATGCTTCGTAGCACGTCCTCGAACTTTCTTTATGTACGCATGGGAAAAGAGATTCTGATCCTCTACACCTGATTTATACACCTTATTAGGAAAACGCAAGATGAGAGACGCGCTAATTCGTCAGCCTATGGATACCAAAAGAGAATAAGAAAAGATAATAGCGGTAACCTTCCTCACTGAACTGACAATCTCAGGCAGGCATTCCCAATATTCAAAAGTATTCTATGCTTGTTATATTTTCTACACAGAGCTCTCTCTCTCTCTCTGAGCTTGTATTTATTGAAATCGAACAACCTTTCATACCCATCACCGAAGGAAGGGGATATATTAATTTCGTCATTTTGTTCGTAACTCCCACAGAGACTTCCATCAACACCTAGTTTAGAATCGATTTAAGCATATCAGTTTGTCCGTACGTCCGTATATCCGTCTTTGATAGACACTTCCCAGGTCGCAAAAATAGAGATAATGGCTCCAAAATTTGGCAGAAAGTTTGGAAATTCTTGTACGCATGTTGATATTGAAACTGGGCTAAATCGGTCGAAGATCATAATGCGTACAGCACAATGTACATCGACGGCACAACATCTCTGCTTTCAAGGTAAAAAAAAAGTTGGGTTTTTTGCTTATTTCTTATGAACCATAGCAGCCATGAACTATGAGCTAGCTATTATGTATTATCGATACAAAAATGCAAAGGATCGACCACGCCCACCCGATATAACCACATAAAGAAATTTAATTTTTTTGTGAAAACAATTGTAACGTCAAGAAAGAGGCTTCAGAAACTCCATAAAGTGTATATATACTGTTCAATACCAAACGCGGAATCCATTCAGACGTATCATTTTGTCCGTCTGTCCATCTGTGCGTCTGTTTATCTATGTAATGTCCGCGGTAACCATTTGCCCGGTAGCACAAGTAAAGATATCCGGCTGAAATTTGTCAAAAATATTGTAAGTTCTTTCACATACTTTTTGGTATTGAAAATGGACCAAATTGGTCACGGACCACGCCTACAATATAAAATAGAATGAAAACAGCTTTGATTTGGTGTTTTGCTGGCTACTCGTCGACAAAACAATAAAAGTTTCCACATTGTTCCATAAAAACAGAATAGAAAAAATCTGCCACGCCCATCTGTTTAAATGCAATCTTTTTTAAAATAAAGTTGATGGATATAAAAGATTCGACGCAGGGAAATATAATTTATTTCTGATCACCGCGTAACATTCTTTATTTTGATGACGTGATCTTTTCCTGCGAGTTCACTTACAATGACCAAGAGTTCTAATGCGAATTGGAAAAACAAACATCAAAAGAAAATATTCGAAATAAAAACTTTTTTGCCGAGAGATACTTTTTAATCGCCCATTGCATTCAGTTAAGCTGAACGTCATAAAAATACAATTTTTTTCCAAAGTCATCTTCACTTTGGATCACACATTTAAATGATCGCCCCCCTGGAAGTAAATAAAATCCCATAAGAATATAGCTTACAAGCACTTAGTATGCACACAATTCATGCTGGCATATAAAGTATTCATTTCGGTAGAATAGGATATATGTAGGTATGTAATATCACAGACACTTACATTACAAAGGAATTGTATAAGAATTTCTTATGGAGACTGATGAATAAAATAGTTTTTATGGGGCTCATGTCGTCAATAACAATTATTCGGAAAGATTACAAAAAGCAATGATTGAGTATAATTTCTTTCCTTAGATATTTTGCTAACTTGGAAATAATAATAAAAAGAAAAAAAATTTTATCAAAACATTTATAAATCAAAAGTTTTGACACTTTGACAATTTAATATGTATTGAGTTTGAAAAAAGATTTTATTTAGATTTCTTTTTTTTTTCTTTTTAATGTCTTAATATCAGCTTTCAATATGTTTTTTTTTGTTGTTTTTTTTTATATAAAAGTATTGTTGACAATTATACCACGAATGAGTGCGAAATTTTACGCAACAGAAAGTGAGAGAGAGAGAGAGAGAGAGACAAAGCGCATTAATATATTTAGTACTTTGATTATTCTTCAATTTGTACGTAACATATTAGGCGGTTATCAATGTTCTCATGTTTCCAAATTTGAAGAAGGAAACTGAAATTTATTTTAGAAAGTAAGACAAAGCTCTATAAATATTTGGGATAAATAATATCTGTGTTTATGCATATTGCACGCGAGCCTTTTACGTGCGTGTGATATATATATTTTTTCGAGATTTTTTATCAATCTTTGTTATACGCTTTAGATTATAAAATTTCTCTATTCTGGTCCCGTTTTTACTTGCATTACTTTTCCTTACACTGAAGCTCCTAAAAAGATCGCATTGCAAATTGTGAGCATATATCTCTCTCTCGCTCTCTTGTAAGGATTTTAAATTAGAAAATGTTTGTGCGATTAGAAATACATTACACGGAATACAATTCTTAATCAAGAATATATCATCCATGCGACAAATTTTTATCTGAAATGTTTCAATAACGAACGTTCTAATACGCAGAATGTTCTAAGGCAACAGAATGACAGACGAACAAACATGCTGATAGAGATAAGTCGAATCGGAATCTTTTCTTTGCGGAATCTCTTATCTCTATTTCCGTGCGTTAAATTAGAAGAGCGAATATAGTGATTATGCTCTATTATTGGGTGAGAAAAGGTCCCTGTAAAGAAGCGTTCTCTGTGTAAAATTTGCTAATCTTACTCTGAAATCATCAAATTGAATATCAGTTTTCTGAAATAGACTTGAAAATTTTCATTTTCTCGGTAAGAGGGAAATTCTGGAGCAATTCAATCATATAGACCTCTCCTGATATTTGATATTTAAATTTCATACAGGGATAGGGAACAAAACTACGAAATTCTATTCATAAGGCAAACAACGAAATCATGATTGAAATCGTATCTGTTCCATAAGCATGAACACAATGATCCAAGGTCCAAAGACGAAATTAATTTAAAACTTAAACTTGATGCTTATTACATTCGCTTATACGTCGACGACTTTCAGTTAGTAGAAAGCTACTTGAGATGCGAACGCGAATAAAGCTTGGAATGCTAGTTTTCTATATACAGAGCCCATTAACCCAATCAAGAAGTTATTATCAAAGCGCATTATTGGAGCTATTGCGAAGTAAATTTATTTCTTTGCTTTTCAGGTCTTTTACAGTGCACTTCAATTTGCAGTCGAAACATTATTAAAAAAATTAAAAGGAAGTGAAAATTTGTAAAAGATATTCAATCGAATTGGAGGGTCTAATAATTTGTCGATAATTTTTTAAATATTATAAAATTACACGGTACGAAAAATAGAAGTGAAAGAGTACACGAAAACTAGTTGCTCTATATATATCATATTAATTTTGATAGTGCGACATACATCATACATAATAAGATTAGTTTAGATCTAAAAATATACACATGTTTGACAACAGAGTTTCGACCTGCAACACCCAAAAGTACGTCCTAGAGATGGCATGAGCTATATGCATAAGAAGCATAAGAATCCCGAGTTACTTTGATATATTCAATAGTCTGTCCATCTATTGTTTTTGTTATTGAGCCATTTTAAGAAAAAAACGCTACAACCCATGTTTAAGTTGGTCTGTCTGCGAATAACAACACAAAAGCTAATAACTGTAAATTATAGCTTTTAACAGTTTCCATATAAGGACTATCAATTAATATTTAGCTGGCCATCGGCCAACTGACAGATGCTCAATAAAATAGCTTTCAATTATTAGGTATTGTTTTAAGATCTAATGGCTACAAAATATTCGCCCCACACCTAATATATTTTTATCTGTTTGTTGATTGGTTTGTTCTGCTAAATGTTTGCTTTAAAAAAAAAATTTAATTTTAGTTTACTCAATAAATAAATTATTTTTGAAGATAAGTGTTTGCTTCTCGTACTACCCTCTTTATCACTTTTGGTAAGTGTGTATTAAATTTGCCCGGATTTATACTATAAGCTTCTCTATTTGTCTGTCCATATGATAACACTTCATATAATTTGATGCTTAATCTATTGGTTGTTAATTTCGAAAAATTTTATTGATATCTAGTGCACTGTAAGCCGTTTTGGCCCAACAACAAACTTTATCGAAAATAAATTATATAGATCGGACCATTTTTAAGATCATTTTTCATAGAACGTCTTATTAGATATTTATACGTCTCCTTAGATAAAAAAAAATTATAAATTTTCAAAATATTTCGACAAAATTTATAGAATAAAATTATTTCTCGATTTTTATTAAATTAATGTGAAAAATTTTGGATCAGATAGGCCAGTTTTTGTGAATTTCTTCACACATAACAATTAAAAAGTTATGATAAAAATATTAATATTTAGTACGTTATGATGAAAATAAGCGAATAATAATAAAAACTTTAACAAGAAAATTAGTTTTTCTAAATTTGGCCCACCTCAGATCACACTTTGAGTCGCCTCCCATATAAAGGATAGCATGCAAAGTACGTGTTTGCAGGGAAAGAAAGTATAATTACTAGGATTTTATTAAGAAAATAATTACAAAATTATATTAACGGCAGTCGTGTAAGGTATTTAACAGCCCATCTGGCCCGATTATAATGTTTTTGCTTTTTTTCAAAAAGACAAAATTGCGGCTGCAAACAGAACTCAGAGATAATTGCAAATTTTATGGTAAACGTAACACAAGACCGACTAAAACATTATCGTCAGATTAGGTCAACTATTTAATGCTCTACATCACTTAATATAATTCTCCACATATTTTAATTATTATTTGAAGCAACCGCAACTTAGTTACAAACATCATATTCCAACTAATCCTAACGCAAATAACAGAAAACAATTAAAAGCAAATGAGAAAGCACTTATTTCATATTTTTTTAACGAAACGCTTATAAAGTAATTTTGTCCAATGTCAAGAATTCAAAAAATTTCGTTACTTAGGTAATAAACGCAAAATATTATTATCTGAAATAGACACTTCGAAAATTCGAATCTTTTAATAATCACTTATGCACCTACACGAAAGCGTAAATGATTTACAATCTTGAGTTTCATATTGCAAAATAAACTGCAAGAAAGCAGGTAGCAGCCAAACGCCTTACCCTTTTCCTTACAATAGACGAGGGCGTCAGACCATACAGTTTGAAGGATCGGCAAGCAGTGCGAACTAGGTACTCCACCACACAGTTAGTACGAATTCGAGGCAACTTTATAAGGCAATAATTAGGAGTTGCTCTTGTCGGAATAAAAATATTTAACACATTCAATGAAAACAGTTAGTAGCACTTAAAAGGTATAAATTTTATAGTAAACGGGATATTCATACTAAGCACGCTTACCTTCCAGGGTTGGAAGATGTAACAGCTTAAGGCAATTCTCATAAGATGTGTATATGGAACGGCCGGGTTGCATTCCAAACTACGCAAAGTAAATTTTAAAAAAGCTTTCGATTCAATCCACGCAACATAGCAGTTCGGGGACCATACGACAATGGAATTCTCTAAACTGGGCTTAAACAGTGCAGTAAACTATCTTTTATTAATATGGGGATCCTTAAATTCAAACCCCAACAGAACTTTCGCTTTATTAACGCTGGCATGCACCCTCAAAATTATAGTTTATCTAGGTCGGTGCGGCTTAAAAAACAACCCAATTTCTGAATAATGAATATCAATAAAGTAGTCGATAACCGTCGGCACTCTTCTACAAAAATTAATTTATTTGAGTTTCTTTTTTTCCCAAGTTAAATGATATCTTTTTATGTTTACACTGAGCATAGAACTTCCTGAAGTCCGAAAATAGACACTTGGCATCACCCCAGGTGTTAAATAAGTAAAATAACTGGACTTCAACAACTGGACAAATTGGCAAAGATAAGGACTTTTGATGATTGTAAACAAAAAAGTAGATCATTAATGAAAAAGTTAAAAAGGAAAGAACTCTAATGATTCCCCTGGCTTGCAAACTTTCGATTCGACAATTTTGATGTTTAAAATGTATCATAAACTGCGAATCCAGGATGGCCAGGCTGACAAAATAAACTCATTAAATAATATTGAGAAAAATCATCTTCCATTGCGACCACAGAATATAAAATGATTTTCCGAACAATCGATTATTTAGTACTAAATTGGTAGGTTGAACTTGCATGTCAATTTATTATTTTGAACTGATTTACATCATTAAATATCAAAAATTAGACTTTATTGCTCTTTAAGAACTTTTTAATTGTACCTATACGGTGAGTATAAAAAAAAATTAACTATAATAGGTACCAGAGGAACAAAGAGATGGACATCGAACCAGAAATTATTCTGAATTTATTAGCACAATAGAAGGTAAGTCTCTCTCAAGACCCACTGTCTGTTGCATATATCTGTATAAAATTAATGTTCCCTCAGCAAATGATTTGCACGGTATAACAGAACTATACTTTGGAGCCACCTATAAAAAAAAACCAGTATCTTTCCTATATAATAATGAACCTGTAATTAAAGAACTTTAAAGGACTATAAGTTAAACTTTTAAACAATTGTAACTGAACCTTTAAAGAGACGAAGCTTTGGTTATCGATAAAACCAAAGTAGATAAAGCCGGGTTAGAATACAATTCGCTTCTATGGGCAAAAGTTTCCAAATTTTACCTGAAGACACCCAAACGCCTTCAGCGAACAGTTTAGATGCTCATGGGTGGCTGGGATATATCGAAACTGTTTACGCCTCGTGAGCGCAATTGTAATTGATGTCATTTCTTCACGATATTTATTTATTAAACACTTCTTTATCTGATTAAAATATTGACATAGGCATGAAATTGTTTAATATTTGTTTATATTGATAGCGTTACGAGATGAAAATGATGATAAGAGTAAATCTCTCAACGAAGTAAAATTTATATATGTATACTAAGTTGCTTTAGAAAAAAACTTTTTTGTTTTACTCAGGTATTTCGTAATTTATATGAAAACAACGGCTGTATACACTTTATGACCGTTTAATATAATCGCATACACTGTAAAAAAAACTTACGCATACCAGATGGCTGGCCAGTAATCATATTAACAGATTTTTATAGAAAAAGCTATCATTTAGTTTTAATTATGACCGTGTTTTTAACAAAACATCTATGAAAAGTGCGCAAAAACGCTATAATAAAATGTATTGAATTTAACCTACAGCAGAACGTAGGTATGCTAAGTTTCTTATTCTCTTTGCGGCACACCTGCACAAACTTATATATATCTATTGGATGATAAAATACAACATTTATTGATTTGCTTAACTTTTAAAATAACTAAAGATCTCACACAAAACTTAAAACAAAGGGTCACGAATTTATAAATAATTATTAACGAATATTGTTCGTTAAAGCATTAAGGGAAACTTTAGCAAGCAAACTTCAGTATTAGCTTTAATTTGTTTGATCACAAGTAGCAATGAAATGTACTAACTGATGAATGGTATTGAAAGTAGTTCTCTTATGTATCAAGTAATAAGATCTCACCTGACATATTCTACTTCCTTGTCTTGACTTGACAGATAGAACTTTTTCGCCAAACCTACTAATTTTGGAGTCAACCATAAACATTGTCCGTCAAGTTATGCATGTAACTCCATTTTAGAAAAATTCTGAAAATTTTCATCACTAATTTAAGACCAATAATGTAAGAGAGGTCGCACGTGTGTATGTATATCAGAGCCATATAAAGATTTATGATAACAAAAATCACTACTGAAAGCAAAGTACGAAATTTGTAAGTTTTTGCTTAAAACGTAATTTATAATATTTTTCTAATACTGAATTGTATTTTAGATGTTTCTCATCAAAAAAAAAAAAAAATATTTGTATGCTTTGTCGGCATGATCTTCTGAAACCATTTAGCGTTGACTTTACAACTGGAAAATCTCTAAATCGTTTAATTTATGCAGAAACTTGAAACTAATTTGCAGAGATCGATTCAGAAAATGATTCTGAAACGATTGGTGTAATTAAAGATAGGTTTATCCCAAGTGTTCTTCCATGTGTAACATACATCCGCTCAAACTTAGTATACTTCTGTCACAAATGACTTATATTAGAGTTGAAATATAATTTAAGAATTTTAACATACAATTGCTTGAAAGGGCGTGTGTTTAAGATTCAAAATTACCCGAAATTAGTTTTCGTATTTTATTTTGCAAATATCATCATTTGCTATTTACACGTTTTGAGAAATATAATTTCATAATAAACGGCATATTAATTGAATTTATTCATTTTTTTCTTTTTTTTTTTGTGATTTTGCTAACATGCTTTGTCACCATTGAAATCCGTGTTGTGTAATGCAGTTATAAACTGAACTTACACACATGCCTCCTTTCTCTTTCACTTTCAGCTTTCTTTTCATATTTGTTTTGCTTGCTTCTCGTACACTATGAGTTTAGTCCGAACACTTTAACGTGTGGATTGAGGTTATATTAATAAAGCGATCATGTTTTTGCTTTTTTTTTCTGTAGTTCGTTAAACTATTGCTTAATATTATAAATTCAATAAGTGCAGGAAATTAAATGTTATTGTTTTTAGTTGTTGTGAGAATAAAACAACACACATGCACAAATATAACTACAACTATATTGTCTTTGAGTTTTGCATGTGAATTCTAAGCGAAAATAATGGATGAATTTTCCATCTGATGTCTTTATGTTCCTTAATCTGTATTTAAAAGGTTTATGTCTCATAGGTCTCATCTTATGCTACATATATTTAAAAATGAAAAAAACTTAAAAAAATAGTTCCACTAGACTATAGAAGAAATGAAATTTTACCATTTAGCTTTGCTGAAAGTGATTCAACTAGAGCCTTAACATTAGTTAATAATAATAATAATAATCGCCATATCTTTCGAAAAACAAAATAGTGAAACTTTTGCTTAAGCGTACTGTATTGAAAGGAAGAAATTCTCCGAGTAATGATATCTTCCGCCCATTTATGCCTGTTTGACTCTTTAATAGTTGTGCTGTATTAAGAACTGTTCACGCAAAGTTGAATGTTGCGTTCGTTATTAAGAACCTTTAAGACGAAGTTAAATATATGTTTGTTATTGAGAACCTTTAACCCAAAGTTAAATGTATATTCGTTATTGAGAACTGTTAACGCAAAGTTGAATCTAACGTTCGTTATTGAGAACCGTTAATCCAAAGTTTAACCTACGTTGTTATTAAGAATCTTTGAATCAAAGTTATATTTACGTTCATTATTGAGAACCTTTGACCCAAAGTTAACTCTACGTTCGTTATGCAGAACCTTTAACCCAAATTTAAGTCTAATTTCGTTATTGAGAACCTTTAACCCAAAGTTAAATCGTTAAACGTAAACTTAACTGTGAGTTAAAGGTTCTCAATAACGAACGTAGGTTCAACTTTGTGGTAAAGATTCTCAATAACGAACGTAGACTTAAATTTTGGTTAAAGGTTTTCAATAACAAACGTAGACTTAAATTTGGGTCAAAGGTTCTCAATAACGAACGTAAACTTAAATTTGAGTTAACGGTTCTCAATAAGAACATAGATTAAACTTTGGATTAACGGTCCTCAATAACGAACGTAGTGTGTGGTAGCGGTTGTGCGTTCGTTATTAAAAATCTTTAACGCAAAGTAAAATTTTTGTTCGTTATTGAGAACCATAACCCGACCTTTGTTTTATGTTGCTATCTTCCCATATATACTGCCGTGGACAAAAAGTAATGAGACTTTATTTGTTTTAAATACCTCCAGTATGATATCGATGCGTATATTTGTTTGGTAGATTGATATGAATTTTGTAAACAAATGATACAAATTTCGAGGCACGTGCCGTGTTGGATTAGTAATAGAAGAGTTTTTTGTTTCTTTTGTTTAAATAAGTTTGTTGTCAGCGATTTCATTTCATTAATAATAAATCGCAAAATAAAGAAGCCGTTGGGTAATTAAATAACCGTTCATTTTTGCACTTGTTTCCTAAAATCGAAATTTCTTATGTCACTGTTCGATCTTTCTAGTAATTTATCACTTGAGTGTAGTATTACTTTGACACTTATTTTTTGTTTAAATTAAAATATTTTCAAATCGCGGCAGATCCTTTACCTTTCATTAAAAATTCCAAATTTCCTTGTTTTCATTTTTATGATGAACATTAAAAATCATTTAAAGAACATTTAACAGTTAACATTTATGTGATTTAGATATAAATTTAAGAAATTTAAGAAAGAAATTAGCTTTAAATTATTTGCCCTTTGTATGTGAATCCTCTTAGTATATGAACTTAAAATAATATGAAAGAGAATGACTCAAATACCGAAAGTTTACTGATTCTTCTAAGTATTGTCATTAATGTGTTGCTTGGCAAACCATGAAATTCTTTTTAGTAGAAATCTTGATTTAAAAGGTAGACACGATACTTTATTGAATAATTGCAACAAAAACATGCGCATTAAAGGAGAGTTTATCGTATCTACTGTTATTGCCTGAGGCAAAATGCTTAGCAACATCTTGCTAAAGTATTTAAAAAGAAAAATATAAATTAAAATTTGAACACTTTTATCCATTTTTAGAAGCCTTATAAAGCGTGGGTTCAAGTTGCATACAAATGTAAAACGCTAAGAATTACGCTTTAGGTTAACGGTAGATGTTCAAAACGAATAGTTCTTTTTTTTGTTTTATTTTTTGTTTTATTATTAATACCTTTTCGTTTCTCTTAACCTTTTATTTTAATTCAATTTAATTTCAAATAAATTAAAGCAAAGTAAATAAAAAATAAAGCAATGGCATGCGTTTTGTTTGTGTTTTCATTTTATTTAATTTTCTTTAAACTCTTTCATCATGCGTTTATTTACTTTGTTGTTTACTTTTGACATTGTAGTAAAAATACTTTGATCATTTGCTACCTAATTTTTGTTTAGTGATATATATATATATATGTATAATATATAGGATATATGTACATGAACTTGTATCATTTTTTTTTCTTTTTTTGAATATATGCCAATATTGTGCGAATAGGTGAAAATATGTTTGGCATTCTTTTATCTACAAAGTGATCGATAAAAAGCAAAACTCTTCCAGAATATACCCAAAACATACTTGAGACCGACGAACAGATATTTTCAAAATATAGTCAGCATATGCAAGGTTATGAACTCATACGTAAAATTATAATTTTATAATGGTATAGTGTGGCTAATTCTCTTCATATTATTTTCATTTTTCTCTTTTAATCTAAGGGTTTTTTTTTTATATTTCGTTAGTCGAAAAAATGTTAATAATAATAATAATAATATTTAGATTAATTTTTCTAATAACTTCGTTCAGAGACGGAGAAACACGCTTGATTGGTAAAAGGTTATTAAAGCTCTAAAAGGGCACAAAATGTTTAAAATGTTTTCAAAAAAAAAAAAAAAAAACACAAATGAAGTTATCAAACAGGATTTTAAATTCGGAAAGGTTGGACTTTTAATATTTGAATGGCGTAATGAGGAATTTATTAATATTTGAATGGCACAATAAGAAAATTGAATTGCGCAATGAGGAGACTGAAGGCACAATGAGAAAATTGAATCAAAGGCCTTAGAGATTTCCAGCACCTTTAGAACAATTAAGCATTCGGGAAGCGACTCTTTATTTACTAAAAAAATATAAATTTACTTCATATTTGAGGAGTTGGGCAAAGTTTCTCTATCGTTCAATATTCGTTTGGACGAAACCCGATTCTAACCTAGATGTTATATTTATAATTACGACTATCTGTCTTTTTTACCAATAAATAATTAATCCGGCAGTTTTGAAGTTTCGCTGAAATTATTTCCTATTAGACTTGAAAGCTTACAGTTTACGGCAACGGCAAGCAAAAAGATTCATAAAACCTCTCGGCATAGGACACACGCTACTGCAACTACGAAGTAGGAATTTACGGCTGGTCACGGTCACGGGACATAATTCCCTCAGTTATCGCTTAAAAAATTTAGATATCTCAGATAGCGATTCTCGCAGAATATGTGAATTTCGGGTAGAAACGTTCTATGTGCGAATGAAAGGCCATCTGCAGAATCAGACACCAGGTGAACACTCCATAACCTCAAACACGGTATGGCGTTCCGAACGAAAGTGGAGAAATTTATAAAAATCTTAAAACTGGAAAGCTTGAAGCAAAGACGAGCACAACAAACCTGTCATGTCGCGGTACTAATTGCCCAATAATAATAATAAACCTTAGATTACAATTAAAAAAAAAGGATTGTATTTTCTATTTTCTATTTAATTCAAATTTTCCGCAAATATTGGAAAACCATATAAACCCATCTCCGAAACTTGAGGTATATATGTTTTGTCGAAACATGTGCAAAATCTAGAAGGAAACTTTAGAAATCCCATAAACAATATACATATCCCTGATTAGAGTCGAAATCTGCATATATCTAGGCATGTCTGTCAGTTTGTCTGTCGGTCCATGGAAATTATTTACCCGGTTCTAAACGATATGATTCAAATTTGATGAAAACAATCTGTTAAGGGACACACGTGCTTTCTTCGTTACTCATAAACTACTCCGTGTGAAATGTTAAGAAGTTCCTTATGCACTCTAAGAGCGTTCATCCCCCACCTTATACCATAAATAATCGAAATTTCGTTGATTTTCTTGTTTTAAGTGTTTTTGCAGGCAGAGGTGGTGAGCACAGCCAAATATAATTTATTAGTTTGATTCTAAATAGTTTTGGGAAATAAATTTTTGAATTTTAAAATATTTGTAAAATTTCTATAGAAAATTTAACGAACGAATAGAAACGAAAGCACTTTGAACGCTTTTTAATTGAATTTGTTTCAGTTCTAGTTTGAATTTTGAAATGATTTCGATGGGTATTCATGCCAAATTCCAGATTATTCAAAGTATAAAGTAAATTACCCAAAGATTTATTTAAAAAGTTCGGATTTTTTAAATTTGCCTTTAGTTTCATAACTGTTAAACAGCCGGCGGATCACATCTTTTTTTAAATGTGATCTGCGGAATTATTTCAAGTAAATATGAATCATATTTGTGTAAATTTCCCACATTAACAATTTCACCTTGCGAATATCAAAAGTAGACAGACAAATATAGCTAAATATCTATAGAATCAGACGTCGATCAAGAAAGCACTTATTGCGAAGCGCAGTTTTGAGTACTGCACATAAAACAAGTGATTTATTCGTTATTAGCAATTAATAGAAATGTATTCGAAAGATGTTTTTTTTTTGTAGTTTCTGAAGAATAAAACAAAGAATATTATAAATTTCCAAGAGTTTTAGCAGTTTTTGTGATCGCAAAGGGGAAACGTAAACGATTTGTAAACAAGGCTGATAAACCAGTATTGCAACAAATTGTGAGCTTAACATGATTACGGTCTTACGAGATCACGAGACTTGCATAAAATTATTTAATTGCATTTCAATAATAAATCAACAAAAAAAAAAAGATAAAAGCAAATAAATAATTTAATTATTTCCTATTAATAGTGAAGCTAGCAGGCGACTTCAGAAAATCCAAGCAAACTTTAAAACCAATAACAACAACAATAAAATAAATGGCAATTAAGTGAACGTATTTCACTGAAAAAAAAAAAATTGTTTTTATAAAATCTAATACGGAAACTAACTGTAATCATCTCAGAAATTTAAAACACTAACAAAACAATGTTGTTGTTTTTTTTTGTTTTTTGTTTTTTTTTTTAAATTTTCAACAAACGATCACTTCATTACACCGTAAATAAAATCTGTACCATTTTTGCTTACCATTTTCTTGAGTATAACCCCAATGATGTGATAAACTCATGATTTCTTGGAAGCAGACTCTTAAAGAAATTTCAAGTTCGAATGATCTCTCAAATTATTATTTGGTAAAATGCACTCACACGAGCCTGTTGAAGAAAAGTGCGCGAAACTCAACCGCGTTACTTTTAAGGCGACTTCGTTTTATTTGTGACGTTCAATGATAATTTTAATTGAATCGCATGGAATTAAAATTTCAAACCTACCGAACAGTTAGTCTGTCAAGTGAAGACTGAAAGTCGAAACGCTCTGTATAGAACAGAACACAACAGTGAAAAGTGTGAGACATATAAACTAAAAAAAAAAAAAAAAAATGAAATTACAGACGAAAAAAAAAACTGTTACTCTTGTTTGCTGTTGCTGCGGTTGGGTTTACTGTTTAATGCTATTTTATGTACCGCATTGGACGGCGGGAATGCACTGCATTTCACTTAATATTGAGAAAATGAGTGCCGTCTGGTTGATTATCGGAGAAATATTAACGTTAAATGAAAGCCAAGCAGCCAGACAAGCTAAGCGGGGGCCAGACTCTAGATTTCATGAAACTTTTGGAAACGCTACGCTAATATACTTTCATCTGCTAACCAACACATTCAAATATCATTCATTCATTGTTTCACCTTCAATAGAATATATTGAGATTGCTTTGCTTTCTAGCAAGAATTTTTTACAATTGATTTGTGGTTGTTGCAATATCAGCATTTCGAATTTGAAATCTTCGTATTTAGCGCGATATTAAACTAATTTTATGAAAAGAAAATTTCATTATAGAAAAATAATTATTTAAAAAAATATTCTCTAGTTATGTCTATGCATTTAATACGACGTATACTCGAGGCATAGCCTAGTGTGTAATAAAAACTGATCATAACTTTTAATATTTTTTTATTCAAATTCAAGTAATAACTAATAATAGCTGTTAAAATACAGGCAAACGTCTTCTGACTTTTTGTTTTATTATCTTGAATAGATTTACACATTTTTTACGAGAATTATTCTAAGATTAGTTCGTAAGTTTCTTATTTAGACATCCGCATATTATTTACAAACTATTCACGTTATTCCTCAACGATGCTTTATTCAAATCTGTCCCCCGTTTTGTAAAGCTGTGTTGGTTTATAATACAATAATTCTCGGAACTGAAACAAAATTCGAAAACATTGTTTCACTAAAAGTAGTACAATTAGTTCAACACATCTCTAACATTTCGATATCTTTCTTATAGAACAATTTCTCAAGATCCTGAAATTCCTACAAAACTTTCTCCACAAAGCTTTAGTTTGAGATTTAGAAACAGATAATAGTCGCTGAGGCCAGATCTGGCGAATACAGCAGCAATTTGAATTTCAAATCATGCAATATTTGCTTTTTTAGTTATCGTCAGATAACACCGAACTTTTATTTTACTGTGAATAAATGCTTGGAACATCCCTTTTCCAAGCTCAATATTTAGTGCAAAATACCGACATTTTAATCCGTTATATCTTGTAATTTCACTTTTCGATTATCGAGTTTAATTTTCAAGTTTTATTTGGTCCTTTCTGCAAACATCGTTCAACATTACTATCGTCCTTGGGACCAGTTAAGATCAGTAAACCATTCACAAACTGTTAATTTCGATGGAAATAATTTGCCAAAATACTTTTCAATCTTACGCTAAGTTTGAACGGTATTTTTGTCCATCCAAAAACAGCGCCTAACCGAAATTCAAATCCGAAACACGAAGTCCGAATTCTTTCATTGTTTTAAAAATAAAATAAATCGTCATTCGTAAGAAAATATCGAAATAACATGAAACTTTGATAAACGTCCTTGAAGGGATGACATATTAGAGAGACCTATATGCTAATCCTGGTAATTAGTATTCGATGTGTTAGGAGGGAAAATTGCACCAAGGTAAAGAAATTTACGGCAACTGTACCACCATTTTACAGCATCCGCAACGTGAGCTTCAAAAGGATCGGAAAGCAAACACATTTTTGAGAGATTTAGGATCAATTCAGTTAGTCAACGGCTTGCTTGCTAGTAATTCTAATTGAACTACAATGTTAAGAAAAAGATTCCTTAATAATCGCTCTATATCTTGAATCGAGATAGATCTATTATTCTTTTATGTGTTAATTTGATAAAATATTTTTAGTGATTAAAATGTTCCCCATAACAATTAACACCCGACTACGTGCTAAATGACTTAAATTCTTTGCTTTCAAATATATATGTTCGATATGTCGTTTGTGCAGATCAAACTAATTGAAGCAAAAAATTATTTTTCACACGTTTTTTTGCATTTATGTAAACTCTTCTACTTCCCTCTAGATTTGTCTGTCTGATGTCTATACCTTTATATTTGTGTTCAACGAGCGGATCGTGATTTTTAAGGTGTTTGGACGAACTTTTGTTTTGTGCTCTGACGTGTTTTGCCCTATTGAAAATGGTTTGGATGAGACCATGTTTACGGTCATTCCCAATATAACCATTTATTTATTTTTTTTTAATTTTTTTTTATTTATTATTGTATTTTATTTATTTCATTTATTTAATACTTCTTATGTAAAAAAAAAAATTTCATTTTTAAAAATTCCTCAACAAAAAGCCGTAAGAAATAATGCCTTGTCAGACAAAACTGAGTTTTTGAATTTTGATTAGATGGGCCAAGTTTATGAAGTCAACTGCAATACAGCTGTTCCTACGAAAACTAAGTCTGTATATGAGAAAAAAATTCACTTTTAATATTTCATTGTGAGAACTAGTGCACAATAATCATTTGACGTAAAATTTGAATTTACCATATTTGGACCATGTTAATACATTTTTTGAACGCTTCTGTGTATATGGTTTCCCATGAAAACTAAACTTTCATATGAGGGAAAGGCATAATTTTTTATATTTCGTAATGAGAATTTGGTCGAAATTTGGACTATATAGGTCTATATAAAGATCCTCTTGGAAACCATATGGCTGCAAAATCTACTTTTTGGTATTGTGGATAATACGATCTTTTACAAAAAAAAATTAATTGTATTAAATTTGGAATTCATGTTTGCATTTCTTAACTTGGATTTCGTAATTTAGATTTCGTTATCCCCTATCGTGATTGGCATGAAAAATATGTTTTTATACAGAAACACAAAATATAATTTTTGGTATTTTATCATGAAAATAAATGAAGAATTGCTTTAGGCTAAGTAGGGTAAGGTATTTAATGGTCAGCTTTGCTGAACTATAGTAGTTTTACTTGTTTTCTATTGATTTATGTCAAGATATTAATGAAGAGTAGAGGTCGCTATATGAAGACAAACAGGAAATGTCGTAGCCCAGATATATCTTCATCTCCTAAATGCGAGCATTTGTATTTCAAAAGATTTTTGTGTGTAAAGGCAACTTACACTTCAATCTAAATTTGGAGAAACAGGCGAAGGTTTTGCTTAAAATTTCGGACTTTTTTTCCAACGCGTTCTAGAAAAAATTAATCCCTCTTGAGAGATTGCAGCATAAGGTCTTACCCGTTGATTTCTAAGTTCTTCAGTACACTACAAACAAAATTACGTCAATGTAGCCTCATTGAAACGACCGATGAGTAGATTGTGAAGCAGAATGCGATTCGAAAACTTATAATATTTGTACCATCGAATTAAAAATTTGGGATGAATGTTTGAAAGTTCATTTCTTGTTTTTTCCTTTATTGCTTTGCTTCACGCGTAAGGTGAAAAACCAACGATATTATCTTTGGTAGAGGCGGCAATAGACGCCCTTTCGACCAAAAAATATTCGAAGAAAGAGAATGTGGAGCACATTACAAACAAAATGGAGTGGCGGGTATAAAAACCCACAGTCCCATCGTAAGGAGTATAGAAAAACTCTATTTTATACATGGTGTTTCAAAATCTTATAAATAAGTTTTGTAAGCTACTGGAGATATAGACCTATCAGATCAAACGCATCATTATTGACAAAAAAAAAAAAAAAAAAAAAAAAAAAAGAATTGTGCTAAGTCAACAAAAAATTGCATAATTTTCATAGATTTTTAAGTAAACTATCATTGCATGCATATATCTATATACACACCCATAGCGCATAACGCTAATTCACTTCATTGTAGGCAATAAATTTATGTTTATTTGAAAACGGATTGCCGCACGTAAAATTAATGTTGAAGTTTTCTTCTAAAACGTTAATAAGTTTGTTGTATATTCCTCTTGAAAAATATAAAGGAATATGTATACATATTTAATTTAATTAAAATCAAAATACGATTGTTTGCAAACAATTGCAAAGTGTTTAGCTGTGCCTGAATACCCCACTGCGGTAAAAACCTAATATCTTAAAAGCCTCCTACAAGCCACATGTTGATTGTTTAATTTAACATAGCGATACAAAGCAATAGCAAGTAATAATTTAATTAACATTTGGACGCAATTAATTAAAAACAATTGAAAAGTTTAACAATCATATAAATGAAAATAAGCAAGAAATTTATTTTATAAACGTCATAGAAAGAACAGCAGACTCTCAACACCTCCTAAGTTGTTGAATTAACAAAACGTGCTTTTTCGCATTCAATAACATTGATGTTATGTGTTCTTTACCTGTACAAGACAAAGAGAACAAATTGTTTATCATTAAATGCCAGCGCCAGCGCCAGTGTCTGTGTATGTGTATGTGTATGTTTACTTAATACGTATATTCTGTTAGTAAATTAATCTTAGTTTACAAACTACAGACCAAAAATTTTTTAAAATTTCATTTCTTTTGCGATGCGTTTTTAATTTCTCCCTCTATCTCTCTCTCGCTCATTTTTTGTGATTTTCTCTTATAATTTTGACAAGAGTTTACTTGCATTTGTGTCCCAGTTTGAGGTGCTTCCCGTAAAACTGAATGTTTTATTTAGAATTAAAATTAGGTTTCAACTAATTGCGTTACATACAACCTTTTTTAATATACTTTTTAAATATTATATTTTCGTATAACGTGTTTCATGAGAAATTTGTTCCATTTATATCTTTCCATTTACATTTTTTATTCAAAGATTGCGTAGTTTACTCACTGCAAAGCAATTTGTCTCCTCTGATATTATATTTGACGCATCACGTTTCTTCACTGAGAATATTCTTTTGGGCCTCAAATTTCATTGTTAAGTTGTAGTAGCATTTTCAAAAGGTCAGCTTTAACCAATACCAGGCTTAGCCCCTCTAATCACACATACGTGATTTATTCCATAAATCCCCCTTCTACTATACTGTAAGTGTTCATTTTTGCTACTATTCTGTAAGGTTTTTATTGGATGGGCTGAAAAGTTCGTAGGCTGACACATAGACGGCGCTACTAGTATTAAATCCATACGATTTTTAGTTAGCCCTCACTTTCAAAAGACAGCTGTTGCACTGTTAGTATGTGAGTTATAGCATTTTTAGTGAAACAACTTTTGTTAGTTTGAAAAAATGGATAAAAAGGAATTTCTCGTGCGTTAATGAAGCATTGCTTTTTGGCGAAAAAACTTTTTTTTAACTTATCTTGCGCAGCCAAGTTTATTTTGCGTTCGTGTATATTTCTTCCAATGACTTCTCAAGAGTTCTTGTTCAACCTTTAGTTCAGTTTTTTATTCCTTTTTTTCGTTATTTTCCTGTTCTTTCCAATTCTTTCAATTTTGCGCTGACTTCGTGTGCTCTATTCTCTTCTCTTCACTTCCACAGAAAATGTTTGGAAAACACGATCAGTTTTCTCTTTCTCCGGGACGAACGTTTTCAATTCTTTTGTTTCTATTTCTTTTTTTATAATCCTCTTACATTTTTTTTTGTTTGTTGTGAAAAGATGGAGGAAACCTTTTGTGATGCAGACTTATATCTCTTGAGATATGATTAATTGATTATGATGATGTTCTTGTGTTTTACTGTGGCTGTTTGCCACAACTAACATAACATTTAAAAGTTTAGTCTCCACTTAATGCGTGATGCTGGTATATAAAAAAACAATCAGTTTTTAAACTGTTTTTGTTACCGATTTTTTCTTTTGAGATTTTTTCATTTTATAGTTTCTTTTTGAAGTTTTTTATTTTTCGAGAATTTCCGTTTTATATAAAAAAGAATTTTTTTATATTCTTTCGCTAGCAAATTGCGTTCAAACAAAAAACGTGGACTAGAGAATTCAATAATATTATGACTGTCGAAAACATCCCATAGGAAGATTTCTCAACTTTTGAGAAGAAAGTCGATTCTATAATCATCTATCCATGAATCATTTTGGGGAAACCATGGCAAATTTGATTAATTGACATATTGATCAAATGATCACTAGTTCGACAAAGTTTACTGAGAGAATTGATCCGCTGAGTACGATAATCCTTCATTACGATATATACAGCATCTGTCGAAACTCCCTTTTCCTGTATATAATTTCTTGAAGTCAAAAAGTATTGATTTTTCTACTCTAAACGAGGTTCTCTTTTAAAAATGGAAGTGTATTTACATTTACTAATTATGCTTTCGCTATGAAAGGTCATGATAACAGTTCCGATAGTGTTATGAATTGGATGGACGTCAATGGATGTCAAACCTATCTTAATACCATTTCATTTCAAAAATGTAGTCTGGCAAGGGATATGATCTGTTTGTCCGATATGGTATATTTGATCAGATCACAGTATCGAACGTGGTCAATCAGTAGGTTCAAGACTTATTCAAACATGTGTTTTTATCTTCAGCAGCTATTCTTTGCTTTGAATGCGAACACAGTTACGTTTCAAAACCATTAGGTTTTTTAAAAGAAAAAGAGGTTTAAATTGTTTAAATTGCAATCGATACAAATGCTGCAAAAATTAATTTAACCAGTGGGAGCAGCAAACATAATAGAAGATTGTTGTCGTAGTTCTCATTTCCCCGCTTTCTCTCCCTATCGCTAAGTCTACAAAAATTTCATAAACAAAGAGGAAAGATTTTTCTCATCTAGCGGGAAGATATTACAATTCGTAGACATATCCCTGCTTTTGCTGCAATAAAAAAAAATTTTAAATTATATTTAAGTATGGACTGTCAAATCTGCATCGGTCTCTTTTCTCTGCTATACCACACAATACAAAAATAATCGTACTCTAACCCACCACACTTTCACGTAGAAGAAATGATCCATTTCTGCCTCGTTTTTTACGAAGATTGTTACCACGAAATATGCCACAGATTATGTTTACGCGAATATTTATAACTAAAAATATAATCAATTTAATCGGCTCCTTTATCAGGCAGAAGGGATTACGCATAATATGCTTCAGAAAGATTCCTTCAAATCAATAAATTTGAAATAATTAAAAATAATTATAGGACATTAGCATCTACTATTATTACTAATAAAAAAACGTATTCTAAGTAGGCGTAGTTTTTTGTCAGAAATGTGCGAATATAAAAAAAAGGAAAATAAGCTTCAATTCGAATTCAATTTTAAAAAATAATTTATAAAATAAATTAATTATAATTTGTAGACACTTGCTGTAGCAAGCATACTCGCACTCTGAATACATTTCAATAAGCTGCCAACGAACTGATAGATTTGGGCCCACCTTTGTGCCTATCGTGTATTGACCTTAAAATTTTCTAAATAAAAAACTTCGCTTCATTGGGAATAGAGCATTTATCGCGTGTAGAGTATTTGCCGTAGATAAAACAGTTTCTCATGTGAATATATATATATATATATATATTGAAGAATTTTCTAATCAACTGATTCTTCTACTTTCTTTAATTATTCATTCACATGCTCTGGTATTTTTCTTTATTTTTGTCTGCATATTATTGTTATAATTAATAATAATTCTTAATCTAATTTCATTATTCACAAATTAAATTGAAAAGTATCTCATTTAATATCTCAATACATTTCTCAGTTATGAATGATTCTTTTTTTACAAATTTCCATATTATTCGAATTCTATTCCCTAGACAGTGTTTAGCTCATTCAAGTTTCTTCTAATGACTTCTTTGGTTATTTTTTTCTTGTTTAATTTCAAAATAAATAATTTCTAATAATTCCAATCTAACTTATTGTTATTTTGTTGCCAACGTTTTGTACAAACGTTTTGCACGTTCTTCATTTGTTGTATTTCTTTCCATCTTTATATTGAAGTCTTTTTTATTTTAATCGAATCACTTTTGAAGAATAAACTGGCAGAGTTTATTAGCTTTTCCAAGTCACTTGGTTATCGTCTTCTCTTTGGAGTTCTTTAATTTCTAAATGGCCATCAACATGCTCCCTCCTTCAGTTAATCTATTCAAAGCAGTTATATCTTTATTATTTGCAATCTTTCCCACTCTTATTTGTTGCAAAATCGAACTTGATTTTCCTAACTCTCACACGAACTTTACCTTTTATAATGTATTCGTATTTATGTTTGAAATACATATCGTTTAGTTTTCTTACATCGGGATCGATTATTATTTTTCTAGTTTAAAGACATGACGAACAATATGCCTTCATTTCATTAGAATAATCAACCATAACGGATAATTTTGAATTTGAATTAAGTTTGCCAATTTAGTCTCCTCCCTGTTCAAACCATAAATAAAATCTTATAATTTGAAGATTATGTTGGACACAATTTCTAGCATAAAAGGCAGTATTTATTTATTCATTTTTCTATTTATTTACACATGAAATTCAGCTATAATAAAATAACAGCCGAATTAAAAGTAAATTCTTAAAAATAAATTTTAAGTTGGAAATTAGAACTTAAATTTTATGAAGTATCAAAAAAAAAAAATAAATAAATAAATTATAAAAATGATAAAGAATCCATGCATGAATATTGCCACAATCTGCTTCTCTCATCCTTCACTACTACACAGAAGTAGTTATCTCAAGATAAAACCTCGAAGGTATTGTCTTTGGGTAACGTTAACAGGTAAATTCGATCTTTCTACGAGCTTTTTTTCCACCGAGCGAGCTATATTTGCTCACATTAAAATGCTATTCCGTTAAACTCACCTGCAACCATTTTCCTAAAGAACAATAAAAATTAATATATATAGAAAGGAATTCGAAGGCCCGACTTTCTCCGAACGGACAAGTTGCAAAGCTCTGAGTACGAAGCCAGTATGGATCCGAACTAGGAGTGAGCTACTAAATCGGCGCAGGGATAAAATATATTTGTATAGAATTTTTATCTGAATTATTATACTTTCCAAGTAGTTTACACTTGATTTCCAAATGGGTGTACTTAATTGCTTTGTAAAACCAAAATTTGCAAGTGCTTTGAACGCGTGCGGAAATAGCTAAGTTTAATACGTCAGAAAACTAGGCTATTAATGTTTCCATATTTTCAGCAGAAGGATCAAGCATAAAGTCTGACTGACATATAAGATTTAAGCAGTAAAATATTAGTTTTAATAAAATCGTATGGTGTGTTTCAGCAGGGAAGATTTGACGTCATGGAGTATTTCAAAAGGTTATCCTCTTCGTAATGAAAGGCCAAACAGGTCAAGGTTAAGCTGAAAGATGGATAACGTTTTACAACTATTGCGGAGAAATGGGCAAAGTTAAGACCTAAAAGCCCGCCTCTACAATTTGGAGTTTCATTACATTGAGCGACTTTCCAATCAAAAGTTTCTTTTAAAACTACAATAGTTTTATCATATATTGAAGTGGGAACCATATAACCTAAAGTCGCCCAAGGCTGTCATTTTAGTGGGTTTTGAACCTTCACCGACTTCACGAATAAGGTCAGCATGCTTCATAAAAATAGAAATATCCACATTATAAAATAAAGTTACTCATCGCGGGAATCATAAAATGTAAATACATTGATTAATATATTTACAACGATTCTTACGAACTTAATTTGCTCAAAAATTAAAATAATTTTTAACCAAAAATCTGTAACATACATCAAGAATGCAAGTCTGTAAATTTGACTATACTTTTTCAGATAACAGATATGATATGAAGGAGGCAATAATCTTGGCTTTTACATATTACTGTATTGTATTTTCATATTTTTTCCACAAGTACCATTATCTTTCTAACATTACCCTTGAAAGCCATAAAAAACGCATATGCTACAAAAAGAAAAATATTTCAAACAGTAAATTGATAAGAAAAATACTATTTGGAAATAGTTTTCACAAATCTATATGTTCATGATTGGAGGCAATGTAAGTGTCGAATCAAAAAAATTCTAAAGATTTCCTAAACAATGTTCTGTATTCCAATGAAAAATTTATTTGTAATATAAAGTTAATTTGAAGTTTAATTTATTTTTTTTTTTTTTTTTTTTTACTTTGGACATTCAGTATAAATGTTCTAATAATATATAGCAATTTTTGATCAACCACAAATTTTATTTTTAAAAATATTATCTTAATTAAAAACTTCAACCATTGAAAGAGGTTTGCAAATAACTAAAAGAGCACTTTCTAGATAATTATGATAATAGGTTATGTATTAAATGAGGAAAAAGAATTCAATTTCCACCGTTTTCAATGTATAGCATCTTATATGCAACATGATAACAATTATGTGAATGAAAAATAAGAAAGAAAGAAAGAAAAAAATTTAAACAAGAAATCGCTTGTAACAGTAATTCAATCAGCAGGCTAACAAGAGAAAAAGTAAAAATCTACAATGCCTTTAAATTAACAAATGTATAACAAAGAAATAATTTATATTCGCCTTCTAGCAAATCCTGTATACCCACCATCCATCAACTTTTTGAATTTCATTTCAGATTGTGTTTTGCTAAGTATTCGGGACGCATTTCGACTTTACTTTATATAGATTATTGTGATGAAAATATTCAACTTTTTTGTCATTGTACCTTTAACTTTGATCAGTATACTCTTTCAGTTTCTCTATGTGATTCAAAATTGTGTGCCAAATATTAGATCTTTATGTCCAAATGATAATTTCAAAAAACCCAAGACGGACTTGCACACATTTAACTCAAGTTTATTTATGTATTATTTCGATGGTGGGTATAAAAATAACAAAAAGCATTCTAGTTTGTGTAGCACTGCGACTTTTATGGTAATAAATCATTATTCCGAATATAAAGTTTTCGTATTCTTAACATTTTAGGTTAATATATCTATTAATAATTAAATATATGTATGCATGTATATATATATACATATAGATATATATATATATATATTTATGTGTGTGTATATAATATGTATAGAGCAATCTATAAGTTTTACACATGTACATGTTCATCGTTACGATTGAATGTATAAGTTTAAATAAATATATATCTTTTCACTTTAATCAATTTTTTTTTTCGAAAATTTAACATTAATTAAACAATGTTGAATTCAATTTAATGTTGTTCGCTATAAAGTTTCTTTATATAATTACTCGAATTTCTCTCTTTTGTGAATTAACGACCTTCTACTCCAATAACACTATTTAACGTTTAATATGTTAAAAACTGGACCGATGCGAAGAAAAACACGTCTAAGGACACTTCGTAGTTCTGGCTTCAAGTCAAAGCACATTATTTCGCACAGTAATGCATAGTAATTAGAAATATGAGTCGCAAACTGTAAAAACATATAATAAAACTTTTATTAGAAAAATATAAAACAAAAGATTATACTCAGAGGACTAAGCAGAATTATTTAATACATTTAGTACAATAGTACATTTGACTGCTAGGTAGAGCGAAGGCAAATTCGCCGGAGCATATTTAGTTCAATTACCAACTTAACATCTTGATAAATGAATGGAAAGTTGTAAACAAAATTTTGATGGATGGGTTTAGATGTTTATTAAACTTGAAATGATAAGAGCGATAAGAAAAAAAATTGAATTTTTTGTACTTTCTTGCAGAAAACATATTATGATTATAATCGTGATTTCAAATAGACGCATAGAGCGAAATAGTTCAATGGTTTTCGCTACAGAAGAACATATACTCTTTATGAGATCTCAATTTTTTTAAATTTGTTTAAGCAAATTGAGAAACCTATTTTGAGTACAAATTAATTCGGTCCGTTTTTTGTTGTCCAAAATGCTTTTATTTCGTTACAAAATGAATGAATAGTTTTTAATTAAAGTGCTATCTGTTGCTGGCTGTTATTTTCTCCCGCTTTTATGTATAAAGTATGAACTCCACACTCTGAGACTGTCCAAGAAAAGACATACATTTTGACCATCGTTGCAATAAGAACACATTACAGGTAGTATTAGTAACGTTTCGTTCGGCTAACGGGCGCAAAATTTCGTCATACTGAAATCTCTTATGACTGCTTTTGGCATATTGCGTCAGCTTTTCATCACAATTTCATAAGTTATTGTAAGTAGCGTTGCTTAAGGAGGTCGCGAGGGATACACAACTCCATCGGACATGTTAACGGTCTGGATCGGTGGCCTGCATAGTCTGCATCATGGTTATTTATTTTTTGGATATTCTAACTTGACAGTTGCTCATCGCATGTAAGGATTTAGTAGCACTAATTTTCGAGCTAAGTGGCAAAAGTAATTTCTTGTAGGTGACAAGAATTTGACTCGTAAATTGATATTTTCAATCAAGGAAAACTTTACTATGGGAACACAAATCGACGAATATTTGAGTAGGGCTGTGTTGTTAAATTCGAAAGCTATTGTATGCTCATTCTAGCATAGATTTCTAGAGCTATCTATTGGATAACGGACCGAGCTATTATATATCCCAAGAATGTGATATTGATTAAATAGAAAATTCAAGTTTTTCTAAGGTCCGATTACGTACTCAGAGACATAAATTATTAACTTACCCTTGCATCGGACATTTTGAGTAACCTCGTTAATATTAAGAGCAGCAACGAAGTCCAAGCATCACGATGCGCCTCATGTTGCAGACTCAAAAAGTAAGTTAATGCTTCCTTGCACACTTGTACTAATTCTTGTTCAATGCCTGGCCAATCGCTGCGCCTGTTCTCATCTCCATACATTTTAAAGAAAATTCTCAACACACATGCCAACGACGCAGTTTCTTGCTTTAATAGATTTGGTCTAATTGAACCCTTAAATCCCGCTCGCCACAATACGTTGCGCTGCTCTTGATCGGCATTAAAACGTTCAGCGAAACGATGTGATTGCATTAAGCAATCGGCCAAAATGAATAATTGGCGGGTGCGCAAATAACTGTACATACCTTGTTCTTCTCGCTGACAATCAAGAAGGGAATGTGCGGCACTACAACCGGTTAGATCGGCAGCTGCTTGAGCTAACGTTTCTGCATCCTCTTTCCGTGATGTGGTCGGAAAAAAAATTATATTGTCGACGGTTTGTATTAACTCGAGCTGTACCACGCACTTAATATTAAGACTCTCGAAGAGAGCGTAATTTTGTGGTAATACGGTCGTAGAAGCGGGATGCACGTGTACAAACGATGTGCCGTCTTCCTCTCCGAAATTGCTATTATTGTAAACCGAATGTTGTGACTGACTTCGTTTAATTACCACATCCTTCTGAGAATGGTGTTTTCGACTTGTCAAAGTAGTGCTTGGAGCTTGATTGTACATGGCACCATTCTGCAATTGTTGCTGTGGTTGCGTCTGATATTGCATTTGCAACTGTTGATGCTGTTGTTGTTGTTGAGCATTTGGTCTCCACGATATTAGATCTGAAGGTAACGTAGCATTGAATATATCTAATATACATTGACAAGTTTTGTCCCAAGTGGCCTCATTAAATTTAAACCCATTCGATATAACTAAATTCTCTAAACAATTGGTTCCAGATCGTGCTAGTTGCTCATTGTTTTGTTGGACACACCAATGCAATTGAGCAAATAGGTCTTCAAGTAGCAAATGTCCCAGTACATCAAAGTATTGCGTAAAAACATCAATAATGGCATAAAGAGCGTGATTGCAGGTAGTAGTCATCCATTCAGATTTCTCAGTAACATGTTCAGGCAATTTCATATTATCAAATATACGAAATATCACATTAAATAAGTCTTTCCACCAATTCGGTTTAAAACTATCACCGTGAGTTTTAACTATTTCGAAGAGAACTGTAAGACCACGTGTTCTAACATCCAATTTACAACGATTAACCACACAGGAAAGTGAGAATAACATAGGAAACCAACCGCGTACCCAAACGCGGTCTTCTTCAGCCACCGAGATATCATTTTCCATACCGGCATGTTCAGCAAACAAGTGTGGTGAATCATGGACACATAAGGCGCAAGTACGCACTAAGCGGATGGCTTCCATACTTGTGTCGGGAAAACGAGCATTGCAAGCGAATTCGGACAAACACTTTACAGCGTCCTGAAATGAATCTACCATTACGGCAAATTGTTTTTGATAAAGTTCGCCAATTATTTTTCCCGTCGTCTGAAAAGCTAATTCAACAATAGCCTCTTCGTGATCACCGGCTGCTAAATGAAATATTGAAAATATATTTTTCCAACCCGATTTAATATTATGGGCTTGTGAGTTAACCATTTGGGCGATGCACCGCACCACCATGTCACGTATTGCTGAGGATTGATTTTTTTTCATAATGTGCTCAAATGGTCGTAAGAAATCTTTTTGAAAACGAAAATTAGCGAACTCGCCTTTTTCCATAAATTTCATAGAAAGTTGTCTCAAAGAATCCAGAGCAAAGAAGGCAATTTCCTCATTACTGTTACAGCCGACAGTATTGAAATGTTCACCCAACACCTGCCAAATGCGTGACCATTGTAAACGAATACGTTCCATATTATAATAGGAAATTTCGACAATCTTTTGCAAAGAGAACATCCGTGGTTGCTGATTTAACAACTCTTCCACGGACACCTAAACAACATAAGAAAATTTGAAATTTATTTAAAATATATTCTATCCCTTGTCTGCTATGAAGTGAATCTTTAAGACGGTTATTGTACTAAAAGCATTTTCTTTAATTTCTTTTTTATTTTCTCACCTGACACAAGGCCTTAACAAAATCCACTATTGCATCACCATCTAAGCGTATGGAACCAGTAAAAATTCGATCTACGGCGACCACGACACTTTGACTGCTTGTTTGTCCAATATGCTCTTTCACACTGGGATTCAGAGAATCTTTTAAAGTTGTCTGAGCTCCGGATAAAAATTTAGGTCTTACACCTGTGCCAATTAGCTGAGCTAATTCTAATTGACTTATGCATTTCACAATATCCAGCCAACTAGTACCTAAATAATTACCATCTGTATGAGCTACCATTATCAGAGTTTTAATGGTGTCAATATTTTTCGCTTTCATTTCGTTAATTGGTGAATTAGCAGTGAGCAAAGTAAAGCGGGCCAAAGCCTGGACGTAGGCGTCACGTTCCAAAGTCATGTGAAATATACAAGCTATACGTATAGCACAACGTATTCCATCTAAACAGAGACAGGCAATTTCCGGATCGTCACAATCTTGTAAACCCACCGAAAAGGCAGCCAAAAAAGGCGTCCATGCCATTTTAAACATAGGACGTACGTGCTCTAAGTGTTTTGCTGAAGTAAACGGAGATTTGACATGAGACACAGATTCCATTAAGTTTTTGGCAGCTGTAGAAATGGCTTCCATTTCCATATTCCATAATAATTTGCGACGTTTTTCGTTAGCTATGATTTGTTTCCCAGGTTTATTAATTACCGTATTTTTCATTTTTATCTCATGACCCGCTATTTCATCATATATCGCTGATAAATATTCCACCGGCAAGTCGTCTTTGCTATCACTTATTCCTTGATTAAGCTTAATATACTGTTCTTTGGTCATTTTATTCTTTACTTGCGGAGAATGCAAATCCGTTGTTAGCATGATAATAGAAAAAGCTAACACGTACACTGTATCAGCACTTTGAAAGAGTGAATTATTTGGATTGCATTCACAATAACGACTTGCAAATTTTTCCATCAAACGGTCGATTTTTTGAGCCTCGCCTGGCAATCTAAACTCTTCTAGGAGCATTCGCAATGCAGCCACAACTTCCAAGTTGCGGAAATCGAAGGCGTCAACATAGGCACACATCACTTCCTTGGAGTGATCATCATTTTCGCCAATATAGTTACCAATTACAGTTTTATCTAGACGTTCGTCTTCGTGCAGCCATTTAGCTATATCTTTTGGTAAAGATCCTAGTAGCTGTTTTTCCTGCAAGAATTGTACACCCTTTTTGGGTTTGCGATTAAAAATATCTATACCTGCTTCCATGACTTCTTTACGCATTTTGCGTTCCTCTAAAGCTTCGGGCAAATCCAAAAGCTCATTATTCTTTGCACTACCATATGAATTCAGGCTATGACTGGAACCCCCATGAGCTGATCTTGTTCCTATGGTGTTAGATTGCGATAAGTCATCAATATTGTCCCCAACCGGTGACTGTAGTTCAGAGTTATGAGAAGTTTTAAGGCTAACAGCTCCTTCATGAGCGCTCAACGAAGGCATGTTGGGATTGACGTAAAGATCTTGACTCCATTCTACCATGCATTTTAATATAGAAACTAGACACTCGAGTCCACGTATACGCATTGATTTTTCTTCAATAGGATTAGCGCCCAATTCCAAAGCTTGACGACCTTGAGCTATTTTCGACAAATCGTTAACGAGGCGCTCAAATAAATTTGCCGCTTGGAAGTCACAATCATAATTGACGTATATATCGACTACCGACTGTGCATCGGCGCAAATGCGTGTCAAGGCTTGTATAACCATCCATTTATGTTCAAAAGAGCTTGAAGTAGCTTCTAAGATGTTAAGAAAGATTTCTTTGAAAAATACCTCAATTTGCTTTTTCAAATGAGTCTTAAAATTTGATAGCAAAGCCACAAATATAGACAATGAGAGTTCAAACACCTCCGGAACTAAGCTCACTCCGTTCTTGGACAAGGCTACGCACAAATATTGCTTGATGGCCATGATAAACATTTCATTCGAACGAAAGACAGGACCCGCATTTTGCAAAATTGATAAAAGCAAACGCAGCGACAAAACTTTAGATCGCAGTTCATGCGATTTAGGATCAGGATGCCCATCGGGCAAAGGTTTCATTGAAAGTTTACATAAAGCTCGGAAAACTAAAAAAGCATCTTTTTGCAAAACATGCGTAAATTTAGCAGTAACTACTGCATCGTTTTCACTGTGAACCTCAACGCTTTCTTCGCAAGGGACTAAATGAGAATTATCGACTGAAGAATTATGACTATCAACGTTATTACAGATGATATCTTGGTTCATGTCAATGGCTTGATCATCACCGTTGCTTCTATATTGTACTGAAGTTTCCTTTAAAACTTCCGTAATGGCAGCTAAAATCAAACTCAATATATATAATATCTACGCTAGAAAAGTTATTTTTACTAACTTACCGTTTATTATCTCCTCCACTACCGTAGAAGCTACAAATTCCGGCGATTCGTCTGTTTCAGCACCACTGGCATTACTACTCTTTACACTAACGCTTGCTTCTGAAGCCTGCGATGTATTCGAATACAAATGGCCATTGGTGGTACCTTGCACGGCTTGAGCTGCAACCTCATAGATTTGATTCTCCATACGTGAAAAAATCACATCCAACATTTGTGTTAACGTGGCACATGCCGTAGTTTGGTTAACTAGATTTCTACTAGACAAATAGATGTCATAGCAAGTGCGTACAGCCTGCAACACAGTACCTTCATGTATTTCCACATGTTGCGAGGTAACTACTGTGAGGAGAGCTTTTATTATTTGCAATTGAACGCATTCGTCAGTTTGTGGTCCGTTAAAACACCCGCATATGGTGTTGACAATTCGGTCGATTAACAAATGACCTGGACTGGCAGAGTCTTGTATAGCGCCTGTTAAATGTCCATATGCTATTAACTTTTCCAAACAATCCAAAGCAGTCACCACTATTCGTGGGGAACGACTTTTGCATGCCAACTCAAACGGAAGAAAGTAAGTTTCCGCATTTATTATACTAGCCGCATCATTTTTTGGTAATGGCAAAGCAGCGCACGGCAACTCATTACCTTCCGTTATTTGACCTGCACTTATGAGTTCGGCTTTGATTTGTTCTAGGGCTGTATCGCATGACTTTTTCAATTGTGAATTCTGGGAACGTTTAATATCCTTATCTGCAAGGATTTTCTCTAGAGCGCGCACAATAAACATTTCCTTAGTTTTTGTGGAATAATTTTGCATATTGCATCAAGGTCTTTACGTATGTTTGATAATTCTCTCAAGTCAACGTATGGCCAGAGTTGGATGTGTCAACATACATATATGGAGACATACACAACTGAACGCTGTGTGAAAAACCAAAACACACTCTTAATTTCTCTCGCGGACACACTACACGCAAGAGTTTTACATTAATGTTCTCGTCGTTTCAGCCATATTTTTCATAATAATTCTTTTTATTTGGACAATTCGAAAACGTATGACAGCGTATTAATGTCAATATAAGGTAAATTTTTTAAAATTTTTATTGTATTTGCATTTAATTATGTTAATTATTGAAAAGTGAAAAAATTTGTTATACGATATTAACATACTAAAGATGAGCAAGTCTCGATAATTAGAGAAGATTTCTTTTCCTAGTGATCATTCATTGGAAAATTTAATACAATACTCCCATATTAAAAATAAATAATATAACCAAAATTATATATAAATAAAAATATTAATACAGATCTTGTATTAAGATATAACTGCATTATCAATAGATAAAAGACTTTTGCGGGATGTAGCTCCAATGGAAAGCCGAGATTTTAATGAATGGGAGTCAGGTTACGAAATATGCAAAACGGAGTTAAAGTTTGAGTGAACATATGAGGAATCAAAAAAAATTAAAGAAATTATCACACGTTTAAAAAAAAAAAATTGTACAAAATTTTTATACAATAATTTTGTTTATTTTACATCACCCGAGCTACGAGCATTTTCAATTTTTTGTTTTGATCAGTGTCGGCTGTTGCCTAGAACAAATTTTGTATTTGCATTAACAAATAAACCTGTGTTAGATGAAAAAGATAGAGCTGCATTACCGACCACTAAGTTGACACGTATAGAGTTTTCGTAGATGTTGACGTAGATTCGGCTAAATTACGATTTTTTGTTCATTTCATATGGTAGCATCTATGTAGCGAGATTTTTGAATCTTTTCCTGATGTTTGGTTTAACCAACGTAAAAAAGAAATAGTTCCTCTTCTCAAAAAAACACTTTCAGTATAATTGTTTAAAGACAGTATATAAAAAATGTCACTGTAATTTACTATGCCTTTGGATTATTATGAGTAATTAAGAAGAACTAAGATTAGGTAATGTAAAAAAAGTTATTTTTAAATCAACTGCCATTGAGTGCAATCATTGCAATTTGCTTTTGCGATGGCCTCATATATGTTCAAGCTTTCACCAGGCGATATGCCGTAGCCAATGTGTAAACCGTGTGGATTTGAAGGCGTTTTACAGTCCATAGTGCATTCTTTTCGTAGCACCGTATCTACTTCTACCGAAGAGAAAAATGCCACTGACATTGGTAAGTCATTTAGACCCAAACGCGAACAACAGAATGATCGTGTTAATAGATTTGTTAGATGCATCGCTAGAGCAGCATTGTAAGCATCTTCTTCCTTTACCAAATAACGCAATTCATCGTGAAAGCTTAAGCAAAAACGAGCCCTTGCTCCTAATAACCACCGCATAGACACTAACATCAGGTGCAAAAAATCGACAGCCCCGCTTTGCACCACCCAATTTATACGTGTAGGCAAAAACCTATATTCATCTGTGTTATGGGTTTCTAATGCGCGACTAAGACGGCACTGCAAGAATGGTGTAACTGGCTCTTCTTCGGTAGCGATCTCCTCTAAACGATTAAACATAGCACTCTCTGTGCCTCCTTCCCAACGGGCACGTTGGAACATCTCACACACGCCACGATTTTGACTAGAAGCCAACTTCAACGCTTCGTAACTGGAATAGCTGTAAAGGATTTTTCCCATTTTACAAATTTACTTCTGCGAAGTCCCTCAAAGTTTACCTTCTATTTTGAAATTCCTCTTGGTATTCCTTCTTCAACTTATAAACTTTTTTACCTTTCGTTAAAGAAAACATTTTCATGGCTTTATTTCGTGCCTCCGTGTCAGAAAATGTAGGATTAAATTGTTTAAGCAAACCTTCAGCGAAGTTTTGTCCCGCTCCGTATATCTATCATGTTTGGAATAAGCCATGTCATTTGAAATAAGCTATATGTTAAATGCGCACATGCACATATATTTTACACATACCCGCGCGTAATTAATAACTTTGGCATGATCTCTTGATATGCCTACAGCTTTGGCAGTTATCGAATGCATATCGGTGCCATTAGCTTTAGTACCACTCAAAGTCATCCAACCCAAGGGTGTAGATCCATGTACACCATGGGCGTAAGCATCACCTAAAACGGAAGCGATCCATAGTTCTTGAGAATCGACATCTGCTCCTACTATGCGGTAACCGGGCGGCGCCTGTACCATAGCGCGCAATTCCGAACCGATGCGCTCTTCCTTAGAATTGGAAGCTGTCATCCAAGTAGGCTCCATTGCGCGTCGAGTTAAAGTTCCACAAACGACTACCTGCGGACAAATTGCGCCATACTGATAATTCTGCTCGCATTGTACTTGAGAGGATAATTGATCTGATGTTAACCACACAACCAGTTGACCAATTATTCGATCTCGGTTGTTTCGCCAATAGGACATCATACGCGCTATAGAAATGACTCTTGCTGCAGCAGCGTTTTCATCTTCTCCAGAACTTAATACGTTCTCGGAAAATTTATTAAGAAAATCTCGTGACAAAGGATTTCCTACTCTAAAAGATCTTCCATTTTTATGGGGTAGTTTTAGGAAAAAACAGCAGTCATCCAAAATTTTACCGCACCACACCCCAGATCCTTTATAATGGCCACCGGTGCGATCTTTTTTGGAAAGCTTAGCGTAAAATTCACGTTTTCCTAATTTGGCATTCAGTTCTTTGTTCAAAATTCCAAAAGCGTATTCGCTTTCTTTCTCAGTAGCGTAATTTTGCAAAAACTTCGGAATCGGACAACGCCTAACCAACTCTTCAATGGGGAAAGAGGGATGCGTGGTATTATTTTCGTTACTGGGCGATTGCGTTCGAAAGGGTACTAAAAACCCCCAACCGTGTTCACGATAATAATGCAAAGGATAGCCTTCCCAACATAGAGAAAGCAGTTTAGGGGCTATTTGCATACCTGTACTTATTTCTGACGGACCCGGTGACCATTCGGATTGCTTGTGTAAATCTTTAGGGATCTTTTGGCATAATTTCCGATACCACGCTGGATATCCGGGTAGTAAAGGTCGTCTAGCTGGCAATTCGGATTTCATATCATGTAGATATTTGAATTTTCTACACAACCGTGCCTCCTCTTCTGTTAACGATCCATCCAGAATATAAGCAGTTTCCTTTAAATTATTGTCGGTGGATTTCTTTTTACTAAGAGACTTAACATTTCGTAGCTTTAGCTCTTGTGTGCTCCAGTCTTCATCCCAAAGCCATAAATTATTTTTATACTGTTCATTCTGCATTAATGAACATGCTTCGTCAGCTCTTCGAGCCAAATGATATTTGGCTTCAATACTGAGATCTTCGTAAGTCAAGTCTGATTCATTTATGTATCTGGACCAATTTTTATTAACTGGCAGGTAAGCTGAGCTAATTTCCAACATACCAGCCAAGGTAACAGGATGTGGAAACCTTTCAGCAAATAAAGGGTATAAATGTTGTAGAACATTTTGCGTAGCTTCTACATCTTGTGCACAATAGTTCATCAATTTTTGAAAATTTAAACGTACGTCGTTCAAGCTACCTTTCACAAAAATATTACGCTCCTCTTTCGATATAGTAGGACCACCACAATACAAGCTGTGAACATCTGCTAAACTATTTAAAGAACTTTGCGACAACCATTCAATATCTTCACTGGCAGGTTCTTTGTTCGATTTCATCAAGGCCCTTTGATAACTGGTAACTCCGCTCACACACATATGCAAAGACATAGTATCTAAAAAACGTACTCCTGTATCCTCTATTAAATACTGTTCCCTCAGTCGGGCACGATCATAAGAAACGTTGTGGCCTATAACAAGTTTTGGTGTTCTTCTACCTAGAGGGATTAAGTCGTCCAGAATATAACAAGGAAGCTTTTGTTTAACTGAAATTTTTTGCTGAGGTGCTGTTAAACGTGGACTAACCCAAGAATACCAGTGTTTCGTACTGACAGCAGTAGCTATAGTGGGCATGGCCCCTTCTGACATGCATACCTCTACATCCAGTACTAAACCATCTTCTGATGGATAAGTTATTGAGCTATGCTCATTTGTAGTAGTATTATAAACAGTCCATCCTTCTCTTAAACTCCATCTTTCAGGTTTTACTGGCAACTGCTTTAATTGTACCAAAGGATTAAGTAAATCTTCATAAGGTTTCACTTGATCCTTACCAATTTTATAAAAATGTTCTTCAATGTTGTTACCCTTTAAAGGGGGTAATTTTATATTCACATCCTTCAATCGTTCCACACTGCTAACATCAATGCCATGGCGTTTAAGTTCCATATTATATTTCTTTCCTTTTTCGACTGATTCAATATCTACCTGAACTTTGCGAGATGCTTGAGGAAACAATTGTTTGTGTAAATTTGCAGATAACATTTGAATTTTCGCCAAATTTTCATAATATTCTAAAGACGGATTGATACTGCTTCCATCGTTTTGTGCGTCGGTTTTTGTGTTACTAATTTTGTCTTCCTTCGCTTCACTGACCACTTTTGTTTCGCTTGTTTCTAACATTTCTTCACAACGTGCACTTATTGGAATAGTTTTAAGAGCAGTTTTACCAGTTTTTATATTTGTTAGTTTGGTTGTGGAATCATAATCGGTTTTGCGGAAGATTTTGACTTGAGAATGGGGATAAAGTTTTCTAACCACTTTTGAAGAATAAGAACGATATATCATCGTGCTATTCTAGATAATATTATGAATAAAAAATGCAAGCAAACAACTGAGTGTAAGCAAATAATTCGCATGAGGCTATGCACATATGAACAATATATGTGTTTATCGATTATTCGCTAAAACTCATCACTAAGCTAGAGGGATTAAGAATGCATTTTTCAAATGCTTATTTTTGAAATTCGTTGTGGTTTCGTTAAGGTTTACTATACGACGGTGCTGTAAACAGGCCTTAATTTCTTTGCTGCACAAGAAAATGTCGATTCAATTAAGTGGCAGTTCCTTAACTGAATTCGCAGTGATTTTGTACCCCGGTTTGGTAAAAAATTTAAATGGTATGTTAGATACTTTGGGCGGAATTACAAAAGTGTCACAAGTAAGTTTGAATGACTTGAAGGATTTCAATTCTTATTTAATATAAAAATTCCTAATACGTTTCAGGCCTTGGAAGGAGAAACCAAACGGTTGGAATTACGGTATCATTATGAAAATCCTTTTAATAAAGCCTTATGTGGCGAAATTAACAAAAGAGCTGGCCTTTTGCTATCCATTAAAGTAAGGCGTTCGAAAAGGGATCGTTCCAAACCTCCACAATATAAAGTTAATATTTTAGGTTATACAAGTGAAGGGATTACATTTGAAAGTGAGATTTTGTGTTTGCAATAATTTATACTTGATTATGAGCTTTCTCTTCCCAGGTCTGTGCGATTTCCAATATTTACCCTTAGTACCGCATACTGAAAATAAGCACGAATTGAAAATGATGATGCATTCAATTATGCCTCAATCGGTTATTGACTTGGACTTCTTTAAGTATGGTTCTGAAATATAAAGCCGGCGTAAACTTAATTTCGTTTCTATTTTTACTAGCCGTACAGAAGTACCTTTAATAACTGTACCCACTATGTTTGCACGTTACGACAATGTCCATAACAACATATTTCGTGGCGATTTCTCTAACGAAGATGGCCAACATGAAGTTCTAGGCGTATGTCAAAAGTCCTCTTATGAGAACCGTGACATAGTCATGTTTAATATGGTGGATAGCTTTCCCGCACGACCCGACCCTCAGATTATTAAACGCATGAAAGTAAAATATGTATCGGATGAGCAATTTGAAAAGGTCAAAAAGGTGAGGAAGAAATTAATTCCCATGTACGTGAACAAGGTTTTATAATATTTCCTTCCTTAGCTCTTTGAAGAATGTCCTATATGGACACGCATCGGTTTGCTATATGAATCCGGCGTTAGTAATGATAAATTGAAATGTATAACACCATCTATGGCGTATTATTTTTCTACGGGACCTTGGCGTACGTTGTACGTGCGTTATGGTTATGATCCACGTAAGGATTTCAACTCTCGTTATTATCAGACATTCGACTTTAGGCTAAGATTCCGTTCAGGAATTGCTGAGTTTGTACGTCAATGAGTATTGTGTATACTTAAATGTAAACTTTTAATTGTGGTCCGTATGTTTTTAGGTATCAGATCGCAAGACAAGTATAAAAAAACGCCAAAAGAATCCTTATGAGATTAATTCTTTAGTGCAGGATATTGATTATCCTTATTTTGACGAACATAAACTGCCGCGTTCACGTCAATGCATTCTCCGAGTAAATAAATTTTTTTTCCGTTGTGATATTTTATTCATTCCTGCTAATTAGATTAAAAGAAAATGAAGTAAAATGTTATTTCATAATCTTATAGTATTGCGACATTCATATGTCTAAAATTCAGGAAATGTTGGAGAAGATACCATCACCTCTAGCAGGTGCTATGTGCAATGAACGCACGGGTTGGCTGCCATCGGGATTCGATAGTCAAGTGAGACAAATTGTCAGCAATGTTATAAAGGACCTGTTAAAAAATCATTACCGAAAAGAACAAATACACGCTGAAGTTGAGTCCTGTGAAAATATGGTACGTTTGTAAAAAAAGAAAGCAAATTTTTCAGAAAATAATTCCATGTCTTCAAGGGTCAAGAAGCTGAGGATGAAGAAGGAGCAGTTTCCGATGAAGGAGGCCCCGACGATTTTATGAACGATGATAATATCGAAGAGATTTTGGGCGATATGCAAATTGAAGCAGATGAAATAAATTGAATACAGTAATACTTATATGTTTAAGCTTTTCATTTTATTATAAATTTAGGCTTTATTCAGTGCGAATATGCCTTCATTAAATATAATACTAAGCTTTTATTGTGTAGCTATGCTTTCAAATATAATGCTTTTTAATCCGCAATTAAATTATGGTCTGCACCGATCTAAGAAACGTGGATACAAACAGACTTCACGTATATGGTAGCGATTAAGCAACCAACAAAGTAGGCGTTCCAAACCTAAGCCGTAACCACCGTGAGGCTGTGTGCCATAGGTGCGTTGGTCTGTATACCAATAATATGGTTTAGGATCTATACCCTCACGTTTGTAACCTTTCAAAAGTTCTTCGTTATCGTAAACCCTCATAGATCCGCCAACAATCTCCCCCACATTGGGCAATAAAACATCTACGCTCTCTGTCAGTTGAGAATCCTCAGGACATAAAGCCATGTAAAATGACTTAATATCTTTTGGAAAACGACACAACATTATGGGTTCGTTTATGGTATCCGTCATTTTACGTTCAGGAGCCTCAGGTATATCCTAAAAGGAAGTAAAATTAGAAACGCAATTCCTTTTTTTTTAGCTTGAGTACATACTTCACCAAACTCATAGAATGTACCGTCCTCTTTAGTGACATTATTATCCTTCAACCATTTTATGGCGTCCCCATAGTTCATACGTTTAAATGGCTTCTTTGGAGGTGTAAAGCCTGGATTCAATTCATAAACTACATCACCCCAAGGCGATTTCAGAACTCTGTCAACAACATCGCATACCAGATCTTCCAGACTGTCCAATAAATCGTCGAATGTTATGAAAGGACATTCAGCTTCAACATGGGTATATTCAGCTAAATGTCGTCTAGTCCGACTTTGTTCAGCACGATAACTTTGAGCAATGCAAAAGACGTTACCCAAAGCTGGCAGACAAGTTTCGAGATATAATTGTGAGCTTTGTGTTAGATAAGCTTCCTCGCTGTCAATGAAAAAGTTATCAAATGAAACATCTTTCAATCGCTACATTTACCTGAAATATTGTAATTTAAATAGTGTAGACCCGCCTTCAACTTGAGTTTGCACTAAAGTAGGTGGGGTTACTTCACAGTATCCACGATCAAAGTAATGTCCACGGAATGCTTGCATAAGCACAGAACGCATTTTTAAAACTTTGGAAGTATTCTCACCACGTATCATGATGTGACGATTATCTAATTGCACATCTGGATGAGCTTCCTCGTTCAAAATGCTTTCTGCTCCACCAGCTGGAGCTAAACCAATTAGTTCCCAATAATCTACATGCAATTCATGTCCACCAGGCGCCTAAGTTAAAATTGAAATTAAAACCTTCTTTATCGTACTTCTAGATCTCAAACCTACCGATTTACCTTCTGGTACTGGCTTCAAAATACCAAATAATTGTACAGAACTTTCAGTTGCGAGCATCAAAGCATCATAAGTTTGACACAAAAGATCAGTTAGAACACACTGCAAAAATCCTGTACCATCCCGGAGAGTAATGAAGATTAAACCCTTCCCTTGTCTTCTCAAGCGATGAACCCATCCATAGATTCTAATTCGTTTGTCTCGGTTATCCAAACCTTCAAAAATTCGTATTTTCTCTGCTTTTGCCAATGTGGGATCTTCTTCAATGATTATTTTTTTCGCTTCTTCCAAATTTTGCATGCGTTTTTCTGCATCTTCCGCTTCACGCTTTTCCTTGTCGGCATTTTTATAACTTTCACGTACAAAAATTTTTTGGATTTTTTTCAACTGTGACTTGGCAGCCATTTCATATCGTTCTTCAGCATCGGGGTCTTTGCTGTCTACGTATATTGTCGGAAAAGGCTCTTTACCAGCATATCGCATAGCTTGTAGAATGGTTTTAAAAGGGTTTTCCTCGGACCCATTGCCAGTTTCATCACAACCCCTTCTCTCGGAAGTAAAGATAGCTCCTGAAGAAATAAAAAAGAAATTATTGTATTTTGCTGTCCACACCATGCTATTTTACAGTGCCAACTCATAGCTCAAAAATATTGATCTGGATATTGTTATAGTTAACTTACTTAAAGATAGATTAGCCATTTCCCCAGCTGGCATATTTTGAGTTTATAATTATTGTTTTCTAGCTTCTTTACAATTATCTCATAGATGAAACTCTTGCATCAGATTTAGAAACATTTGCACGTTGAAAAAGAAAAATTATGATCAACTTAATGATGTCAATGTGCGCAATTCCAAAAAATCGATAACAAAAAATGTCATCAAAAACAAATGCAATTAATTAACACAGATGCAACTTTCGCTCACGTTGCACGTATAATATACATACGGTTAATAACAGAATTTTAAATATGTTCATGATTTATATTTTCTGTTTTTTTGGTGCATTGAAAATATTCGGAAAGAAATTTTTTCTCGATAAATCTATATCTTGAATAGAGTGATTGATATGAAAATAGGTAGTGGATACTAGGAACAAGTAGGAAGTAGCAGTTCCACAATTAGATTCGTCGACGAATTCGTCTGAATATGCAGAATATACAGTAAGTTTAGTTAGTTCTTGTACCGTCATTTCCGATGCAGATCTTGAAAGATGTCGTCCAGGTTGAGCGGGGGGCATGAAAGTAAAAGCTAAAATCATGACAAAGAGAAAAACAAAAACAACGCTATTTTATGAGATTTCAGAACGAAAAGTCGGTAGTCCTGGTGAACGTAATTAGTTTGTTTAGATGAACATAATCGTGAGCAGGAAAGTAATTATAGATTAAGGAAAGCACCGAAAAGGTCAAAAGACTGTCGGATGTCGCCAAGTCTTTTGCACCAGAAAATAAGATATTCGCTTAATTCAACTGTCAAATAAACAACACAAGAATCATTGTCCAACGGATAATTTTCAAATATTGTCTGTCGAAAGTAGGGCTTGGTCATCAATCTGTAGGGCACTTTGATTTTCCAAGTCGAAAAGAGCGAGTCAGATAATGGTTTAAAGGAAATTGGCGGATAAATTTTATAAAGTAGACGATTTGGTTTGTATTAATATTTGATTTGAATTCGAATTTTTGTAAAGAGCAAGGGTTGCTAATCTAAAACTGCTATTTTTGCTACGTTAACAGAAATATCAAAACTCCTAGTGACAACAACTGCCTTCAATTAACATGGAAAAAAGCTGGAAAAGCAAGCAAAGACGTAAAAGTCATCAAAGCTAACGTCTGTTTGAATTTTAATTAAAATAGTGTGTGGCGGACGTTCAATACGCAAAAATAACAAGAAAATGAAAGAAAAAAATAATAAAACATATACTAGAATCGGAGAAAACGAATAAGAAAATATACAACTGCACATAGAATTATAACCAAAATGAATCTATAACTGTATTAAGATTGAGACAAAGAACTTACTGTTCATACTGAATCCTTTTAAATTGAATTTTAAAAAGAAGAGAAACATATTTTGTTTGAATTCAATTATTCTAATAACAAGCTACCGAACTAGCAATCAGTTCAATACTTAACGTAATCAACGCAGTCATTCTAATAGTTCGGAACTAAATCGAACTCACTTTTATACTATTCGCATGCGAAATCTTTTTTGTTGTGGTGCTGATTCGTAATTTTCTGTAAGTCATCAAATTTACATGAAGATGTATTTTATATTCAGAACCTGTTTTAATGCAAATTCGTAGAGAAATATATAATTTTTAAAAACAAGATCTAACTAATGATTACTTTAATTATTTAATTGTAAATTGTATGTAAATGAGAGAGAAAATTACTTTCGTACGATGGCGATAACGATAACAAAATATATCGTCAAAGAACAAATTAAGTCTCTAACAGTCGCAAATAATAACATTCTGTTTATAAATAATACAGTGAAAAGTGCTTTTTTAAAAATTCAACAATTTATTAGAGAACTTTGAAAATCATGTCCCGAAATCGTAAAAGAGGTGTGCAGTCAAGTAGTAGCTCGGAGGAATTGGATATTGAAGAACAACATCGTCTTAAGGACTTAAAGGAAAGAGATGAATTCACTGAGCGCCTCAAGAAACGGGATGAAGATCGTACACGTAAAGTTATGGAGTCCACATCAAATCGAAAGGCTATTGAGGAGGCTGCCAAACGACTAAAATTAGAATTAGAAGATAGAGATAAAATCTTACCACAATTACGGATACAATCTCGACGGCAATATTTGGAAAAACGCAAGGAGGACAAAGTGGCCGAACTTGAGGCGGACATCATCGACGATGAATATCTCTTTGAAGAAGAAATGTATGAAGAACGAGAGAATTTGAATCCAATTTTTATGAACCATGTAATAATTTCGAATTATTTCAGGTTAACTGAACGAGAGAAAAAAGAACGTGAATACAAAAAGCAACTGTTAATAATCGCCAAAGAGCATGAAAAGGCCAGAGAATTGGAGCGCATACAACGTTATCATATGCCAAGTGATTTAAGAAAAGGAGAGAAAGGTCAGTAAATTAAACGATTGCTTAAAAGTCTTCTTCGACTTCTGATATCTTTTAGAGGAGTACGTCGAAGTTGATGAAAATGAAAAACTACCTCATTTCGAACAAAAGAAATGGGAGTCGGAGCAGTTGGCGTCGGCTAGATTTAAATTTGGAGCAAAAGATGCTAGGGCGAAAAATGAATATGAGCTGTTACTTGAAGATCAAATTGAGTTCATACAATCCATTACAATGGATGGCTCTATTGATAAAGGAAATAAACAACCGGAATTATCTGAAGCTCAACGTAAACGTATGACAATCGAAGAAACACGCATATCGTTGCCAGTTTACCGATTTAAAGAGGCTCTCATAGAAGCTATAAAGGAACATCAAGTAAAATTCATAATATAAATAATCGAAGATTATTACAAATTTTGAATTTCAGATTCTTATAATTGAAGGAGAAACCGGTTCTGGCAAAACTACCCAAATACCTCAATATCTGGTGGAAGCAGGCTTCACTGATGATAAAAAAAAGATCGGTTGCACTCAACCACGTCGTGTAGCTGCAATGTCCGTAGCCGCTAGAGTAGCTGAAGAAATGGGTGTTAAATTAGGCAATGAAGTTGGTTATAGCATTCGTTTCGAAGATTGCACTTCTGGTACTGCTTTAAGAAAAATGCATTGCATTTGAAATTGACAAAAGCTCTATATTTGTTTTTCAGAAAGAACTATTCTCAAGTACATGACTGACGGCACTTTACACAGAGAATTCCTATCTGAGCCTGATTTAGGTTCTTATAGTGTTATGATTATCGATGAAGCACATGAACGTACCTTGCATACAGATATATTATTTGGTTTAGTTAAAGATATTGCTAGATTCAGACCAGAATTAAAATTGCTAATTTCAAGCGCAACGTTAGACGCTGAAAAGTTTTCCAAATTCTTTGACAATGCTCCCATATTTCGTATACCGGGCCGAAGATATGCGGTAATAATTAAAGAGATTGACATTAAGAATATTTTGCAAGATTTTTCTTATTCTTTAAAGGTTGAAATCTACTACACAAAAGCCCCTGAAGCTGATTACATTGATGCTTGTTGTGTTTCCGTTTTACATATACATGCCACCCAGCCTTTGGGTGATATCTTAGTCTTCCTTACCGGTCAAGATGAAATTGAAACTTGTCAAGAAATCTTACAAGATAGAGTAAAGCGTTTGGGATCAAAAATCAAGGAATTAATCATTATACCCGTTTACGCTAATCTTCCAAGTGATATGCAGGCGAAGATTTTCGAACCTACGCCACCCAACGCTCGAAAAGTTATTCTTGCTACGAATATAGCTGAAACCTCTTTAACAATTAATAATATAATCTACGTCATAGATCCAGGTTTCGCAAAACAAAATAATTTTAATTCACGCACAGGTAAAAATTTAATTAAAAATATAACATTAGTTTGTCAAACTAAAATTATTAATTTATTAATAATTTTAGTTTGACAAACTAATGTTATATTTTAACTAAATTTTTCATTAGCAATTACTTCTAATGAAAAATTTAGTTAAAATATAACATTAGTTTGTCAAATTAAAATTATTATTTATAAATAATTTTTAATTCCACAAATAGCACCTATTAAATGTTTAAGATTATTTATTATATTTTCAATAAGTTTCATAACCTTCAATATTTCTTTTCCCACAATAATGCCTAAATCAAAACTTTTTAAAAAATAATTTTCATTCGATAAATTGAAAATGATAACAAACTTATTTTCTGTTTTTGACCCTACCTCGAGAATTTTCTCTTTATCATTTAATTAATTAAGAACTTTTCTAGGTGTTATTATAATTCCTTCTAATTTTGATTAATTCCTTCTCGTAATAATATTATTTGAAACAGAATTCTCTTAACTTTATATAAAGAATTCAACACTATTAGGTCCAATAAAATTTATTTTTTATAATTTTATTTAATAATTTTAGGTATGGAATCGTTAATGGTCGTTCCGATTTCTAAGGCCTCGGCCAATCAGCGAGCTGGGCGTGCAGGTCGCACTGCTCCTGGCAAATGTTTTCGTTTATACACTGCCTGGTCTTACAAACACGAGTTAGAAGATAATAGTATACCTGAAATACAACGTATCAATTTGGGCAATGCTGTCCTGATGTTAAAAGCTTTGGGAATTAATGATTTGATACATTTTGATTTTTTGGATCCTCCCCCGCATGAAACTCTGGTATTGGCTTTAGAACAACTTTATGCCTTAGGTGCCTTGAATCATCACGGCGAGCTTACTAAATTGGGAAGGCGCATGGCAGAATTTCCAGTTGATCCCATGATGGGAAAAATGTTACTGGCCAGTGAAAAGTAAATATTTGCTTAACATTTCAGCAAAACTAATTGGCGATGGTTCCTTAGCAACAGACGAATTTCTTCGCCAAAAGTTTTCCTGAAAAGGTTTCGAAAACATTTCTAAAAAAGAAGAAACGAGAAAGTTATATTCAGTTCAAGATAGATTTTGAAGACCACCCATGTCAAGCAAGCGTAATTAAATTTCGCAATTTATAAATTTATTTGAAAATTTCAGACCAACATCGTAAAGTATATGCTTCAAATTTTGGAGTTATTGCGAATGAATTTTTCAATTTAACCTGCACGGAAATCCACCCAAGAATTGTATAGCAAGTTTCACGGAAACTATTCATTGCAATTCTAATAAAGAGCTATAAACATAAGCAAAGAAACGAATAAATCTATTCAAAATCTGAATCAGGAAAGTTTTTAAATGGTTGTGCTTCAAAAATTGAAACGAAAGTTGCATCAGTCTACCCTAATTAAGGTGCAAAAGCTTTACGAAGTGGAAACGAATATAAATTTCTTGTTTTTTTTCTTTTCCCAATATATTCAAAAACATTGAAAAACTTTTCCAGGTACAAATGCTCTGAAGAAATGGTTTCAATTGCTGCCATGCTCTCAGTTAATAGCGCTATTTTTTACCGACCTAAAGCTAAGATTATTCACGCGGACACTGCACGCAAAAATTTTAATCACATCCATGGTGATCATTTAAGTTTGCTACGAGTCTACAATCAATGGGTAGATACCGATTACAGTACTCAATGGTGTTATGAAAACTTCATACAATATCGATCGATGAAACGAGCACGTGATGTGCGTGAACAATTGGTCGGTCTAATGCAACGAGTGGAAATCGATATGGTGTCTTGTCAGTCGGAAACAATTGACATTCGTAAAGCCATAACAGCTGGATATTTCTATCATGTGGCTCGCTTATCTAAGGGCGGGAATTATAAAACCATTAAACATAATCAAACCGTGATGATACACCCAAATTCTTCGCTATTTGAAGAGCTGCCTAGATGGGTTTTGTATCATGAATTGGTTTTTACAAGTAAAGAATATATGCGTCAAGTAATTGAAATTGATAGTAAGTGGCTCTTGGAAGTAGCTCCACATTATTATAAGGCTAAAGAATTGGAAGATTCGATAAATAAAAAAATGCCTAAGGGTGCAGGTCGAGCTACAATGACGGAGTGAAACATATGATTTATAATAAAATTCAAATATATATTATTTGGCTAAACTTTCCAAGTGTATTAAAAAGTATATTAAGGAATTTGAAGATTTCGCAATTCGTGCTAGGCGAAAATCTGAAAATTCTCGCTTACGTGAGAATCAATCCATTCATTCTTCGAGCCGGATATAATGAAAAGAATTTTTTCACTAAAGTTAACAAAAAAGCATTTTTTATTTAAAACAATTATGTAAATATTACAAAAAAATGCTAGACAACACAGATCATACATTTATGTTTGTTATGGGTTTGTTAATGTGTAATTATTAAAAGAAAGAAAAAAACGATAAGGAAAACTTTGCATTTTTTTATTTTAAATCACTAACTTGCAAAATGAAGGAGAAACATAGGAAATTCATATAGAAAAATAATTTGAATTCAATCCTTACAAAGATCTCAGATAAGAAATGCATTAGTGTATAATTTTTGTAATTGATTTTTCAAAATGCAAAGTTTTCGTGACTAAAATATTTTTCATATGTCATTTATCTTATATTCCTATTAAGATTATAATTTTGAAGTCAACAATAAATAAAAATTTAGTAGAAAAATAAATATGTAGATTTTTTTTCTTTAACGTCCTTCCATCTTATTGCTTCTTTTCAGGTGAACAACGATTTATATCTACATTCACCTGCATACATATTTAATTATGTATTTAGAAAAGAAAGCAAATATTTTTACATATTAATTTAAAGGAAATTCACACACACATATTAGAATAATAGATAACACTTAGATCTATGTTAAGACACGTAGAAGAGTTAGGACTTATTTTTCTGTTTATCTTTCTTTTATGTTTTTTTTTAAGTAAACGATTTATATGCATTTTTTACTTGTTGCATTATTTAAATTAATTTCACAGTTCTTTCAGAAATTTCTATTTTCTAATTTATCAAATCATTTTTAAAATTTTATTTGCACTTTGAAAACTTACCGACTAGCAATGACAATGAACATATTTGCATATAACTTAAATTAAATAAAATCGAGTTCTTTCCTTTCCTAATTTTTTATATTCTAATGATATTTTTTAAAGGTTTCTTTATACATGCGACGTTGGTTAGAGTTAATTGTAATTTAAAAATATTTTTTTGGCTATTTCGTTTATTTATATATATATATATATATATATATATGCATATGTATATGCATATTTATAAGAATATGTATATGCATATGTATATGCATATATTTATATCATTTTATTTAAAAAAATTCAAATATAATTATATAAAAATTTACTAAATTAATAATGCGTTTTACAGTGTTGCACAAGACAAATATTTAATATAAAATTAAGAACTCTAGAAATTATTCATCCCTTTCAAGCAGGTACCAACCAACATCGAATCTATCAATTCTTCATTTTTAAGGAAATAAAATAGAATTATTTGTGAATCGAATGAAAAAATACGTTCTTTTGGAAAGTTATGAACGTTGGTTTGTTTTTTCTTTTTTGTTCTTTATTATCATTCTTATCATTTAAACGATTTTTACAGTTTTTGCTGAAGATATCTTGAAAAGTAGAGAAACAGTTAACACTTAAAAAAAAAATGCCCTAAAAAGAGTGTAGACAACATGCCGGATTCTATGAACCTTCTTGAATATGTTTATCTTGATCATTATAAAATAAAGAGATTAGCACTTTCTTTCTTCTTCTGAATAAGATATTTGTGATAATAGCTTCAGCAATAGTCTTCTTACTGATTATAGCGGACAATTCCTGTTTCTTGCTAGTTAAAGACCAAATACATTTAAAAATTCTGATAAGATTATAAACAAAATTTAATTCCCAAAAAAAGTAATCAAGTTTAAGAGATCAATATACTCGAGGCAAATCCAAGGAGAATTCTTCTTCGTCGCCAGTCAATAGAAATCCTATTACTCTAGTTGTACTACATATATACGACGTGAGGTGAAGTTTGACAAATTCTTTTAAAATTCGAAGCCAATAGATCCGGCTAATAATAACTCCAATGGCTAATTGTAGGCCAAGACAACCCAAAAAATTTTGTATAACTGGGTTGTATTTATATTAAAAAAAAGTCCTCTATTGTTTATGTGAGAGAAGCAAATCAAGCGAGTATTGTATATTTAACAATACAACGAGCAATTCAAATTCAACTCCTGTAGAAGATATCAAGCTTAGATTGATTGAAGTTTACATTAAATGACGTAAAATAATTTTCAGAAATTTTAAAGGTAAACGAGTTGGGCATAGTCAATCAAATCACTTTCTTCTTGAACGTTCACGAAGAAAGTCAGACAACCAATTAGTCAAAAAAAATAACCAAGATACTGAAGATATAAGTCTGAAATTAAAGGCTTCCTACATCCCTATTTTTTACAACACAGAAAAACAAAAATAGTCAATCAAATAAAAGAGGAGGAATCTATCAATTGATGCACCATCGCAAACGTCATAGTCGCGATTTTAATTTTGTGCTGCTTGATCGGAAAATCAAATAAAACGAAATTGTTGGAAAAATTTGAAACACTGTCCAGTGACAAACAGTAGCTCCCCCAACACATTTTTCTTTTTCTTCGACTACTCAGCATCTCCAATGTGTCTTTAAGTAAGTGATCAACATTTCAATCACACAATGGCGCCTGATAAAAACCCAAACAAATTTCACATCTTATCAGATACAAAAGAAGCTACCAATTTATTATTATATCTAAAGACAACTTTACGACGCATTTATGTGATGGAAGTTTGTTAGTTCTCGCCCGGAATCCTCGTGCCACAGAAAAAATATGAAAATCTAAATCACTCTCAGACTTATGCTCACTGAAAACTTCATGAAGTATTAAACTCGGAGAGAGACGTAACGCATGTCTAAATCATGGTCTTGAGCTCACATAATTCCCAAGGTGATATGTATGACCGCTGCTTAAGAACTGAAAAACCTAATCGAAGAACAATCTCGCTCTTCTACAGGAAAAGCCCTTCTCACTTTTTTGTAGATGTTGAATGGTGTAAATGTAAGGTTTGGGCATCGCATTTCAAATGAGATGTAAAAATTGCCAACGCCTTAGCCGCACCATGAAAAAATGTAAGAACTAACCAATGTGTGCTAAGTGCGGGCTACATACACATAACAGTAGTGAATGTTCACAAAGATCCTACGTCAACTACAATAGCAACTACTCGCCTTTAAAGTGGACTATCCTCGATATTAACAAATGCGGGAAATATTAAAAATCAAAACCGGAAATAACAAAGCCCGCGTTACACATCAAGAACGAAATCTTTGTCATCCAATAGATAGAATAATACAAGCCATACATTGAGCAGAAATGCTAACGTAGTCGACCAACCTATAATTTTTACAGCTTCAAATACCGATCAACCAAGCAAATTGAATATCAAAGCGTCTACAATCAATACCAACCAATTCATAAAAACACTCAAACTCTCGAACAAACCAAGTCACGCGACAAATCGTAAAAAAAAAAACGTATTTCTCTTCTTCGTTCGGTCCTACTTCGCCCAAAGAAATAAAAGAATAGCAGGTTCGTTTTTCCAATTGATGAGATAAACAAATCTTTAACACAATACAGCAACGTTAGCAGCGTGATAATATAATCAAGGAAAGTCTTTAAAATTAAAGGATCTATCAACGATTTCGATGAACAAAATATGTCAATAAAAGATTTCAACCGAAGCTTTATTTCCCTTCAAGAAACCCATTGCAAGACTTCTTCTAACCAATCGCAATCACAACTTTCTTTTCAATGCTGTTAGCAGTCGTGACTATATTCCAACAACAACTATTCCTATGTTTACAACATTTCAATTCGCCTTTAAAAACACATTAAATGCAAGAAAGTCACTTTGAATTAATTTCCTAAAAGTTCCTTACTGTTTGCAAATTACTTAAAAAATGCTTGACGAAATATAATAATTTTACAATAAATTAAATTAAATAATTTAAATTTCAAAATTGTGTTTTTAATCGATACCGAAATAGGCGGACTTTTTCGATTTCTATTCTCGGATTAGGATACAAGTTATAGGGAAAGAAAATCAAAATTTAATTTATCTATCACTAGTAGTCTGCTATTTAAATAGAGTGTGCACTTTTTTCATTTTGCATTTATATTAGAATTTTTGCCTTGTCCAATACTGTTTACATTTCTAGTCGCCCCGCGGTTTTTGCAAATTTGTATCATACGAGCGTATTATAGTTGATTGCGAAACAGCACCGCCCTCTTCTTGAGAGAAGGCATAACCATGTGACAATTCAACATCGATATCAACCCGAGTGGTGGCACGTCTTACAAATACATTACGTAAAAGTCTCGCTGTCTCAGTGAACGATGATCTCGTCTCGTTCATAACATCATCTGGATCGCGTTGTCTAATTTCCGATTCCCGTACAGCTTCCGTCAAAGATTTAAAAACAGTATTTTGTACCAATTTGAACAATACATCTGGTAATAAAGTGGTTATCGGGATTAAAATTAGACCTAGCCAAAAGACGGGCGTACTAAAGAGGATCCGATCCATTCCAGCAAAATTTGCAGCTAATGGGAGAATCGGCCAAAATTGACTGTATATGATTATGTAAAGAAACCATAATGCTATCGAACCCCAAATAGAGGCATGTGTTAGCCATGTCCACGAATTAGTTGAAAGACCAGCTTTCAAGCAGACAGTCACAATTACATATGTATAGACATGATTTCCCAGCAATAAGTAATCGGCCGTTTTACCGTGATTCCATAATGTCTCATTTTGACAAGCCAGCAGGGGCATCCAAAAAAGAATAATGGAATGCAAGAGGGCATTCATTATCCACACCCAGAACACTTTCACGTTAAAAAGTTTGGCATTTTGCGAAGGTTTGTAAAGCAGCGGATATTTCAGCATAGTTTCGGCTGAACACACTTTCTCAAAGATACCAATCGCCATAGGAGGAAATGCGGTGAACATCACATTGTACAGACCTATAATCCAACGTTCAAACAATATTTGACCCGACCAACCTGAATATATAGCAAACCACAATTCGATGACATACAAGCAGACGTTCTTATAGAACGAGTATAATATCAATTTGGTAATGCGGCGATAATTCCAAGCACCGTGCACTAAAAGCAAACGTTTTAAGAAATGAAATTGTGCGATAGAATAATCGGAGGCGCAGGAAGCTTGTAAACCTTCTACTCCAGAAATGCCTACGCCTACATTGGCTTTTTGGATCATGGCAACGTCATTAGCTCCGTCACCAATTGCCAATGTAACAGCCCTTGTTGACGTAGTAATCATTTCCACGATTTCTGCTTTTTGTATGGGTGAAACTCGACAACAAATCACCACTCGACAACCAGTGCACAGTTCTTGGAACTCACGTCTGAGATCACAGCTTAAAGCGTATTTTAAAGTTTTTCCATCAATCACTAGAGCAACATTGCAGCTTTTGTTAGTGTTAGTTTGCAATTCACTAGAATGCCGATGAATGACTTCACGAGTTGCATCCAAACTCTCTTCGTTAAGTATAACAATGTCCATTGTGGGTGAAATTAAACGGCATGAATGCCCAATATTAATAGCAGTCTCTTGTTTGTCACCAGTCAAAACCCAAATGAATATGCCAGCTTCCAAAAGAGATGCTATAGTTTCAGGCACTCCATCCTGTAATTTATCTTCTATAGCGGTAGCCCCCAGAAGAGTAAGATTGTTTTCTATTAGATTGGCGGCTTCTGCTACTTTATTCTCTCTATCGGTTATTGAGGTGGAGGCTTTATGATAAGTAGCCTGCCAATCGTTGTAAACGTCTTCCGGTATAACAGCTACTGCACAACACAGAGTACGCAATCCTTCAACAGCGAATTCCTCCAAGTGGCTTAATGTGGCATCACGAAAAGCTTGACCATCCTGAGCTAAACGCTCGTATATTACACTGTCAGCTCCTTTGCAGAACAATTTAATTTCCCCATCAGGTGTTCTCACTATCGCGGACATACGTTTGCGAACCGAAGTAAATTCTAAAATATTTAAAATTTCATACTGTTCTTTTTCTCCTAAGGCGTTTATTTCGACGTGATGCGGAGTACGCGTTTCAAACACATAGCCGAAAAGTTTAGCCCCCTCGACTAAGGCGCGTTCGTCTGGACTAGCTGCATGGTAAGTAATTGAACCGTCCGAATTTTTCTCTGGTATAACAGTATGACACACTGATAGAAGTACTAAGAATTCTTTAATGATGGCAGCGTTTTCGTGTTGACTTAGGAGATGTTGTACCACCAAACTTTGTTCGGGTGTATTCTCGGATTGGTAGACAAGATTAGCTATGGAACATTTGCGAAAAACCATTTCGTTGCGTGTTAAAGTACCAGTTTTATCAGAAAATATGTATTTGACCATACCCAGCTCTTCATTCAAATTAGAAGTACGAGCTACAGCTGGAGTATCAGAGTCCACATGGTACATTTGCAAGTCATAATTGATAAAATGAGCTTGTAAAAATCGTACCAACTCTAAAGTGACTTGCAATGAGATCGGTATTAAATTATTGAAGAGAATAATGAATGTTAAAAGGTTATATCCAAAATTTCTACTCTTGAAATCGGTTAAACCCAAATACCAATACTTTTGAAAATAATTCCGAGTCCAAATGAAATTGAAAATGGCACTAGTTAAACATAAACCCAACAAAACCATGAACAACATAAGTATTTGGGTATTGATTAGACGATCCACCGTCGATCTCTTCAAAGGAGCCGACGTAGAATTCTTCATTAGCTTAGTTTCATGACCCGTGTAAACTACCATGCCGAAAATCCATGATGTGTTACGTAGAACAGCTCCCCTCTGTAAAACTTGATCCGGACCTAATGAAACGCTTTGTTTTTCATGTTCTTTCAGCACACCATTAAATTCATATAACATTCGATTAGGCAATTCGCATTCCACAGTTCCGTCCAACTCCAGTAAATCTTTAGTTTCGAGTAATTTAGCAGTAGCTGGGACACCTTGACGTATTTTCAAATTAGTTTCTCCATCTAAATTGGATGTTTCTATGAAACACATTCCCTGCGGTTCGCTGGACGACAACAGTATCAAATCAGCCGGAAAGAAAGTGTTATTAGGTATCTTAACAATGTTTCCCACTTGCAATTGCTCCCATCGTATTGTCGACCAAATGCCATTTATCAAATGCTCAACTGAACGATGGTTGATTTCATTATCCGCTCTATGTCTTTTTATATCTTCGATGATTTCTTTAATGCCACTTACGGCTAAAATTAATATTAAAGGTACCAATGTTGTGAAACGTCCTGTTGGTGAAACGTCTGGTATTTGTTGCAGTATAGCAATTAAAAGGAAAAAACAATTTGCATATCTGCGAAATTGTTCAAAAAGGAACGAAGGTAAAAAGCTTACAACACTATATTTGGCTGTAGATATATGATTGTTGCAAAATTTCCCTATTTGCGGCCGATTTATGAATATGATACGTTTCTCGCTTTCATCAAGACCCCCCACAGCACCTGTTGTAGTCATATCGTCGTCAGGTGTGGTGGGTGGTGGTGTCCGCATATGTATGCGACCTCTGAGGGCTTGCCATAAACGTTGACCCCACCACAAATGCAACTGGCGTCGTGGCTCGTGACTGACATTTGTGTTCGTAGCACTACCTCCTCCACCTACACCGTTGCTACTATTTAAGTTAGCCATACTATCATCATTTCTAAAAGAAAATATTAAGAGTAAAATTTTCATTAATACGAATTTATTGATTTTCATTATTACAATATAAGTGGAATAGGATATGTTTTGTATGCGATTTATTTGAAAATTAATGAAAAACCACCATTTTATTTCCTAAATAAACTACTAATTATCCTTCAATGTCCTTGACAATAAAAATAAACGATAAATATGAGAAACCGTGCAATTTATAGATCATTCATTGAAGGCGCGCTGACACGCTATCTATCCGCACTGGGGAGTGTTAAGTTATAGCTAAACAGAGTCTTTCAACATGATTCTGATTGAACTCTAATTAAATATGAAAATGCAGTAATTGCAAATAATTTTATGGCCAATTTTTATGAATTTTTAAATGTCATTTAAGAAAGTTTTAGTATAGCTCTGGTCAATGAACGATATAATCAATCAATTGCAATAATTTGTTAATATATATGTATATGTCTATATATCAATCAATCTAATGAGCTCTAACATTTTACGAGTAACAATAAATCAAAACAAAATCATTAAAGTATTTAACTAAAACGAATAAATATTTATTGTTGATTTACAACGAATGGAAGTAAGCAAAAAGTAAGCAATACAATAACAGACATTAGATCTACATTCGCATTGAATACCTTTTACCTCCAGATTCTTGTTCTGGAACGAAATAAAAAGGTTCGACGTCTCCGGCATGTAGTTTCAATAAAACAGCGCACGATACGATATAGCTGGCGAAAAAGTTGAAACACGTAATTCGATAAAGGGTACATTTTATATATTAAATTTTCAAAATCTCACACTGATTACAATTATGTACATTCTTAATGCACTTGTCTCGATATTACTAAAGAAACGGGAAACTTATTAGGCATTATTCTACGATGTTATAAAAATATTTTAGTTTATATTAAATCAAAAAACAAGGTCCAAGAGTCTTTGGAATGAATCTTTTATACCTTAAGTGGTAATGGCATGATATTGCGTTCGAACTATCCGGGGTATAAATAAGTCTCCGTCGTTTTCTATCAAGAATTAGGAATCTATTGTGATAGAATGGTAATTGAATTTTATTCAAAGTGTTGTCCTTCACTAACCTCTACCTTCTTCATCGACAAAATATGAGTTTTATAAACGAAAAACAACTGGCCCTTTGATGTTTTACACAAGAAGGCTCAGTTGTTCGGTATCGTTGTAGGAATGGAAATGTCACTCGACTATACAAAAAGTAATCGAATGCAAACATGTGTTAGTCAGAAGTAGTAATGTTCACTGATAACAACGGAAAGGGTAGCTGTTAAAGTTTCCTGACCTTGTTTCCTATATGGGGTCAAATTTCATTATAGTGAAAATTCACGATATTATGATTTTTGACAAATTGCGCTGGTTTTTCGCCCTCGATTACTGTTGGCTGCGTTCCCCAACGACGGCTCCATTTAGTTGGAACAAACCATAATGCAATCTATCCACCTGGCCGTTCCAACTGGGATCGCCAGGCATATTCAGCTTCCACGTTAATGGTTCGCTTAGCATGAATGAAGGTTATTTGTGCCTGAAATATCCTTACACAAGCAGTGTTCATCCCTCATAAGAACTTGAGGAGACTTTCTTTAGAATTAAGCAGAAAAACTAAAGTTTCCCGCAAGCGATTCTTCTTCAACACAAAATTTGACATTTTCGCACGAAAAACGTTATGTGATGTTGAGGAATCACTAATGCCTAATCTTGCTACCGGGCGATGAACTTATGAAGTTACGTTTTAGATGTGGCAATTTCGACAAAACCTACTGGTGAAACCGTCTTTTATCAAACGTCGGAAACTTATTTGTGCTTCTATTATTTTCATGGTCATATTAACTGCAGCCTTAGGAAATATTTTTGCTAGAATATAAGTTAAAGTTTGCATTTTTATGTTAATTTTACGCATGTAGATTAGTTTAGTTCTATCTACTGTTTGCGTGATTGTAAACGCGCGATGTAGAACCAATTTCAAACTCAATCACTAACCATCTGTTCAGGTTGTAATTGAGTACCCTTCTACATTTATCTTAACTTCTGCGACAGTGACCTTAAATGGTTTCGTTAATGAGAAAAGCGGAAGAGGACATGTTTGTAGATGTTACAAAGAGAATGTGGGAAAACCTTATTTTCAATCTTGAAATCATTATATTGCGTATCAATTCGACGAAAAATCTCTGTTTTTCAATAGTACTCTAACTTTCCATCTAACTTTTTGCGGATCTACGGACTACACCTTTAGGCAAGCGACTATACACAGTCAAATCCAATTAAGATCCCATAGCATAGAATCCGTACTTCATTTATTGAAGCGCATATTTTGCTAAACATTTCGGAAATTAAACTCTTAGGGATCCGCCACTTTACAACTTAAAAGAATAATTCGATATGTGATTAAGAAGTCAATATTATTTCCTACATTTTGCAATTTTGCACTTATCAAGCCAAACAAGTCTTTTGTAATTTGTAAATGTACATATACGAATTAGATTATGCCACGAATGTATAATAATTTTATTCATGAAACCATAGAAAAATAGCACTCCCCTAAAATATATAATTTTCTAATCGCTTCCCTATGAGGAAAGAGCACGCAAGAAAGTGCTTTAAATGCAAATAAAAGCAAACAATACAAGAACCTAACTCACCGATCCAACAGGTGGTAACAGTATTAATATGAATTTATAAAATATGTGCGAAATAGAAAAATTTTGTCTGCATGCAGTGTCAAGAATACATACAATTGATAAAGAGTGGATAAATAATTTGTGTTTGCAAAATGAATTAAACTCTAGAGAATACGACAGAGAAAATCATTACGTTGAATTATTATAAAGATAGAAAATGCAATTTTTCTTTCAACAAATTATGATATCATCCTTAAAAAGGTGAAAGTAGTAGCAAAATGAAATATAAAAACTCCTGTTATTAAATAAAAGAGTCAGAGAAATCGTATTTATGACTTCTTATTTATATATTTATGTCGATCTTCCTAAAACGTTAAATCAGATGCAGATTTGACACAAATTAAAAGTTTATAGACGGATTTTTCTTGGAAAAATTTTTGTTTGATTATGACGGTGATCAAATTTTATAGTAAAGTCAAAATACTATTTGACTTCCATTGCGACAGAAAGATACGATGAGATAATCGCAAATGTAAAACTTTAGCTTCTATAAATACTATGAGGTTGGCTTTAATGATTGCGTTCACGTAAAATTTACCGAGTCTGCACCAGCTTTTTCATCAATTTAACATTAAAAATATAATCACAAATATACTTTAATTTTACTCTTTTCTCTCTTGCAGTGCTGCATTGAAATCAAATACGATTAAAAATTACGTTAAGTAATTCTAAATACCCATACATATATAATTTTGCGGTCGATAATTTTTTTTATACACAGCGTAAAAATTTTTTACCTCACTTTTATGTTATTCAGTTTCTAATAAACAGGAATCTTTTAACATAATTTTTCTTCGCACTTATTCCTAAGTACACTTCTAAAGATTTCTTTTCACTTTATGCAAAATTAATTTTTTTTGCGTTGAAACTTCTTTTTAACGTTTTCCGTATTTCTAACCGTACCACTGACTTTAACTCAGAGAGAATTCATGCGAAAGAATACATTAAATCACAACCATAAGTTAAATGACAAATCATAGTGAACAATGTTACCAAGATAGCATTTGTATTTCTTCACTCGATAATATATTAAAAAATAGGGATCACAGAGAAACTCTATGCTTATGTAATTATCGGTGTTTAATCTTCACTAAACAAAGTAAAAATAATCTTATCTTTTCTCCGGCATTTTAGTAATTTTGTAATAATTTAGTTGATTTGTATTACATTTTCTACATAAAAGGTAGAATCGTAATATTTTTGAATATTTATGAGAGGATATATAAATTCCTATCTTAGTTATACATTAATTTTGTAATAAGAATTTTAAAGGAGACTACAAACATTACAAGTTAGTCATGCCTTGAGCAGGCTAACCTAAAAAACTTGGCTATAATTTTCATGCTTAATTTTCGAAAATTGAAATTTTTGTATTTTTTTAGTTTTATGAAGTAATGGCTGCTCAATTTTTCAACCGCGTCGGACAACTGGGTTTAGGTGTTGCTATCTTAGGAGGCGTTGTCAATTCAGCATTATATAACGTAGATGGTGGTCATCGTGCAGTTATATTCGATCGATTTACTGGTGTCAAAAATGAAGTTACTGGCGAAGGTACACATTTCTTTATACCTTGGGTTCAACGTCCAATAATCTACGACATACGCTCACAGCCACGAAATGTTCCTGTAGTCACGGGCAGCAAAGATTTACAAAATGTTAATATTACGTTGCGAATTTTATATCGCCCCATACCAGATCAGTTACCAAAAATCTATACCATTTTGGGCCAGGATTATGATGAGAGGGTGTTGCCTTCCATTGCCCCTGAAGTTTTAAAGTCTGTAGTCGCCCAATTCGATGCTGGTGAATTGATAACACAGCGTGAGGTAATTTCCTAATGAACAGTATATGTAATTAGAAATTAATAATTATTTTGCTACAGATGGTTTCCCAACGGGTTTCAGACGATTTGACTGAACGCGCTAAACAGTTTGGTTTTATTTTGGATGATATTTCTATTACCCATTTAACTTTCGGCCGTGAATTTACTTTAGCTGTTGAAATGAAACAAGTGGCGCAACAAGAAGCTGAGAAAGCTCGTTTTGTAGTAGAAAAAGCTGAACAACAAAAATTGGCAGCTATTATATCAGCAGAAGGTGATGCTACCGCTGCCGGTTTGTTAGCGAAAGCATTCGGTGAAGCTGGAGACGGTTTAGTGGAACTGCGTCGTATAGAAGCTGCTGAAGACATCGCCTACCAGTTGTCTAGAAGTCGTGGCGTGGCCTATTTGCCTGGAAATCAAAATACCTTGCTAAATCTACCTTCTACACTGACGCAATAAATCCACTTTAAGAAGAATTTAACACCAAATTTCGGCATTTATATTCTTGTCAATGCGATGGGCGGAAAGTTATTTGGTAGGATTTCGTCATTGCGCTTTGTGACAAGCTTTTGAAGTTTCTTTTTTTTTACGTTGAAGCTAACCTGGCCCACTTAAGTAAGGACGAATATTTTTTCTAATTGTTTAATAAAAATTTCATCAGAATTCAGGAGAGTTTGATAGTTTTTATAAGAATTTTAGGTTTTCAATAAACTACATTTTTAAAGGATGCGATAGGCTTTTTTTTCATATGTATTTCAATCATTTTCGTATCATTTGGTAATAAAAACGATAAATCTTTTAAATCTTGCTTTGGTCTTTATTTACATTACAAAATTATTTATAAATGCATTTTCAGTAAATCGCAATTGTATCTTGTTTTTCATTCACGTATCGGATTAGCGTTTATTGGACGTATATGTCCAACAAATGGTTCAATGTTCATACGTATTACAGCATCATGAGAGCCAAAAAATTCAATACGATGTAAGTGCTGAACGTTGCTTCGAAACGTTTCCACAGTTTTATCAATCGGTATGATTCCTTCGCTAGAATTAGGGTTAGAGGGATACATTTGGTCACCAGGCAATAAATTCACTTGACCATCGGTGCATTTGTATAATACGGGTAAAGTTGCAGCTGATTGATTAACTGGATATTCTTGGATATAACTTACAAGCTGTGTTAGCTCATCGAAATTTAAACATCTTGAGAGTTCATAAATTTGTGGTGGTGGTAGCCAGCATTCTTTATTGTAATATGCTTTTAAAAAATCTAAAGGCGTTTTCCACTGATTTTGAGTAGAAAATATAGTTCATTTCTATAAATATAGAAAATTTGCTTACCGCGTAGTCTTTGACTTCACTAGTTTCGATGAATAAATTTGGAATGCTTTTTAAAGCCACCAGAAAAAAAGCTGTATTAAATCTTACAATATAAAAAATTAGTGTGTTTCTAAGAAATTTACTATTATAGATGTATTTTCAAATACCGTTTTTTGAAAGATGATGGTGTAAACCAGTTGGACCATTCGTGTAAACTCCAGAGATCAGGAACAATTTGCAATTCTTCACAAAGTGTAAGAAATTTCGAAGCATCGTTGTGGATTGCATTCTGCCAATACCTACGATCAAAATCTTCCTTATAATTACCATAACCTGTCCAACGATTTTCTTGGATAGAGTTGGAATCTAGGCATAACAATATTCCCACTTCTTCGAAAGTTTCACGCAGCGCAGTTATGCGCAACGATAGTTCTCTAAGGAAATAATTTATTCTACAAGCTTTTTTTATGAATTTAAAGTACCTTTTGAGAAATTTCGTATTTTCGCTTTTGTAAATTCCTGTACGTTCACTTTTAAATCGTTGCACCGAATTTAATTGATCGTTAGTTACACCGAATTTTTCAAAGTATTGATACCATAAAGGAGATTCATCTGCCGGCTCACATACCCCACCAGGAAAAACTGAAGAATTAGGCATAAAAGTGGATTTTTCATGACGATTAAATAGTAAAGCCTGTTTATAGTGTAAACTCTCTAAAATCCATTAATGCTTATGTTCATAAATACTTGCTCTATAGTCAGTTGTTGCTTTCGGCTTAATTTTATCTTTGGCTAATACGATTAAACTGCTAGATATACGAAAGTTTAGATTTAGTTGTTTGGCCATTTGTTAAAATTGGAAATATTTCCTTTATTATAAATTCGCACAAATTGATAAAAAAGCGGGCACAAAGTTTCTCATCATCTGTCATTTACAATAGAATCTCTTTTAATGTAATTAATTGTGCTTGTGAAAAAGTAATTAATTTTAGCTCTCTTTTATAGACTGATTATGACTCAAAACAGAGTCCAAAATCTGCAACCTTATCAGATTTCAAAGTTGTGGCAGAGTTTTTTTGAAAAGTTTTAACTAGACTAGTAATTAACTTGAAGCTAAAGAAGAAGATTGATAAACATTTTTTGCAAGACATTTGCTTTCCTTTAAAAACGGATGACGGGTGTTGAGCAAGGTTTATAGTGAATTGAATTGGAGATGCGATATCTGTTTCCCATTGAATTATACTTCCACGTGGGAAATGTGCGGCTTTTCGTTTGTTTTTGAACCAAGTTTCTAAGAAAACCATTAATTCGAAGCCGTAGACGGGGCTGTTATCATTGTAAAAATATTGACGGAGGAAGAAGTTATTCGATTTTCGAAGCAGATATCAATATAGTGAGATTGTTATTAATACTGGCGCAAATATGGAAAAAATATTTTGTTGGAAGTATTGCTCATCGCTAGCTACATTTTTTTCAATTTGTGCATGCCACGTAAACCAGTGATCAATTTATTTTTCCATATTTACCCACGAATCAAAGCGCTGCTCGGCAAGTGCCTGACTGATCTCCATAAATGGGTATTAAGGAGTTTATAAAATATACGTACTCTTAATAAATGAAATATGTTGGCTCTATTTTCGTTCGTCTGTCCATAATATTATCTGATTATCAGAAAATCAAAGTGAGAAAAATTTCGGATGCGTCGAAGTGTTTGTTGCTTGTGCTGACGATTTAAAAATCTTTTATTCCTTTAACGGCATGCCTTCAGTCGGATTCAAATAATTTGTTTTTGTGGAGTATGGTTAATGGTATGTCCATGAATTAACAATTGTTGTAAGCTGTCATTTTGTTCGTCTATTTTTATTTCCTCTTCTCTTACAATAATTGATAATTACAAGCTGGAAAATGTCATGAGATTTAAGGATTTGGGAGTTGGGAATTTTGCGACCCGTATATTACTAAACGTTTACACATAGCTTCAACCAATATTGGAATATCCATCGGTAATCTGGTCAGGAATTGATTGATGTTCTATTGACCTAATTGAATTGGTGTAACGTGCGACTTACGATTAATCAAATGAATGCACCGGGTAAGAAAGGTGCTTCATTTTATGAAATTTTGTGAATAGTTGGATTCGAGCCAGGAAATTCCGAAGAACTATCTCTGATCACATTGATCATAAAATATTAAAATTAAAATTTGTTTAGCCTTAGTTCCGTTGATTTTCGTTGTCTTTGGTGATAAAATTCTTTGTTATAAATAATACAATATATTTTCAACTATTTAGGAACATATGCTGTAGTTTATTTTTCAATTGAAAAAGCTTAAAAAGTCCTTCTAATGTATATAAATGTCAACTAGTGGCTTGTTCCGTTTGGCTTGCAAAATCATGCCAAAGAGAACAAAAGGAAAAGAAGTAAATTCAAATACGCATATACTTTCAGATGAACTAGAAGGAAATCATTTTTAAATATACACAAACACATAAACGTATAGGAAAAGTGAAGCAAAGGAAATTTGTTGATTCATGTCTTCTAAAAGTGATTTTTACATTTATTACTCTACAGGGTGGAGTGAATAAATTTTGATGAAATGTTGGATGTTTAAAAGGATTTTAAGCGTTTTTCAAAAGTCATTTGGTATTATATAGTACTGTGAGATTCCTATGCGAAAATCTCATTTCCGAGTTCTATACCGCGGTGTAAATTATTCCTAAAGTTATTGTTTACTTTGGACAATTCGCGTTATGTACAAAAATTTACGTGAAACTTTACTTTTCTGCAGCAGAAAACCCTTGTGCAAGTCAATGAATAATTTGAAATTGAAAGCAAAACTGAATCACTATAATCTCTTCATTCAGTGGGATAAACTTGGCCTTCTGTCTACTATGCTATTAAACCAAAAATTATTAGAGTCTGATTTTCGACACGATGATGCTCGATGCTCGACCTTGTGTGAACTAGAATGAGCGATCCTAAAATGTCACCGCTGCGACTACTGAAAAAACCTCTTTCACTCTTTTTCAAATTTGATAATAAATCATCTTTGCTTCCATTTTCTATTTCACTATTAACAGATGCGTTATGCGTTCACAGTATCATGGAGAATTTATTAAATCCATCGTTAAGATTTCTGTGTAAGTAAAGCATTTTCCCTGCATTACAAGCAGTTAAATCTACGTCATTGCTGTATACAATGGGAATGAATACTCTTCAACGAACAGACCCATATTCTATTATAATAACAAATATTCGAATAATTCTGACGAAGAACATGTAACTAAGCTAATAGAGAAAAGAATTCATTCCCTTGTATTGTGTGTGTGCGTGCTATTGTAAGTTAAACCAATTATGTATGAGTTACGTATACGCAGCATTGATACATTGCGTTCGATATAAGTTTTGCATTTAAACAGCAAGAATTTATTTATTTTCCATTTAAAAAAAAAAACAAATCGAAAATCGTAAATTTTTATCATTTCTTGAAATGTAATTGAAAAGTAAATCATATATTTTTTGTTAATATTTTCGTCCTTTAACACTTTCTAGCTATTATACTCAGGAATGAAAACATGATTGTTAGAATTAAGGTTTATAGGGTTTTATACTTTCTTTTCTCATGGCCTTATTTTGAATTATTTATTCATTTACACGAGATCTTTAATCGGACTTTTATCTTTTTGTTACCTTTTCTTAGAAAATTGTACTCTGTCGCATATACTTGATATAGAGTGTAAAGGACAATGAAATAAATCTCTGTATAACTGATGTTTCCGTAAAGGGAAAGTTCAAAGGCATTGAAGGGCCCTTTAAAATGTTGAAATTTGCGTAAGAATTTGAAGATGAGCAAAATAAAATTTTATTTTTTTTAATACAATTTTTGTTAATTTTTGTACACCCCCTCCCTCAATCAACCTGAAATCTAAATTAGACATAAAGTGTATTTTAAGAAAAGTCTCACGATTCGCGGATACCTGTTTTACTTTGAACAAATAAGTTTTTATATTTAAGATTATCTAAATTATAAAAAAAAATTTAGTTTCATGCGAAAAATAAATAAACTAGTAGAATTGGATCTTTAACGAGAATTTATCTCCATAAAACTTTGCCTTTTTCGTTTTTTATGCTTTGTTTCTTCTTCTTCTTTTGGAGAAATCATTTATTTTATTTATTTATTTATTAGTTTTAACAACCACTCGATTACAATTTTGATTCAATTTTATATCCTTTCCACACACAAATTTAAGTTTCATTTCGTTTTATTACCTAAACCAAATACATTTAAAAAAAAAAATGATATTGTAAAAATATCCTACAATTTCTAAGAAAATAAAGTATTTAGAAAAAATTGTTAATTGTAAGGTCTCGACGAAATTCAAATGAACTCTAACTTACATCTTACAACTGAATTTATCTATTTGTACTTAAGAAGGCCTTATAAAAGGATGTCAAAGGATGGAAGATTTACTCATAGGCCTGTTTACAGATAACACTTGTCTTCCGTTGCTATGATAATATAGATATGAACCTCAATTCTAGACCAGTGAATGATATGAATAGACTCTTATATACATACAATAAATCAGTGTGTTCTGTTCCAAACATTGTATTTTTGCTTTTTCACATGTTACGACATTAATGACTAAGTTCGTATTAAAATTTTCTTGTTAGTCCAAAATTTTCTTCTTCTCTTTATATTAGATTGGGGAAAAAGAAATCCATCCAATCTTATATGAACTTCAGGACTTTATTTAACATTTCGAATTGGAAAATAATGGATTTCTTTTTCCCCAAACAAAAAGAAATCCATCCAATCTTATATGAACTTCAGGACTTTATTTAACATTTCGAATTGGAAAATAATGGATTTCTTTTTCCCCAAACTAATAAGTAAAAACTTATTGGAATTTTTATAATCGATTTCAGCTTTTCGAGCAAGAACTCTCTTCAACTGTCACTGTCACATTACTTTCTATTTTCATTCCCTTGTCTTTATGTGCTTTCAATTAATTGTGTGTCTATTTATTTCTGATAGAATTTCTATTTGATTAAGTTTTAAAATTTTCTCGCTTAAAGTGTTAAACGATTTCAATTTTAAATCGCAGCCAGCTTTTGTACTCGATCCTACTTTACTTTATTATATTTTAGTGTTTATTTACTTCAAAAGTCTTATTGAAAATCTAAATTGTTTTAAGTTTGATATCGAACATTTCAATACACGATGCGATTAATGTAATCATCAACATGTAAACGATAGAACAGATTAATAGTAAAACGAATAGAACCGAGAGAAAGAAAGAGAGAGAGAGCTAGAGAGAAACTAAAAAAAAAAAAAATCAACTGCAGAGTGATAATTTGAAAATGCGCCCTATACTGAGTAAATGTGAACCGGTCCTGAAGTTAAGATTTTTGCTTTAAAAACTGCCCCAAGCTGTGGAGTAGTCTCAGTTGAGTTCTCATTGTTACGTGCAACGGTGTGTACAATAAATAATTCGTACAAAGCTTATAAGTTAATCGTTTTAGAAAATTTTCGTGCTGTGAAGTGAATAGAAGTGACAAGCAACCTTCGCATTAGGTTTTACCCATTTTTCATATTCTTATATCTGATAAAATAAAATCCACAATAACAACAAACAATCAAAATTAGTTGTAATTAAATAAAGTGTTAAATACAGCACAAGGAAAATATCATAAAAGAATAATAAAGAGTGAGTAGTGGTTTAGAAACTTAAAGTGAAGAAACTGTTAAATTTAAGTCTTTTAAATGATTTTTGGCACAAAACTTTGTATGCATATAAATATTATATATTTATGTATTGGGGAAAAAACAACGTTTTAATCTTTTACTTTAAATATTATTTAAAATGAATTTCATAACATTTGTGCTTTTGTTTGTAGCAATTGCTTGTACTTTCAAGTACGTCCAAACAATACGCTTTGGTTTATATCAAGGTTAACAAGAAATTGAATGCAATCACACATTTTTGTGCATTTGAAAAGTATATGTTTAGCTTAAAATCTTTAATACGAATTCAACAGGTTATTGGAAAGCATTTTAAATCCCATATTTAATATATTTTGCTTTTTCATTAATACTTATCCTTGGTAGTATGCATTAGTATACATACCATATAGTAAGTATAACACTTTTCAGCGCAAAATCAGTAAAAAGAAAACCATTTCAAAATTTTTGTAACTTTCATATATTAATTACATAGTATTTTATCCTTTTACAAACACGCATACACATAACATACAACTATAGACGACACACAGTCGTTTTTTTATATCTTTTGTAGCCCATAGTAGTTCCCAATCACAGGCCATATTATATGTATGTATTTTTTCTTTTTGTTTCTTAACTATTACAATTTCCAAAATCGCAACAATTAAAATCTATGATTTAAAACTTTAATGCACATTGTGTGCGTATCCTAGTTAAAAATAGGCAAACACTTCTGCAAAAGGTAGGTAAACAATATTGAAAACAAATTTCAATTTGTTTTGTTCAATGAATTACGATCTGTGTGATCCAATATTTGAGACGAATATATTTACCTAGAGCACCAGCCAGAAGCAAGTTCTACTGGATTGATGTCCATAAAAATAATAGTGTATGAGTTTCCAAATATGTAGTTTTTGTTTGATTTCGAATATATACATAGGAATCTTTTAAAAATTTCGGAATAGATATGTTTGAACCCATAATAATAATATTTTGCTAGGTTAAAGGAAGCGATTAATCTATTTTATAAAATAGTAGAACACTAGGAGATAGCGCCTTTTTGAGATTTAAAAAGCTTTTTAAGTCTTTCCAACGAAGAAAAATAATGCTTTAATAGATAATACCAAGCACCGATACATAGATATTGTCTCTAAAAGAGATGTAAATTTTACAAGCTATCAATGTTCGAAAGACGCCTGTCGAATTTTCATAACTAGCATTGCAAGGATATCAAAAGGGAATGTGTTCACTCTTTTGCACAAAAATTGTTTGCACGAGAGTCCTATTTCTTCAATGAGTACCGTATTTACAAAGATATCATAAGTCATAAGTCGATCGCTACAATGGCAAAATGGCAAAATTGCTTGAATTTAGTTTCAAATTGATGTCTCGTTTACCATTATCTCCATATCTCTCCTCACAACGATTATTGTTTATTTGCAAATTTCTTGATCTTTCTCCAAAAAAAGGCTTGCAAATGTTAGAGAAGCGTTGCATCGGTTTTATCACTCTTAAAGCAAGCTATGTTGACGAATAAAGTCGAATTTTGCTAAAATTAATTTTTTGTTATTAATTTTTTTACTATTTATTATTATTATTATTACTATTATTAGACTAATGAAATAAATTCTTAGGTTAAAGAAAAAACACAATTTGAACGCTAGTAACACAAACTATCGGCTCTTTTTTGTACCTAGTTATGTATACATTCTTGTTCATCATAAATAAGGAGATTGATTGATTTATTTTTATTTTTTTTACTGATATCATGATGAGGAGCTTGAAACTTTGCCTAGAAAAACTTTTCTTCCATATCGTCAAAATCCCAAAACAGGAGCATACGTTCAAAGGTTCACTTATAATTACCAGTAAATCATATATAAAAATAAGTTTTTTGGAATTAATTTGTTGACAACTATTAGGAATTTTTAAGAGAAATTCTCGTGTCGCTGAATTTTTAATTTATGCTTCGATTGATTCCAAATCGCAAAAGCATTGAAGGTAATCAAATTACAAAAAATTAGAGAGTAAATCCACGCTAAGCGTGCGATGATCATAAGCAATAATATTAAGGACATTAATTATAAGATTTAAACATTTCTTAATACAAAATAATATCATAACAGAGAACATCTCTGTATTAATTTATACAAAATTCAATTTTGCATTCATATATAATAATGAAATGAAATTTAACAAAACTAACCTCACTACGCTTAAGCCATACAAAGTTGCCTTATCAAAAGCTTAATAAGTAAAGATATTGATCTCACGCTTAAGTAAATGCCTACTGACGATCGGATGAGTACATTCGCTTGTCTGTTCATCTCTCAGCGCTTAAAAGCAACTTTGTTTAGAAAATCACTTTTGATTTCATTGTATTACGTTTCGAACAAACTATGAATGAGTATTAAAAGGTTTGATCCACAACATGAAGATAATATTTGTCTCTTATCAATTAATTGAATTTCATCATTATTAGTATTGGGAATCGTGGTTTCTTTTTATATAATTATTATAACTTTGTTTTCTAATGCATTCTTGTATAACATTACATTTGCTAGTAAATAGCTTAGAGATTAATTCATTTAGCAGTTCGGACAGGTTGTTTGCACCTGACGTATTGTACTTACAAACATTTTTTGCTATTATTAGTAGAAAATTTACATTTAACTTGCATTTGAATTTTCGCTACTGTTGATTCATGCATTGTGAGTTTTATGGGATTTTTCAGGTTTTTATCACTTTGAAGTACACTTTAAATACGTTAAACTTATTTCTCGTTAAATTTGTTTGATCTTGAATCATTGAATTTGATAAATTAAAATAAATTGAATAGAATCTAGTGCAAATAAATAAGGGGAATTTCTAGTTTAAAAATACTGTGTGTGCTCTCTCTTCAAACATGAAAGTAAACTTTTTTTTTTCTTAGATCAGTACAACTATCATTAAGAAAAGTTTCTAATCATTGGAACGGCATGCGAAGTTACGTAATTGTTTTCCTTAGAAAAGATTCAAACGACAAACGACACTAAAGGGTGTTTGGAAGGAACTCTTTGTAAGTAATACCGCGATAATTGATTTTTGACTAATCGTAGTACCTCCATTTTGCATTACGCATCTGCCTAAGTAACTTTGTTCGAGAAAAAAATTAAATACAATTTTTTATTCATTTTCACAATCTGCTGATAACGAATTATATGATATTTTGAGGGTAAAAATTATTTCGACCCTTTTTCCAATAAATGGTTTTAGCGGTATATGATGGTGAAAATAGTGCCGACGGTTTACGATAAGCTTAAGCATTTACCGACTTGGCCCTGCCGAAACATTTGCCGATTTGTGTTTGCATCGCAAAGTTATTCCCGACTGAAAACGTCAGTTTACGAGACAAATCCCCATCATTTGTGAAATAATCGATATAAAGTAAAGCTTTTATTTTTTTCTCTTAAATCTGGTTTGCTGCGGAGGACTTTAGATTTTTTTAAAATGAAAACAATCATTTGCAATTTTCAATAAATTCGTAATATGAAGTTGAAGCTAAATTATCCTCAATCCGATACAGAAAAAAGAATCTTAACCAGAAATGCAATTTCTTTTGATTTATATTAAGAGATAAAGTGTGCTTAAGAAAATGGCAAATTAAAAACTAAGAAAAAAGAATACACAAACGTCATTATACATACGGAAATAGAACAGGATAGCGCGTTAAAAGTAATTTGGCTACAGAAAAAATCTTATTAACTAAACTTAAAATTTTTCCCTACGTTCTGTGACCGTTGCAGAAAATTTATTCGCTAAATAAAGTTAACATCGCGGTCCCGGATAGGTGAAGGCCATAATAAGAAATAAAAACACCGAAATTTGCATCACGCCTACAATAATCGTTTTAAAAAGATAATTTTTTGGTTCCAGTTCCATTTTGATAGGCATTGGAGTACTGACTTGACGTATACGTCTGCGATGTAGTTTCCCACGTATCGGCGGTTCAAAGAGAGATGAAGTTTGCTTGTCGACCCTAGTAACTGGTTGCTCTTGAGGCAGCTCACTTTTACTTGTCATTGTTTGCATGGACCTTTTATTTTCCAATTTTATTTTATACGTCATGTTGTTGTTATTGACATTAGGAACTTCGTCCAAGTGTTCATTCGTTGCATAGCTCTCGGTACTTTCACATATAGCTAGTTTGGCTTCAGATTTGTCGATATAGTTGGCGTTCTTCTGCGAAATAGTTTTGTTGAACAAGATGTTATTGAAAAATATCGGATCTTGATCCAAAATGTTAAAAGATACAAAGCCGCTTTTCGGTCGTAAGTAACGTATTAATATGTCAGGATTCTCTTTGAGCTTCTTAAATGAAGTGCGCTTAAGTTCAGCATTGTCCCAATTGGAGGGCATATAAAATGGTCGATTAGCATCTTCTTTTAACTCAACTATGGTCTTTTTAGCTATGCTAAACTCTCTGACTTTGCCGATTTCCACGGCAATACCCAACACTTCCACACTAACCATAACATTGTGTTCGACGCTATAAACGAAGGACGCCAACCTGGGTTTTGTCATTAAAATGTAATCGCCAGTTGAAGAGGTAGTAGTGACTATGCCCGTGGATCCTGAACTAAGTGGAAGAGTATCCGTCGATGGCGAATGCCGAAACTTGCTACTTTGAAATGTTGACTCCAATTTTTCAGCTAAAGTTCTTAAAATGATAATTTCCTTTTCTAGTGAAGGCTCATTTTTAAAAACAACATCCACTTCTACCTTTTTGGTTTTGTCATCGGCTATATTTACCGCTTGCCATTCAATAAACGGGCCAATATCACAGTCAGTTTGGACTTCTTGACTAGCCACAATTTGATGAGGTTCCAATTTGTTGAGAACACTTTTCACGATAGTTTCGTTTTTTAAAATGCTCGCCAATTGGGTTTTCAAAATATCATTAAACAATTTTGAATTGTTTTTATCTAAATTATGATATCGTTCATCTGTTTTAAGTACGTCCTTGAGGACACAGAGCTCTTCATTTCCCATATAACATTGTTTTCGTTGCAATAATTCATGAAAATTCGATATGGCACGAGCACTGCTAGTAGGACCGTAAGTTGACCTTGCAGTGACTGGCGGCGAACATTCTTTCAAATCTTCATTCGAATCAATCGATTCAATATCGAATTTAGTATTGCTCGATACGGGGTCGAAAAGATTACATTCGGACAAAGCACAATCTTCGTCTTCCACACAGTTCGAAATTTGAACATGGCTTTGCTCGGTTTTATATTCATCTGAGGAAGATTTTGAATTACTAAGACTGCGCGCAGTCATTATTTCTTTAATCGAACTGGTGGGTTTACATAAATAAACCGAAGTTTCATCTTCCGGCTGCGATATAGCAACTGGCTTTTGTTGTCGCACTTTTTTTAAAACATCCTGTTTCACATTTTCACCTGGACTAAGCGATAGAGGTTGGTGCGTTTGCATAGGAGGATTGTTAAGATCAGGTTCCTGGCGAGTAGGTTGAAAACGTAATGAATAGTTGAACGAAAGGTTATGTTGATTATTAAGCGGTCTCCCAGCAATTAAATGGGTAGTGGGTACTTTTTTTACTCTACTTAAACGTTCCCAAACCGGTTCTGACCTGTCGGGTTTAGGGTGGCTACGTTGAATGCGCATTTTCAGTTCGGCATTTTCACTCTCCTTATTGACTTTTACCGTTTGATGATAAACTGATCGATAGCGATGATTCATGATTAATTCAATTGAGAAACGTTTTCTTGTTAGAACTGAATTCTTTATATAAAAGGATTATATATTATTATCTCTGCAATATTGTATAAAATCTGACGACACTTCGTAAAATATCCAAAGAAATATATTCACGCAATTTGTAAATTTTGATATAGAGTTTATATTATTTATATTCGAATGAAACGGAAATTATTTTACTAATGACAAAATTTTTCTAAAATTTTTCCTTTCTCAAATGACACAATAAAACTTCTGTGCTTTTCAAAAAAAAAAAAGAAAAAATATGTATATGTAAAATTTAAGTGAATAAAGTAAAAAGTACATCATTTATTCGAATAAAGAGGCAGAAAAATATGAGAAATATGCTCAATAAACCACATTTGCAGATACTGGAGATATAAGTCTACGTCACGAGAGGCTTTCCTCCATCCATTTACAACATACGAAGCAAAAAAAAAACGCATATCCTTTTTGGGTTTCAGATCAAGCTTTCGTTCCTAAATTATTTAACTGTCAATGTACGATAAAAATGTCCAAGTATATTGCCTGAATGATGCTACACTACTTGTGCAAGAATGGAAAAATCAGCCTTGCCCATCTAACAAATTAGAATATCAAAATTTAATTTTTTAATTAATTAGTTAAAAAATTGAATTAATTATTTTCGAGTTTTTTTATAATAAAACTAATGGATATAAAAGATTCGGCCATACTCCAATACAATTTTCTTACTTGTTATAGGTTACTTTTGAAAAGTTTTATTTTGTTTTGTTATTGATATAATCATAATTTGAAATATAAGTTAAGAAATAATTAGTGTTATTTTTTATTGTTTAAACCCATTAACAGTCATAAGCATTTATAAAGTTTGCACTTTAATTTGTACAGTTTTAATGACTTTAAAGAGTTTTTATATCAAGTAAAACCTTCGGTAAGCGTATGTTTGCCATGGATTGGTCTGAATGACCGAAGAATATTCTATTTATTTTTCGCCTTTTTTACTACACTAAGTGTTATTCTTTCTACCTAATCCCGAAGAAACGTCTGTTTTCGAAAGCAAAACGTTAATGTTTTTCCTCATTACTTATGAACTGCAACGGAAGCAGCGATAAAAATTTTCACGTATATAGACGATCCTATAGTATCTGGATAAAAATGGAAAACATCGTCTACGTTGATCCGATATTATAGAGAATCGAAATTGTATTTTTATTATTATATTTATTATTATTTTTTTTAAATAAAATTGGTGGTGGGTTCAAAAAATTCGATCATAACTGAAAATAATTTTTCTACTTTGTGTTCTAATTATATGTACAAGTCTGTTTCAAATCAATTTTATACATGAATATGTTTTCTACAATCATTAGTGAAGATGCAAAGATATTCGTTCTATGGATGGTTTTCTAAAGTATATATAATACAACATATTGGATAGATTCGCATTCGGCCGTTTATAGTGACAAGAGAAATTTCATTTTTCCTTTAAATTTTCTTAAGATAACATAAATTTCTATCTTGCTACTTAACAAGTTATTTTCCTATCATTTCTGTAGGGAATTTTTTTATTTGTAATTTTCATAACTTTTTTAGTTTTTTAATGTTCACTAACAAGTGAATTTTCTCATTACTAACAATTTTGCTTTTAATGCCAATGGTGTTGGGTAACACGCTCTTGCTTATCTCATATACTAGCGAACTGACTATTGGCAAGATGGGTGATGGAAATTCAAAGACTACTTCCAATATTAACATGGATAAATTAAATCCAAAGATATCGGTGAGTGGACTTATTTTTATATATATGTATATACATACATTCTTAAGAATTACTAGTAAATTCATTTTATATAGGGTTTCATTGTGAGCAGTCAATTATTATTTCTAAATTTATTTTGTTATTTTGAAAATTGATATTATATCTGTGCTAATATTTAATTTTATTAATTTAAAAATTTAATTATAAATTACAGATCGATATGGAAGCACCAGAATTCCGCAATTTTGCTAAATCTATGGTTGATTACATAGCCGACTATTTGGAGAATATAAGAGATCGGTAAGTCATTTATCTTTTTAAGTCTTTATCCTGAAAAGTTGATTAACTTTTTTATTGATTTTAATGACATTTTGTTTAAATTAAAAAAAAAAAAAAAAAAAATCGAAACAACAAACGTGCAATTAATTACACTTGTTTTTTATACCATTAACAATGTGAACGAATGAATAACTTTAAAAATTCATATAAATAATTAAAAGGAATACTTGCTTACTTGTATCCAAAAAATAGAGATAAGTAAAACTGGATGTTCTTGAAAGTGTAAACGATTTCAATTGTGTTTTGAAAATGTATTTTTTTTTAAAGGGCATTCACAGGCAGGAGATAGAATCGCTTTCTAAGTGAACGATAATTATTTTACTTATTCATTACTCTAATTTTTTGTTTTAATGAAATTTTTATTAGATATTCAATTAAATCGTGCGCTTGAGTGATTTTCACAATTTCGAATTTATATTTAATTTTTTTAAGAACTAAATTTTAATTCAATTAAGTGAAACTCTAAGCAAAGGTCAAATCAAACTTCAAACAGTTAAATTTTATTATTATTCTTAAACTTCTAAATGTCCCCTGTTGACCCCAGCTATACATATTAATAAACCATTTCTTCAATCTGTTTGCAGACCTTTTGGAAATTTTTAGTTATACAACAACTTAATAAATGAATTTTTATATGAATTCCATAGATTTAAGCTTCGATTTGAATAAAATTTGATCGTAGAAATGTCGAAAAATTAAAAAGAGATAAATATCCAACACGTCATTACTCAAAACCTAACACAATTATTGAGCAGAACTCTACGAAAATATTGCAAGTGAAAAGGGCGGCAATTAATTCTCTGCTAAGTACGCGATGGAAAAGAAAAGTCCATGGTTTTTATACACATATTAAATGGCGTGTTTTTAATGTACTCAAGAGAAGATCGAGTTTTGCTACTCTATTTTGTATTTAATTTAAACCTGTTTTTGTACATTTAAATGTGGAATTTTTTATAAAAGTTTTGAAATTTCATATATTTATATATTTAAGGCATATTCAGAACTTTGAAACATATCTTTCGATTTCTCGTCTAGATTATTAATATATCTTTTGTTTTTACTCTTACAGTCGGGTGTTACCCGATGTCAAACCCGGCTATCTTAGGCCATTGATACCCGACACGGCTCCAAATAAACCCGACTGCTGGGAAGATGTTATGAAAGATATTGAAAGAGTTATAATGCCCGGTGTCACTCACTGGCATAGCCCAAAATTTCATGCCTACTTTCCAACAGCTAACTCCTATCCAGCGATTGTGGCTGACATGCTGAGCGGTGCTATCGCTTGCATAGGTTTCACATGGGTGAGTTTTTCTTTTGATTTTTAATATTAATATCGCTATTTCCCTTTGTCGTTCAAATGTCCTTCTGCTTACTTTTTCTATCTTTCGTGGAGTAATAAAACGCATTACAATGCGTTTCAATATATATATATAGGATGTTTTATCCAGCATATATATATTTTTTTAGGCCCAGTGATCGAACTCGAACTTTTGTCTAAATGGACGAACTAGCTTTAACTATTTTCATTTGTTTTTTTTTTTGAGTTCAAAAGTTAACAAACTTACATTTTGTTTAGTGTTGAAGCTGATACTTAGCAGCTCTTTATTAAAATTTGGGCGTTAAGTTCGAAAACACTTTGGATCAAGGCCGCTATTATCACTAAAAAATAATGAAATAATTGGATGCTCGCATATATATATATACATTAAAACTAGTCTATAAATAAAAAAAAATGATGCATATGAAATGATTCTAATAAAGTCGGAAAATAACATGTTTTGTCTTTTTACATTTACACTCTCTTTTGACGTAATAAAGATTGCCAGTCCTGCCTGCACGGAACTGGAGGTTGTCATGTTGGATTGGTTAGGTAAAATGCTGGATTTACCTGCAGAGTTCTTAGCTTGCACGGGAGGAAAAGGTGGCGGTGTTATACAAGGAACTGCTAGTGAAGCCACTTTAGTAGCATTGTTGGGAGCTAAAGCTAAAAAGATGCAACAAGTGAAAAAAGAACATCCAGATTGGGAAGACCATATAATAATCTCTAAACTTGTCGGCTATTGTTCAGCTCAAGCTCATTCGTCAGTAGAACGCGCTGGATTATTGGGCGGCGTTAAATTACGTTTAGTACCAGCTGATGAAAACAACCGTTTAAGAGGAGCTGCTTTAGAAGAAGCTATTAAAAAGGATTTAGATGATGGACTTATACCATTTTATGTAAGTGGACAGAAACTAATAAAGATTATAATTTTTAGTTTTCTACTAATTGGTTGTTTTTCAGGCCGTAGTTACTTTGGGTACTACAAATTCGTGTGCTTTTGATTGTTTGGAAGAATGCGGTACAGTTGGCAATAAATACAATGTATGGGTTCACGTTGATGCTGCCTACGCTGGTTCTGCTTTTATTTGCCCTGAATATAGGCATTTAATGAAGGGTGTTGAAAAGGCTGAATCTTTTAATTTCAATCCCCATAAATGGATGTTAGTGAACTTCGATTGTAGTGCTATGTGGCTGAAAGATCCAAGTTGGGTCGTGAATGCTTTCAATGTGGATCCTTTGTATTTAAAACACGACATGCAAGGTTCTGCTCCCGATTATCGCCATTGGCAAATACCGTTGGGTCGCCGTTTTCGCGCTTTAAAATTGTGGTTTGTTTTACGTTTATATGGGATAGAAAATCTTCAGGCTCATATAAGACGCCATTGTAATTTTGCTAAGCAATTTGAAAAGCTATGCTTAACCGATAAGCGTTTTGAAATCGTTGGGGAAGTAAATATGGGTTTAGTTTGTTTTCGTTTGAAGGGCAGCAACGAATTGAATGAAACCCTTCTAAAACGTATTAACGGTCATGGTAATATACACATGGTTCCTGCTAAAATACGCGACGTGTACTTTTTGCGAATGGCGATTTGTTCACGCTTTACTAAACCGGAAGATATTGAATATACTTGGAAGGAAGTCAGCCGCACAGCCGACGAAGTTTTAAAACACTAAAAAAATTCGTTGTGATAGTACATGCATACAAAAATATGGGACCATAAACGAGTATAAACTCAAAAGTATTTAGGGAATTTTTCGAAAATCTTCTTCCTAACGAATATACTATAAATTATTTAAATATTAAATTATAAAATATATATCGCTACGTTATTTAAGTGATAGCAAGAAACACTTTAATCAATGTACTTATCCTCTAGTTGTAAGACTTGCTGCTACTACAGAAATAAATACATTATCACTTCTTCACCGGTGCTATTATCATTGCTTTATATTTGTTGCTCAAGTTGTTATTTTAATCGAAGAATATGCATGTTTGAAGGAGAAAATTGTTTAGATGAAACTACTTAAGAAGTTATATTAAGAAAATTATCCAAGCGTTTAATTTTTATCGTAATATTCAATTATACGTTGTGCTTCTCGAATGCCACTCAAACGTGCCCCATCTAAAGTCCCGAAACCTTGCAAAATGGTAGCATCGCCCGCGAAAAGTAGAGTGGGTTTGAATCCTAACGGAGTAGCCAAAGTATTGACATCGTTCACGCTACTGCTAGTTGAGAAGAATGGACGGCCTCCTAAATAACAAGCACTTGAACTCCAATTCGATCTTAGTATTTCTTTAGGGAAAGGTATTTGAGGATTTTTCAAGCACTTTCGCAGTAGTTTCGTCACTTCAGTTATTACTTCGGAATCCGGTAACTTTTCAATTTCATCGTAATAAGCACCACCTATGGAAATTTCCAAGACTCGATTGCTAGTTGGAAGTTTGGATACTTCCACTATTTGTTTTGTCCACTTCAAATCGGCATTTCTTTCATTAGCAGACCATAACGGCCGCAAATTATTTCTAAACCAATATTTGACTAGTTTTTTGTACTCAAAATATATTTTCACTGGCGAACCAAATCCTAGGTTTGTTATAGCTATAGTTTTTTCTGGCGGTAGAGGTGGCTTGAATATATACCCAGAGAATGTTTTCAAAACGCCCAATGGTAGAGTACAGATAATATGATCAGCAGGAAATACGGTGCCATCCAGACAATTTACAGACTTTTTACCTTCTCGTCCTAGATCGCTCCACCTGATTTCTCCTACCGGTTTACCTGTTTGCAAATGATCTTTTTCTATGTTTGCGATTATATCCTGGAAAATATTATTTAATCCATTGGGTACATAAATTGGGTACGCGAATTGATTTTTAAATTTGATTAATTGTTCCACGTTCAAATATTCCAAATTACAGCCAAGATTTCCACCGTATTCTTTCATCAATGTTATGAATATATCAACTACGATGTTGCGGTCTCGCTCTTTAAACATGCTATTGACAATTTTTTCCGCTTCTGACTGAAAATATGTATGAACGTTATTTAACTCATACATACGGCCGCTTCTAATTCTATCAGCTAAATCTATCCCGGCACATAATTTCCGAAAGTAAACATTTACTACTTCGGGCAGGTACTTATTAACGGTTTGTCCCAGTGTATCGCGATATTCTGCTTCTTGCTTTTGTTGTAGACTTTTCTGTAAACTTGTAGCTTGCCGTAAAAGTTCATACATGGAATTTTTTGAAGCATCAATACTTATCCATTTTGCGCCCAGCTCACAAAATGCATCACCGAATTGTTTAGAGTTTACACGACCGCCATATCGATTCGTTGCTTCTACTATAAAAGTACGTGTGTACCCATGTTTGATGAGATGATTTGCCGCGGACAAACCTGCCAATCCTGCTCCAATTATAACGGTTTGAATATCCTTACTTGATTTACACTGTGCGTCGGCAACACTTGGAATTTCTGTGCTGAGTACCTTTGTGTTAATTAGTTTATGTTGAACACGTTTGAAGCTGGAGAAGAATTAAAAGCATTGATTATTTTAATATATTAAGATTTGCATCTAGAAAGTAGTCTTGGAATTATATGTTTTGGAGCTGACGAGATCGTTAGGCATAAAACAAAATTTTAACACACACACACGCACACAAATTTACTAAATTAATGCTTTTGTAATAGAACTAGACTTAAATGCGATTAGAACTTGTTCTTGTAGTCTACATTTCTGCTGGAGAATATGAAGAATACTTGAGATTTGTATTCTTTCAAAATCCTGACAAACGTCACCCTTACGGGTCACGTAACATCTAACGTACCTTTAAAAGAAGTAAGAAATGCTAAGAATGGATTTTTGCAACGCTATAAAAATATGATTTCCGTCAGAAACAAATTTTTCAAGACTCAATTTTGTTCATAAAACTTTGCTTAAAATTCAGTGTGGAATAATAATTAAAAATGTAAACTGTAAAGGTTTTTCCTATCGGTTGGTCTTAAACAAAACTCTTTAAATACAAATATCTTAGAATATGTTATGCTAATTCTTAAAAACCAGAATAAACCAGATCTTAAAATGCTTTTAATAAACTTCCAAATCTTATGCTCGTACTTTTAATGCATGCGTAACAATCTGGACACTATGGCGGGTACGTATTGAATTGTTATGCACTTACCATTGCATGGCAGGTTTTTATGGCTAATAGCTACAACTTAAAACTAAAAATTTCTCGAGGATTTTGAATTTCCGTTACTGATTCTAACAATTAAGAATTTTTTCTAAATGAAATAAATTTAAGCAGATTTATCATTTTCTTATATTTATTGTCACTTTTTGTTTTTTGTTTTTATACAATATTCTTTACAGTGTTACCATATTTACCTTCTAAAGAAAAGTGCTTTGTATAGAATAGGGATTTAACGATTTAAAAAAAAATTTGTCGATTTACGCTTGTAGCTTTTACACACTAGATGGATCTGAATTAATGAAGTTGATATCAAATTCGAATTATATATATATATATATATTTTATATATTGAAAAAAGATTATCGAATTAAATTTAAAACAAAGTCTAAATACTAAAAAAAAAAAATACGAAACATTTTCAATTCCTTGCTCCCTTTATTTTACTTTTTCTTTATCTTTGCTTGCAGATATTTTAATATCCGTTGACAATTGTTTCACAATAGCGCCAATATCAGTTTTTCCTAAAGTTAATAATTTTTCTTTTTTAATTAACATGTCGTACTGAGATCTGATTTCTTTCCAAGCAAAGTCTATATCTTCGGGTTTGGCATTCATGCCACATATAACGAATCGTAGAAAATTCTTGCCGCGGTAAATAGCTTGTATTAAATAGATTTTCTTGTGTTCTAATAAACAGTTTAACAAATCCGTGGTATGTTTGTTATCACCTTTGGGACGGAAACACACCAAACCTAAAGATCTTTTCGTGACTAACTCAAAACGTGGATCAGCTAACACGTATTTTTCGAATCTTTCGGCTAAAATAATGTGTTTACGTATATGTGCCTTTAAGCCTTCTGCTCCAACAGTTCGGAAAGTAACCCATACTTTTAAAGCGCGAAAACGTCTTCCCAACGGTATTTGCCAGTGACGGAAATCTGGTATTTGTGTTTGACCCTCATATTTGTGTTTTAAATAGATGCGATCAACATTAAAGCTATCAACCACTTTGTTAGCGTCCTTCAGCCACATAGCGCCGCAATCAAAATTGATCATTAAAAATTTATGTAAATTGAAATTCAGAGAATCAACCAATTCCAAACCATTTCTTAGTTCGTTGAATTCGTCTAGTGCAAAAGCGGCTCCAGCATATGCCGCGTCTACATGTAACCAAACGCCTCGATCATTACATACTTTACCTAAGGAAGGCAAATCATCAAAGGCACAAGTGCCGGTCGTACCCATTGTTGCAATGCATATGATTGGAATTAAGCCTTTAGCTAAATCTTCTTCAATGGCCTGCTCTAGTATATCACCAGTTAAAATTAAATCGTCACTTGTGCTTAGTAGCCGTATGGGCACAGCTGCTAATAAACCAGCTTTTTCAATGCAACTGTTGCTTTGATCACTTGAATAAGCCACAAGCTTGCCGCGTATATCGCTTTCACTTATCTCCGGATGCGACTGCTTCATGTTACGGACAGCTTCTTCCCTTGCAGCTAAAACAGCTACCAAAACTGCCTCAGAAGCTGAACCTTGAATGATGCCTCCACCTGGACCCTGCGAAGAGTGTAAGAAATGTCGTGGTAGCTTCAAAAATTTAGCCAACCAGTCCATAACGACCACTTCCAGCTCGGTACAGGCAGGACTGCAAATCTGTGAATGAATAAATAGTAAAAAATCGAAATTGCGCAAGCAGCGACATCGCTTATGGTAAAGTGCTATACGTGTATCTAACATACAGAAGGGCTTAGGAGAGACCAATCTTTTATTATATTGATCAATTCAAAATTATTTTCTGGATCGACTTAAGCCTATCCGTTTGGCTATCTGGAAGTCTGCCCATTTGTCCTGGTGTTCAACCTATAGTTTGAAATACTGCCTTTTTTGGCTCAAGGATGGACGCTATAGGAAATGAATTTGATCGGACTATTCTTACAACTACTTCCTGCAGAATGCCCCCTTCGAAAAGAGTCTTCATATGGCAAGAGTTGGAATTTCGAGAAAAATCAATAGAGACTAATACTTTGATATATAAACCAAATGCGAAAAATTTGGATTAGCTGGGACCAGTTTTTAAACCACCTGTTATAAAAAGTAACTCTCTATAAGGTACAAAGTTGTTATATGACAAAGCAGCCTAGTTTTCCAAAGGATTACTTTGGCGTTTAGTGGTGTATAGTATTTAGTAATCGGCTTTGCTCGACTACAATGTTGTTACTTGTTTTAAAAATAACAAAACAAATTATAGAAATGAAAAGATAAGTCTACAGAAAAATATATATTTTATCACACAAAGCGATGCTTATGATTTGATCTAAAATTCGTTTAACAGAAAAAAACAAATTATTAAAAATACGTAAATCAGCCTGGTCGTTAATAAGTTAATGATTGTTTTCCATATGCTTTGGTGGAATGCTGATTAATGAAATTGTGAAAAAAGAACCTTAAAACTTGTTTAGCATTAAGAGAAGCAGAGAAAGTTATTGTAACAAAACGAAACAAAAGCGATAACCAAGTGGGGATATATGTCGAATTTAGAGTGCCAACCAAAAGAGGTACAAAAATTATTGTTTTGAAATGTCTTAAGCAATAGTGCGCTTTGGAAAAATTGCACTTTTATAGAGAAGGGGAGAAGCAAGGAAGTCGGAGGAATAGCATGAAACTCAATTGCTATAGGAAAATTCCTTATAGAGAAGTCAAAATTTTAAATTTTTTGCTATCGATTGAATCTATTTATCTGACTCATTACGATAGGGATAGAAAATAAACACGAAAAATTAGTTGAAGGAAGAAAATTGAGGATGCTATTGTCTTACGTATGGGATATGCCGCCTGCCACTTACTTACAACAATTTTTATATCCTATACCACTTATGGTACATGTAGATTTACGCCTGTCCGTCTGTTTGTATGTCCACCTGGCTACCTGATGTCCGTCCATGTGTCCTTGTGTTCATTCTGATATTGATTTACGCATGGGGTATGCCATCCGTGCCTCTTTACTTAGGAGAATTTTTATACACTGCTTCATTTGTGGCGCATGTGAATGTATGCAACACCATTTGAGACAGACCTATCTTTTATTACATCGATCGATTTAGAATCATTTTCTGAATTGATCTAAGTTTGTCTGTCTGCCTGTACAACCTCCGGGCTATCTGACATCCGTCGATGTATTCTTGTGTTCAATCTTAAGTTCTTAATTTTTGAAATATTTTGACGTGGGTTGGCCCAAAAACAAACGCTATTGGAATAAATTCGATTTGATTATTATTATAACCACTCCCACATGTGAAACTGTATTTGAAAATTGGAATTTCTATTATTTTTTGACAAAAACCGATAGGAACTAGGAATTCTACCCAACCCGAATATAATTTTGTTGTTGTTTTTCTTCACATCCAAGCACTTTTTTTTCTTTTATGTCAATGAAATCTATATTCTTTTCAAACGGAACAATTTTCAAAAATTTACAAAAGAACTTTTAATGCGACGACCTTCCTTGATGTCTTTTAGGCTGACTTTTTGCGTTTTAAATATTACAAAATTGGAGTTAAAATAATTCACGTACCCAACTGAAACCTATAACACCCATACCGGAAGCTAACATGTCTCCAACAATTGAAGGAAATGAAGTTGCAGTGGGATAGTAAGCATGCATATTCGGTGATTGCCAATGTGTAATGCCTGGCTTAATAATTCGATTAACATCCTTTAGAACATCTTGCCAGTTTTCAGGTTTCTCAGGTATTTCACTTGGCAACAAATCGAAAAGATATCCTGGCTTCACTGACGGCAGCACATCACTAAATAGTAAACATTTTTAATTCATTAATTGTCATAATATGAAAACACGACTTGTAATACCAATCACGAATATTGTCGATATAATCGGCTATAAAATCTACGGCAGCTTTACCGAACTCTCTAAACGTTTCACTATCCATTTTATATACAAAAAAATGTATTATTTTTCACGCTATTCACTTTAAAATCGATTGAATGTAAAAATAATTTTTCGAGATTAATCCCGAAATACAATTTCACGATCGAATTTCAATCACAAGACGTTTTATGAAGGTTGCGCGTACAACTATCAATGTTTTTATTTTGTTTACAGGTTTTTATAGTAAATTTTGTTGTTGCTTTATTAATTTTTGCTACACAGAACCCAACTAAACCGTATTTTTACTTTACGTGAGAAAAAAAGAGAAAGTACGGCATTATTGACAATTATGTGACACTGTGTGCGTATACGAAAGCATACGCGCTCATGTGCATGTGTGTGCATCTGAGTTAATAATAAAGATATTATTTATTATTAAAATATGTGATTTACCCATCCAGAGTCTAAAATACTTAAGCCGGCATTTAATAATTCATCGATAATGGAAAACTTTAAACGATCGAGAGTAAACTGGATTAAAACGTAAAATGTTTCAAACCATTTACTATCATCTATCTGTCTAGGTTCAATCTGCTTGGGCGTCCTAAATTTTTCTATGTTGTTGAAAGAGAAACATTTTAAGAACAATTTAAAAAAATACAAAATAAAAGTAAATTGTCGCTAAAAAAAAAAATAAGTAAATCAAACAAAAGACACAACAAAAAATTATTAACGAATAAAAAACTTTAAAATAAGGACAAGTAAGAAAGTTATATTCGACTTAGAATGAATATACCACAGATCTCTGAAGACGACTTATTAATAATTAATGCTCGTTAGGAGGGTATATCGTGTGCATTCATATCGGGATGGATTAATACATTAAAAATTCGTTGATTGCCTTTTAAGATTGCTCTTCAATCTTCATTTTAATATTCTATTGGTATCAGATAAAAAGACACAAAACGAGGAGGATCAAAGAATACGGCTGCACTGCTGACCGCTTTGGTCGTCCAGTTGTTCCAGAAAACATCGGGAAGTAAAATTGCACGAGATAGCTAAGAGCTTAATGATATCAGAAGGGTGTGCATTTGGTATTTTGCGTGAACATTTGTTCTCGAGAAAGCTCTACTCGAAATGGATACCGCGTTTGACTAAAAACAATAACATGTTGATGATGCAAAGCGCTCCAGAATCAAATCGTCGATCAGCCGAGTGGATACCAATAGGCGAAAGTAGTTCAAAGCGATCAAAAACGCAAATATCGACAGTGAAGATTATGGCGTCCATACTTTGGGATGTTGTTGGTATAATATTCGACTATGTTGAAGAGGAGCAAAGAATCAGTATTATGTAACAGTATATGGCTGTGCATAAATGTGTCTAGCAGTATATGATATTATATATAGCGGTATATCGTATTACATAACATAATATAGCAGTGTATAAGAATATATAGCAGTATATGAACGTATATAGCAGAGTATGACACCAATACAATAAGTCGCGTCACAAATCGACCACAACAATGACAAAGGAAAAATTATTAATCCTAAGTACTTATTGAGCGCTGTGTTACCATAAAAAGGAAATGTACTAGAGCTGACTATAAATTCTATATTTAGAAAGTCTGCTTTGTTGTCTCCCATGAGTTGGTATCCAAAAAAGAAAATAGATGAAGATATTGAAAAATTTCTAAAATTTACGAAGTATCTTATTTGGAAGAAAAACAAAAAATTAATTTCTGCTTTTTAATTGGAGTTTAGTTTGCACCACGTCTAAGACTGACATCTTGAACGTTTGCTATGTATAATACACACTATGGATCGGACTTATTCTATCTACGATCATCATACAAGGTCTGAACCAACTACCGTCATTCTTTTTCAATTTTTGTAATCGTGAATTTTCCAACAATAAATAATAACGAGACAGCCAGGTAGACAGACGAACGGACAAGCTTGGCTGTTTCAATCTAGTATATGGTATGGTTCAGTGTAAAAATATTGGCTCACATGTCAGGTTTTATTGTTAGAGATCCTACGTCTGCAAACTTGGACCTTAGCACATATGTTCTTTGTTGCTGATTTCCAATCAAACACGAAAATAGTTTCCCAACAAAAAGAAAGGATAATCAATAATCTACGGTAGATATCCATACATTCAATTCAATTGGAGCATTTAACGGAGATTTTCGTAATGTTTCAGCTGCTTCAGCTACAGTTGCATGTCGAAAACTCGTCGCTTTCTTACTTGTTCTTATTATAATTAATCTAATTTGACTTTTTGATTTATTTTGTAAATATTATTTCTTCCTACCGTCTTTCGGCACTTATTACAAATCTATATATAGTTTAAAGAACTTCTTTTTTCTTTCTTTCTTTAATGTTTATTAAATAATGTCTAATAATAAAGTCCAAAGATGCTTCACGAAAATCTCGAAATTCATTAAAATTCATATTTATTTTTAGAATATTTAAATTTTTTCTGCTTTTCACCTTTTGCTGCTGCATTTGACAATGGTTGATTGTTTTAAATTGCACATGGAATGGTACTAAGATTCTTAAAGGTATTTGCGATACATATTCAATAAGAAGTTGTAATCAAATGTAAGACGCGAATGTCATTGTCATTGAAAGAAATATTTAAAAAAACAATCATAAGAATGAATTGATAAATATGCTTAGTTATTGCTTATATGGCCAAAATAAATATAATATATATAAATAAAAGGAAATTAAGTAAAGAAATCGGGAGTTGCTTACTAATTGTCTTCAAGTATTGTTCGTAGATATCAAAGTATGGATTAATTGATCGGCTGTGTTTACTGTTCTTATTGTGCTTTTTATCGAAAATTCTTTGAATGTTATTGCCCAATGCGCATATTGCGTTTAAATTTATCCGTCCTGAAGCTGAATTAGGTAATCTAGATAAGAACTTATAACCTAATCTCATTGTGAACAAAAGCATGAAAAAGTTTTGATAATCAAAACATATAACGAAATGAGCCAACAGTTCATCTAAAACATAATATACACATTGAATTAATGTTTGCATTTCATTTAAAAGCTAAAGACAACAACAAATGTTCCAAAGTTTATTTGATCGAAGTCTAAAGGACAAGTCGTCAGTGTTAAGCCAGATAATCTGGACGAACTGGGTAAAATATCACTCAGTTTCTGCAATTCTAGATAAATTCATTCGAAATTTAAAATTCGAATTTTAATTATTACAATAGAGAAAACATATGGAGCCTAATTAAAATTTTGATTGCGATTGAAAGAACATCTGGAGTTTATTGAAATTAAACCAGTTTTTTTTTTATTCCAAAAGGTGGTGGTGTGTTAGATTTTTCTTTTCATTTATCGCTAGTTATTCGCTGCCAATGATTGTAAAAATTGAATGACTCAGCTGAAATTTCATATACGAAAATTGACGCAATAAATACCCTACACCGCTTTGCCTAATACACTTCTTCATTTAGTACAAATTATAGCTTGTTTCCATGTGAAACTATAAGTTTCGCGAGAGTCAAAAGGGAACTTAAAAGGTGAACTGAAAATGTGATAAAAATTTAGCAAACTTGAACCTTATACGTGGTGGAGTCCAAAAAACAGATCTACGTAGTGCAATTCTGGTACAGTTAATTTTCCTGTCAAATTATTAGTAGGTTCCTCTTAGTGTAATAAATTTTTAATAATTAGAGTTTCATACCATACAGAGGCTTACTTTGCATAAAAACGTTTATATAGGAGGAGTTTAAAAAATGACCCTACCCAACCCAAAATTTTCACATTTATTTTATATAACGAAATATTATTTTCTGTCGATTTTTTTCGAAAAATCCTAGAAATACAAATTTTTGTCATATAAAGATTCTTTTGAAATGGGATTTTCTATGCGGGAGTGGTTATAAAAATGATCGGTTCTAATTCATTTTTAATAACGTTCATCTTTGGGCCAACACACATCAAAATTTTTCAAAAATTGAAAACTTAAGAACACAAGAACACATGGACAGATGTCAGATAGCCAAGCGGACATACAGACAGACGGACAGTCGTAAATCCACATGTACCACAAGTGGTGTAGGATATAAAAATTTTTGTAAGTAAGTGGCCACAGGCGGCATATTCCATGCGTATATCAATAACATCCTCAATTTTCTCTAAAAAATCCTTACTAATGTAGGTATCGAATCGTTGCATGTTCTTTCTTTATCTAATTTTCCGTCCTTATTTCCTATCCTTATCGTAGGATGTCAGATAAATAGATTCAAACGATAGTAAAAGATTCAAAAGTTTGACTTCTCTATAAGGAATTTTCTTATAGCAATTGAGTTTCAACCTATTCCTCCGACCATCTTGCTTCTCTCCTTCTCTATAAAAGTGCAATTTTTTTAAGACGCATTATTACTTAAGACATTTCAAAACAATAATTTTTGTAACTCATTTGGTTGGCACTCTAAATTCGACATATATCCCCACGTGGTTATCGCTTTTGTTTCGTTTTGTTACAATAACTTTCTCTGCTTCTCTTAATGCTAAACAAGTTTTCAGGTTCTTTTTTGAAGATCTCATTAATCAACATTCCACCTGAGCATATGGAAAACAATCATTAACTTATTAACGACCAGACTGTGATTTACATATTTTTAATAATTTTTTTTTCGAGTAAACGAATTTTACTTCAAATCATAGGCATCGCTTTATGTAATAAAATATAGATTTTTCTGCAGACTTATCTCGTGAGTATTTCAAATTTCGTCAAAATATCTGAAAAATTGAGATCTATATATATAGATTGAATATAAAGACAAATGGACAGACGTCAAATAGCCAAACGCATAGGTCCAGAAAATGATTCTGAATCGGGCGGTATAATAAAAAACATAGGGACATATTTTGGTTGGGAAACGAGTCGCAGTATATCTTGTGGAAAACATCTGAAAACAAATATCAAAAAATCGTTGAAAGGGAATAAACTCCGATGCAATTAATAACGATGTATTCATACGATAAAATTGATATTAAGATAATAAAACTTGGAGTACGATGGGGTCTTGAGAAGAACACTGTAAAAAGAAGCAAGAAACTAATGAAAGAAAAATCGAAAACTTTTTCAGGATTAAATTGCACAAGAGAACATAGAAAGTATCGTGAAGACTTCAATCCAGATGAGAGTAATTTAACGCAAAGTCCACACATTATGAGTTATAAATTTTAGTTAAGAAAGTGCATTGAAAAACGGAAAGTTCTTTTAGCTAAGAGTTTGGTTTGGCAAGTTAAAAACATGAATTAAAGTTTTACTGGTCTGAAGTTAGCCCACAAAATTTGTTGAGTTTGGTGTCTTTGCTAAAAATGTCTTCGCTAAGGTAACTGATAATAAAAAACGGTATGGAAAAATGAACAAAATGCTTACAAAAACTACACAAAAATAGAAAATGCAAATATAATGGAAAACTAAACCATGCCTTTACGCTATAAAAAAAACAAAAAAAATTGTTATTACTATTCGTTATGAACAGTGCTTTAGTAGTTGGACAAAAGTTATAAGGAAGAAAAATGTAAAGAAATAATACAGTTTTCTGAAATTTCTAAAGGGCTGTAAAAGCTATCAGAAAAACCATACATTATCATCCTAAATAAGGGACATTAAAATCAAAAGGCTCCATATGTACTATTCCCCATATACATGAAACACTTAAATTGTTATAAAAAATTTTAAAGCAATAATATACCTTCAGTTTCTTGATATATGTTTCATAAAACCCTCCATCAACAGCAGTACAGTTTACCAAAACGTGTCAACACTTCAAAAAAAAAAGTTTATTGCTATAAATGTATATAAGAAGCACACATATAATACCTAATAAGATACATTCTTTATATTACGTAATGAAAAAATCATGTTGACAGTTCAGCGTAATAGTGTATAAACATTTTTCATAAACGTTGCATATAAGTATATTATATTACGTATAAGCATATAAAAGCACGCAGGCGACCCTTACATATTTGTAGTCGATATTCTCTTTTCCGTTTTCCTTTTCCTTTTTCCCTAAAAGTAAAAATAAATACTAAATTTCGTGTAAACGAATTAAAAAACACGAAAATATGGATTTGGCAACAATGTTAGCGTTGGCGTAATTCATACGCTTAAATGTACGCGGGCTACATTATTCTTTCTAGTGCCAAAGGCAACATTATTTTCACTAGTATTGTAAGAGTAAAATTATTTTGTATAGTTTTCAAAATAGGCTAATTTCAACACCCAGCACATATAAGAAAAAAACATGCGATCGAAAGTAAATGAAAATTACAATTATATGAATTAGTTAAGAATATATAGCATATGGAGCAGATTATACTCCATTTTACCATTTTTCTGATCAAATATAAAATCGATATGGATGGTTATGATGTGTCAGGATGATGATGTTAGATTTTTTTTTTTAATATATATCAGAAAACTGGAAGTATATTTTTTTTTAAATTTTTTATAACGCGCGTGTACAATGTAACTTTTGTCCAACTACGCACTGTTCATGATGAATAGCAACAATAAAGTTTTTTAAGTATTTTTTATAACGTAAGGCATGGTTTAGTTTTTCATTTATATTTGCATTTTCTGTTTTTGTTTAGTTTTTGTAAGCATTTTGTTTATTTTTTCAATCCGGCTTTATTATCATTTATCGTAGCAAAGACATGTACCAACTGTAAAGTTAGAGCACATTTTATCAAAGTCAAAAATATGGGTCAGAAAAGTGTGGGCTAACTTCACACTATAGGAAAGTTTTGCTCCCCAATCTAAGTTCTATAATCCGCTAAGGCGATTCATACGTATCGGGTGTGCTTACGGGTATGTTTTTTGTATGTGGATTAAAGATTATTATTCTTATATTATTGCTATTTTTATTTTTCTTTTAACTGGTCAATCATTTAAGAGATGTGCCCTAGACGTGTAATATAGTGATGGTCAGAAGTAAGTGGAAGTAATCCCAGAGGACAGCAAGCGTACGCTCGACCATTAAGTATTATGACTTTATCGAACGAGCACTCGCTACTTCACACCAGTTATAATTAAAGTATGAACTACCTTACGTGGGATTGAACCCAGGCATGCTGACTTCATAGTCAGGTTTCCTAAAATTTTCTTCTGTTCAATGAAACCCTGCGACAGTTTTGTTGCGAAGAGGCTTTTTCATTGGTTTGACTTCTGCCTCAATACCTTTTCTCATCCTAATTGCAAATCGCTGTTATGCAGTCTTCTATTCCTAGAGTTAATTATAGGTTTAATCCCTTTTTTCTTCGACAAAGACTTCGAACAATCTGCGCCATTTTTGAAAAGGTTTTTTTTAACATAAATTTGCCTTCAGATCATCCTGGGCATTATCTTTAAAAACTTTTTTTATCCTTGATTTTATTTTTACTTCGTTGTTGATAACGAGTCCGCGGTCTTTCTTCCTAACATGATAGTGGAATGTATAAATGTAAAAAATAAAAATAAAATATAAATAAAGATGAAAGGAAGAAATTTATTTGTTTATAGACAGGGTGCACTTTCTTTTCTGATGGTGTTCTTGTCTGACGCAATGAGTACGAGTTTGTAACGACTCGATTCGTAGCCTTTATTACAGCATCTTAAGTATGAATGTTCATCGAGGGCTTGCGAAATTATAATGAATTAAATGTATATACAAATAAATAAATATTTTTGGTAGATACTTTTTATATTTAACAATTTTTCATTTTATTTAAATTTTTTTGAATTTTTATTTAGTTGGTTTTTTCTTATTTTTGTGTTTTTTCCTTTGTTATACACTAGTACGCACTTATATAATACATATATAAACATGGTTACACATCACTGGTTTTGCTGCTTGATTTTTTTCTATTTGTTGTTTTTTTCTTTTTTTTTTTTGTATATACTTTTATTATTACGATATTGACTAAATTGTATAAAGCGAATATATTCATTAAATTATTTCTCTTTTTTGCTTTGTTGTCATTATATCCTATTTTATTTTTTATAGAATAAATAACGCTTGGTTTTATTAAATATTAAGAGCTACTTTTTCCTACTACTTAAATAAAAAAAAAACCAAAAAATAGATTTTTACATAATTTGTACAATATTTACAACGATTTGGAAAATCTTTTCATAAATTTAAGGTTTTTAAATACGTTTTAGGAATTTTGAATTGTTTCATTTTACTTTATCAACATAAACAAAAAATGCATAATGTATTTACAAAAAAAAAAAAAAAAAAGAAAAAATATGAAAGAAAAAAAGGATTTGAGCAAATGCATGGTTTTATAAGGTTCCTTTTTTTGATTACTTTTTTTTTTTAATTTTTTGGATTTTTTTTTTACAAATTATAAATACATAGCGAAGGAATGTTAAGAAACGGATTCAAGGTCTAGATTTTAAATTTATTTAGCTGTGTTATGATTTTTGTATTTGTGCTTTTGATTTCTTTTTCTGATGTGCAGGTATACTGTTCTCCTTCAAGATTGGTGCGCAAGCACCAGGAGCAGTTGAAGCCATTAGTAAATTGTGTGTTTGCATTTGAAAGTATCTAAATAGAATATTTGAGTATCAGTAATGTACTCCGCCAGGTGTTGAGGGATTAGGATTAGATGTATTATTCCCCGTATCTCCTAGCCATGAATCAGGACTTGGTGGAAAATCTGGGTAGCCTTGATCGGGACTAGAATCATTGCTCATATCGGAAACAGCACTACCGCTGTGCAAACGTTGGGACGAAGATTTCGAACCATGCAGATTCGTTGAAGAATTGTGTTCTGTAAGATATTTTATGAATAAATATCTTCTTTCTTTTTTGCGGCTTCTATTTATCACTTTCTACACTTACCGACATTCGTGTACACAATATTGTCCGGATATGAACCAAATGAATGATTTTGTCCTGCTGGAGGCGGTGAACGGCTAGGGGGGTATTGTGAAGGACTTGAACTACCGTGCATATATGAGCCCCGCAGGCTGTGGGGTGAAGCTCCTTCATCCAAACCTAAATTGACTGTACTGTAACTATCGTTACTAAGATCTGGAACAAAGGCATTCAAAACGTTTATCTTACTTCAATGAATCTTTTTCTTTTCCAGTTTTATTTCTTAACTTACCGTGATGACTAAAACTGTCGTAATCAACTTTTAGATCATCTTTATCTAGGAATTTTTCAGTTCGCGGTGAACAATTACCTTTCATCGATCTAAAATATTGACTCCAACGAGTGCGACCGGCGTCTTTCTTCAGTCGTTTCTCTTTCGCTCTTCTAAAATTACGATAAATTACTTGAATAGAAATTCTCTTCACATCAAATTTTGATTGCGTATATTTCACTTACCTGTTTTGAAACCAGACTTGTACAACTCTCATGTCCAAACCAGTATCTTGTGATAGTTGTTCCCGTACATGACGCGCAGGTTTCGGACTATTATTATATGCGGTTTTCAATGTTTCCAATTGTTTAGCAGTTATAGTGGTACGCGGTCGTTTATTTGGTTGGTCACCATCTAAGGAACCATCTAAATATAAGCCTAAATATATTGAAAGGAATGAAATTTGATGTAACTCTGAATTTTCGTTCTAAAACTTTTGCGCCTAGACTAACCTTTAGCTTTAGCCTCTTCATAATCTCTTTTACACACTAATTTACGATCTTCCATGAGGTAGAATTCATCGCCGGTATTCAGAGTACGAGAACATATGGCACATAGGAAACATTGCAAGTGGTAGACATTGTCTTGTGCTCGCCTTACCACTTGAGTCGGCGGTATACCCATATCACAAGCGGAACATTTCGTTCCGTAACGCCTATTAGAAGACCCAAACATTGGCAAAATAACAAACAGTGTTTATTATTAATTACAGTGTCAACAAAAAGCTACGAGCTCTATGAGCAATTTATTTTTGAGAAATTTACTTACTTAAAAAAATCATCTTTACAAAATAACTGTCCATTACGGGCGAAACATTTGTCATTTAGTTGTGCATGACATTCGCTGCATTGCAAACATTTCGCATGCCACGTCCTCTCCAATACTTTTAATATAAAACGATCCAATATCAACTCGTGACATCCTCCACATTTTGGTATTGTTGCTGCAAATAAATCATAAATGTTCACATATATAAATATATACATATACATACATACATAAAACAACAATACATATATATACATAAGGCAACAACAACATTATCAATACAATAAAAGATTGATGACTATCCGTTTATGCTCGCGATATACGCGAATATAATCACAAAATGGTTGAAATCAATATTTAACTGATATATGTGCAAGTAAATACGAAGGTCTGTCTGCTAACTTATGTTTAAATGAATTCATAATTGTTAGATTTTTTGTTTTTTTCTTTCTGTTTTTTCGAAATGTATCCTTTAACCTAAATTCATTTTTTTTTGTGTCAGAAACTATAGAAGATTGCCATTTGCATGGGCTTTGGCGTTGGATTACTTTCAGTTCCGCAAAGTGTGCATTTGTATAAAAGGCACACCTTTACCGTTAACGTATTTATACCGGGCACACCTTCCTTATGCATATGGTTCTTTTTAAAGAATTTTATATATATGAAAAAAATTATAAAAGCGAGCTAAAAACGTTTTCGATAATTTGAACAACAAGTCAAGGAAAAAATTTGTGAAGTCTTTCCCAATAGATGGCATTAGAGTCAAGTAAGTATATTAAGCCAGACTATAGTTCGCGTGAAAGGTGACATTTTTGAGATAATGATAAAAAGAAACATTGTGACATTTGTTAATTCAGTTGAATATAAATACGTTTTAAAAATTCTTCTACAATATCACTTCGACTACTGCGATAAACTTTCGAAGACTTGTAATAAAATTCGTAGTGCGGCACGGTGAAAATACTTTATTAAAAATGCATTTCTCCTTTCCGCAAATGGATTTGTCTTTTTCTCCTTCGACATTACTATATTAAAGACGTACTGCGCTTTGGTCAAACAGTCGTTGATGACGCTCTCAAAAGACATTACATCACTAAGGGAATTAAGCTCCACAAAAAAGTGGCCTTCGCATAAGTCCGGGTAAAAAAACAAGCTCAATATTTGGATATAACATCAAGTGGCAGTAAAAAGAAGATTTCTAAAACTGTCCGAAATATAGACAAAGCACGTGATGCCTTTGGCAATAATCGACGAAAAATAATCGTCAATAGATGGATGGAGCTGTAACAAAGCTTAGATTAACGTCATGTAAAGTATTGTTTTGTATTTCACGGGATTGGGAGGAAATTGTGCATTATGAACTCATCGAAACTTGACAGATGTTTGATTTCATTCTTTTCTCCTAACAATTAATGCGATTAAAGCGCGCAACTGAGGTGAAGTGTATAGAATTGATCGATAGGAAAGCGTCTTCTTCCCTCCTGGCAATATCTGATCCCGATCATTTTTAATCGAGTGAACTGAATGAGTGAATCCAATGATCTAACTTCCATTTTCTTCATTCTTAAAGATGAAAACAAGACTTCAAATATGGCCGGTGAAATCTGATTAAGTTTTTGACTCAAAAATTCCGGAAGTAGTGCAGTACTGACATAATGATTTTAATAGAACAAAGCTATCGATCAAAATGGCACAATGTTCATTTAAAGAATAGGAAAAATGTGTTTGAATGTTGCTCCACGGAATTTCTTTTTAAACCAATAATGAGCTGAAAATAGATTATTAGTCTACTAGATTTCTGAAGCAAGAGCTAGAAAATATCGCTGTTGGGTTTCTATTAGTTCTGTCACAAAAACACTCCTTCGGATTGGTTTTGTTTATCAATACGATGCGTTATTGGAAGGAAAAGGCAATGTTTCTTTGAATCTAATTTCTTCAATATCTTTTGTTTTGGTTAAGATTTTTAGAAATTTATTCTCTAAATAAGTTTCATTGATTACTATACTATACCCACGCATATTCGAATACGCGTTAACATACATTTTGTTTTCGAAATCTAAACCTTAGTTTTTTATCTGGCTTATTTAAATTCAATACTAAACGACCTAAAATATTATGTTCGTGGTCACGCTAACATTTATTACTCCCTTTAAGCGTATACATCTATTTTTACCTTTCCCCTTTGCTAGCGAAACGCTCAAGGATGCATAAATACTAAAACTTTACGCTTTTGTTTTTAGTTGATTACTACAGAAGTCAACTTTTAAAACCTAACGTCATCGACCAACAAGTACGGAAAATAAGTTTGACTACTTAACTCGTCACATTATTGATCTTTAATAACCTCTGCAGATGCTATCTCTTAGCTGATTTAGTTTTTAAAAATGTTTTTGAAAATTTTCATATATTGACTTGAGTCCGTGGGTGTTAAAGATTTTCTAAAGAGCGAATACAACTTTTTTATTTGTCTTATATAAAAATTTTCGAAAAATCAGAATCTGTTTCTAGGTATTTATTGTGCACAGAAAACATATTTGATAGCAACCACAACAGGGCTTTTTAAAAGTTAAATGTGAAATAGTTCCGACGGCTAACAATCGGTCTTGTAATTACTAGTAATTCATCCACTCTTTTATACATTCTTGGAGAGATGAATATTCAAAATTTTTAATCTATTACTGGTTAACATTATAGACGAAAGACAAAACCAGAAACCAAATGAGTTATCATTTGCATTGGATTGCACTAAAATATTCTCCTTTCCGTTCTAGTAAGTTCGACAAATTTTTTTGATTCGAATAAAAAAATTATTATTAGTATTGTTAATGATACGGTAAAGGTACTGAATTTATATTTTTCCCTTAAAATTTACAAGAATGAAAAATCGAAGAAAAGTGTTACGTTTTCGAGCTATTTCTCCGACAGTTTTATTTACTCTTTTTTTTTTGGTACAAGTTTTTGTTTTTTTCACTATTCGTTATCTATTCACTTTTGAACTGCAAATTATAGCTTATTGTCTCGCAAATATTTTACGGAAGACAAATTAATTTATCGAAAGAATTTTTTTTATAATTGTTTGTATATTCCTTTAGATATTTAAATACATTTTTAATAATTTTTTGAAAATGAAACTACGGTCTAATAGCTTTCGTACGACCTTGGCCACACAAAAAATAATTAAAATTAATTTAATTTTGAAAATATCAATTTAATAGAATGACATCGATTTTATGTACATGAATATATAAACTTATACGTAAAAACTTTGTATTTTTTAAAAACCAAAATATAAAATAAGCAAAAATCAATCAAGCAAAAAATTCTACATCCTTCTCTACTTCCGTTGCACTACCAGTCTAATTTGAAATTTGAAAACAATTAGCGCAGATTTCAACCGCCAAATCAAAAAACATAGCAAAAAGAAAAAACTAATTTAAGTTTCGAGTGGAAAAATGTGAAAAAAATTTATTTGCTTCATATGATCAAATTTGTTTAATGGAAAAGCCTGTTATCTGTACTGTAAAGATAATCTTAGGTCCATAAGTTGATACTGATTGTATTCTCAAAAGATCGAACACTCATTTCATTTGCAAAATGACGTTGAGACTTCAACAAAAAACCAACTTTTTTTTTCTTTTTGAATGTGTTTTTATTCCCGCTTTTATTCGCTTTTGTTACTCTTGCAAAAATTTATTGATTTAATTTTAACTTCTAGCGTAATCCGTACGCTCTGCATTTCTAAATTAAAAGAACGAATGAATTTGTAAAAATGAATTTATATAGGAAAATATCTTATATTTATGGTATGCGTGAATAGAAGTTTCAAAAAAGTTCAAACAAAACTACATTTTTCAATACAAAATTTTCTATCGCTTTTTCTGCATATCGTGAGTATGATGGAATTTTGAAGAATTTTAAGGAGTAAGGAAGTCTCAGAATATTTCAAAAAATCAATTTTTTTTTCAATTATCTTAACAGATACTTTGAATCTTATTCGAGCATATGTGGAATAAATTCTTTACTTGAAATAAATTTTTTCAATTAAATTTTTCTAAGAATTTCAAAAAGACTACCCACGTCAAACGAACCATTACTTCTTCTAACTTCTTGTCTGAAGCACTAACAAATGACTTTAGAGGGGGTTCATGAGTATTTCAAAGCATTCCTCTACAAACATACGTTAGTGTAAATAGCTCGAAACGACCGCTAATTAGATATGAGGGTGAACGAGAAGGAGTGCTTCTACTAAAAAAATTAAAGTTTAGGATAAAGTTTTTGAAGTTGATTGATATTCAGTCCGAGCCTGTCTTTGATAAATACAGCAAAAGAGGCATTTTTGACTAAGACATCGTCAAGGAAAGAAAACGAGTATAAATACTTGCGCTTGGAAGAGCCTTTTTATGTTCCTGTGCTCGCAGAATAATTGAAAAAAATGGTAAAAAAATTTATTTAATTTATAAGAAAACATCTTCATAATGCATGTGAAATCTTTAAATACATCTTTCTTCGTGAACACAATTATTCAAAATGGCTTCTGGAAGAACTCCACTACATTACAATCTTCATTGCTTTCATCTAAAATTTTTTATAGTATATTTAAGAGTAGGATTTAAACTACCCTTTTTTTTGGTAGAAAATTCAACATTTTTCGGCCAAAAACGCTAAATAATTACGTCAAGATCAATATTATCAATAAATTCTACGTATTTCTTTAATTGTAGACATGTAGACTAATGATATTTTCTTTTTTTTTTTAAATTCAAATTTGCACTAAGATAGGCATTAAACGCAGAGATTCTTCAACTGAAGATGCCTCGCAACAGTGGCTCCAGTGTTGCTTTGTTTTAATAGTTTTCCAAAATAATTTTTTTTCAACCACATAAAGCTATGTTTAATAACCTCCTATATATATTGTTATTGTATCACCTTGCTTTCTGTCAGAAGAAAATGATTAAAAAACTTCCTTTTTTTAGGTGATTACAGAAGGACTTAATCATTAAATCGCACTGAATAATATGGCGCTGTGGAAGTTGTCGGTAGACAATATAGTTTTATTAAATTAGAAATAATGCTGCAGGTCAGGCCTAAATCTGAATATGTGTAGCATCAAACTCACGCCTAATGTTCGGTTGAGTTAGTTGTGTACAGTTTAAGTATAGGCTGATTAACCCAACGAAATCGTTACTAAAGAATATCGCCACTCAACTTCTTATAATCGTTAAAATTGAAATAGAAAGCTGAACTTTCGCCGAAAGAAAATATTTCCTTTGCTTTCAACTATTTGACGCGATTAACAGTTTATTTTGCTATTTTTATTTTCTAAATTCTCAAAAGACGCATGGAATTGATCAAGAGGTCCTCCAACGGTATGCACTCCCTTTTTTACTCCTTAGTAGACCATAAGAGTGCATTAGAAAGTTTATTAATTGAAAAAAAAAGATTAAAAAACGAGAATATTGTTCGAATTGCCTTTTGGATAAGAAACATTTTGTTACTTTCTTTCACTGATGTAGAAACAATTTAGTGATTTAAGCGTAAAATTATTTATTTATTTATTGTTTATGTTTTAAATGATACCTTTCTTCCCTTCCCTTCGAAACAATTAATATTTTAATGCGACACTTACACAATAGAAATTCTGGTAATTGACTTAAATTAATTGGCGCTATACGATCATCACATTTGTCACTGGATAGAAAGTCACTTTTGAACATCATTAACTTCAAAAGTTCCATACTGCATGTGGATAAGTTATTGCTGTTGCCAAATTTCATTAACAAAATTTCTTTAATTTTAACCAAGATGTACACGCAAGGTTTAGTAGATCGAGTTTAACTGCTCTTAACCATTGTGATGCTTTTCTTTTTTTTTTTTATTTAAAACATTTTTTTTTTATTTATTATTATAGTTTTCTCGCTATCATTGCTATTGAATAACTCTAAAAAAAAACAACAATAATAATTTTTTTAGTTTTATTCGCGGAAACCCCTTTTAACCGATGTCTAGTTGACGTGCCAGAGAAAAAGCTTTGAAAACAAAGGTCCCGTCGTATAAAACAATTATAATTAATTTTAGATATGCACTCACGACCTTGTCTTATGTAGAAAATGCCGAGACAGAGGAAAAACTTTTTTTTTTTTTTAATTTAGTCGAAAATTTTATACGCGCTTGTTACACTTTATTTATCGTTATTTCCTTTTTTTGGTTTTTGTTTTTTGATTTTATTTTAATTACTCTTGCAGACATCAACAGTGTTTCGTATGTTCGCCGTCGGTACTGTTAGTAAAACGTTATCACGATGCGATTTCAACTGAATTGTGTGGTGAGAGCAAGTGCCACACGAAGTGGTGGTCATTGTTGGCGTAGACGAAGCGTCAAATCTTTTCAATTTTTTTAAGGGTGTATTTTAATATGGAGAAACGTATGAGAGTGGCTACCCGACTGTTCGGCTGGTTGGTTTGGCTAGTTGCGTGGCTGTGCACGTCTGCGGTTCAAATCAGACAATCACAGCTGCTAGCAGCCCAACCCTTAAATTCCAATTCATAAACATACCCATATGCACTCTCATAAACACACATTCACACACACACACACACACACACACGCACACACTTTGAGATTTCCAATTGGAACGCGTAATTTTCTTTCTTTTATATATCAGCTTCCGTTTCCAATTGTGCAGATTTCACTTCGAATGTGTTGTTTGCTGCACAAATTACACAAACAATAATAATACAAATGAAAATGTTAGCTTTTTTTTTTATATTGTTACTGTTGTTGTGATTGTTGCTTTCATCTCAGGCTGCACGTGTTGTGTTGTCTGGATTGGTTGGCATTGTGGGCATTGCAAACATTTGAGGGAGTGGTTTTCATATTAATTTTTTTTGTTGTTTATTTTTTGCTTTTTGTCCATCTACTTTAAACGCATCATCATCATCGCACACGTTGTAAAATGTTTCATCAGAGATTTTCACCATTAGCAAAACACTGTTGCAGCGCTACGGTTTCTGTAAGCATATACTATACATTAGTGTGCCTGTATTGGTGCGTGCATGTATAGTGTTTGTGTTTTGTAAATACTCTGGAGTGACCTTAAAGTTCGTTGCTTCTATATTTTTATTTTTCAATATTTTGTATATTTTTTGCGTTTACAATTTTTAAGGTGTGTATGTTCATTAGTTCTTTTTTTATTTTTTTTATTTTCTGTTTTTTTGTTTGCAAATTTCAAAGCAGCTGTTCTTATGTTTTTTTTTTATTTTCAGTTCATTTTTAATTTAAGCCGTTGCTAGACTTTATAATTCTCAGTTTATTTATTGCGCTTCATGTCTCCTCACAGTTTGTACCGATTCTTCAATATTATGAAATAAAAATAAGAAAGAAAAAACAAACGAAGATATAACGGGAAAACTTTTCAACCTGAACTTATAGGCTTCAAACTATTATTTAATGACAGACAGTCAGTTTCTCTGTTAAGATCGTCACTCTAACTTATATAAGCAAAATTTTCTATCATTTTTCTTTCGCTCTCGTATTGTTTACGTTAGTACTTTAGTATGCATGGTATGTATGCATGTATGTAGTATGTATTGATAATCGCAGTGCTATTGTTCTCATAGTTGTTCGTAATATTTTATCGCTGCTTCTACTATTTGTGCTCTACATTAACTTTACACTCTGTTATGTTGCTACAGCTTGACATGTTTGCGTGTGTGTGCGTGTGTGTGTATGTGCGTACTATATAGCTTATGCCCGCTTTATATGCGTGTTCTTATTTTTCATAGCATATATGTTTCCCCTACGCTTTGTCAGTTTTATTTTATACTTTTTCTCTTTCTGCTATTTTTTATGGCGCATTTATTGTTGCCTTTTTTTGTTATATTTTTTTAAAAACAAAAACTAAATAAAATAAAATCGAAATAAAATAAAAATGAAAAACTTTAATGCGGTTTGACATGTATTTTACACACTCGAGAAATTTTATTCATGCATAAATACACATACGCGTGTTGAGATTATTCATAAATTAAAGCTTTAAAGCTGTGTTTAGTGCATTTTTACGTTCGGTATTAAAATATTCTCTAATACCTCTGAATAAGGTACATGTTGTTTGTAGCTCCACAAAGTGTCCGCAAGAGTTATTTTTAGGGTAACGTAAACCATCAAAATCAGTATAGAATCATCAATTAACTCTCAAGGTTTTCGTGATCTCCTTCAAAATATGCTTTAATTTAAATAATTTATTATGTCACTCATTCAAATGATTTCTATACCATTGCTCGGTACCGCTTTGACTTTTCCTTTGAAATTTCTGTTAGGGCATCACTTAACCCGGCCAGCTTTACAACAATTATTTATTTGAATTTTGTAGTAATTAACAAGAACTCAGATCCGTCGAAAGTGATCGCGTTTAAACCAGGACGAGTAGTCGATTACTATGTATTATGAAGGATCTCATTAGAATATATGAATGGACCTCAGGCGAATACGGTCAACTTGAAGGCAAGGTGTGCCATTTCTTACCACATAGGGGATGTGAGGTGATGAGCACTTTCTTCCCGATACTTTCGCTATGTATAGCTCCTACATCACGCCAAAGTTATAGTACAAGTGCTAGTGCAGTACAAGTTCTACAAGTGTCTCGACACTCGTTACAAAAACTGGAGATTAGTTTCTGCTTTTACCTCGTAAGCTTCTCGAACCAAAGTTCAAATGTAAACCGTATTGAAATTTGTCAACTTTTTTGGGTTTGTTTTCAAACCATCATTGTAACGTTTACCAACATATTATGGATATTGTTATGCCGAGCTCCATAGGGTGATAGGTCTACCCGCATGTAATATATGAAATGTTCCATTAACTAATGCAATTCATTGATTTGTCAGATTGTAGGTTAAGTTTGGAATTAGATCTTCCTGATGAGCCCGTATACACTATTAAGAGGGTATTAGCTCAAAAAAAAAATTGATTTGTTTTAATTCATAATCATTTACTTTGTAGCTCACAGCAAAACTATTTATGTATTGATAAGGGGGAGATTTTGAATCAATTTTTTTGCTTTCGTTCTGTCAACACTTTGTCCAAATTCTCAAACTTGCTCAAATAAAAAAAACTTGTATATATAGACTTCATCTAAGTTTAAGTTTCAGAAAAGATCTATGTGGTCTAAATACGATTCTAATGGTATTAATGACCTGAACATAACGAAAATCTCGTAAAATTTGTACCAATAACTTATGCTCCAAATCAGACATTTCTCTAAAAACCGCTGAAAATTTTCTTATAAATATTTATCAATACTTTCGATCAGATTATAATTTCTTGGAGTGGTGAGAATCCAAAATATCTTCTTTGGTTCTTTCTGATTTTCAGCGACTTTTAGGTTAATGGATATATAGTAAAATAAGAATTTTCTGGGCATATTGTACCGCTTTGCTTGCTTACTAAATATTAACACTTTTTCAAGAAGACGCTACGATTTTATTTTATTGCAAGAGTATACCACTCATGTAAATATGAAACCAGAATTTTTAGATAGAAAACCCACGTTTACCATATGAAAAAATATGTTGTTTTCCCAATTCTCTGATAATTTATAGTTGCTACGCCAAAGAATCTGTTGGTCTTTTGAGACAAACTGGTCATGCAGACACTTTTTTCGGTACATTTTCGTAAGACGTGAAACGCTGCTCAGTAAGTTCGTCGGTTCAATCCAAATAAGTGATAATCACAAACACTCGAGTTTGGTAAGTAAGTCTCATGAAGTAACATTTCCCAACTGAGTGCTTAAAACGAATTGCGAATAGGTTTCTCCAAATGGTTGGATGAATGGATGTCATGTAAAAAAATGACTTTTCGTTACCTTCTTTCATATTCTAGTACAGCGAACGTTTTAAATCGATTAATATTGTTCGCAGCTTTTGGTATCAACTGTTTTACCAGATCTTACCAAGCCACCAAAGACGAGGCATTGTCTTTTTGCCAAAGGGATTCGTTCTCATGGTTCATGTGCATGATGTGTCCCGGATCTGTCCACGATTTTTTACGCTTGGGAATCTTCAGCCTTAGCAACGATAGACCCACACCATTCGACACAAAAACTAATGATGTTCAGGAATATTTTTTATTTAGTGTAAAACTCGACATGTTTAACGCTATTGCAACCTATGCTTTCGTATGAAATTCGTATTGTTGTAAGATGAAAATCTTTTTCAGATTTCAAAGAAAAAAAAACAAACGGGGTCAATAAGAAATTTTTCACGTTAATTACATTAACAGTTTGGACCATCTATAGGCAACGTCTGATCTCATATTTACTTACCTGGTAATCAGTATATGGTATCAAAATTATGAAATTGTCATACAATCTTTTACGATTCAGACTTTAAATCTGGAAACAAATTCTACTAGCGGATTACTATACCAACCCGTTTGCCAACCTTAGCTGTGTTTTTTTTTATACGAATTACTTTTTATATTTTATAAAATATTTGACTTAAAAGCATTCAATAAATATTTTAAAACCTAAATCATTTCCAGCGAAAATATAAATCAATGTCTGTCTAGTTGTTTCTTCTCATTCTTCTACATCTCTTGAAATCCTTTAACTGAAATTAATGTAACTCATACGTCGACAATAAAAAAACAATAAAATTTTCATAAAATACTCAAAAAGAAAATAAAGAACAAAATAAACACACTTACATAACGGTACGTACGTTATACGTACTTGTAAATGTCCGTATGAATGCATGTGTATGAAAGTGTGTATGTATGTATGTATGTATGCATTTATGTGAATATATTTTCCTCCAGTGTAAACATGGATTTAAATAATAGTCAAAAATTCATAAGAATACCATTAATTTCATCATGAAAGAGAGAAAAACAAGTCTTGACTGAAAATGTTGTAAACTTATTGCCGTTGGCTCTGCCTCACTTAACTCACCTGAGCCAAAAATAAAAAATTTCAACAAAATAATCAAACAGGGAAAAGTACGGTGTTGAAGAAAAAAAAAAAAAAAAAAGAAAGAAATCAAAATAAAGGAGTAAATGAAAAGAAGACAAATGAGAAAAGTAAAAGGAAAAAATATTTTTAAATATCTTCTGCCAAAAAACAAAAAAAACACAAACAAGACAAAAAATATACAAACATCATTTTCCGCCTTCATTTCGAACCGGAGAAATTTACAGCACCAAGGAGGAGGAGGAGGACATTTTCTTTTTTTTCTTTTTTTCTCTTCTTATTTTTTTTGTTTTCGTTCCTTTTGGCTTTTATGTGTGTTATAGTGACTGACGAGAAGATACACACAAGTGGAATCCATTAGTCTTTATAAAGCAGTCAGAAATACATGTAAAAATACTCACACCGACCTACACACACACAAACACACACACACACGCATCAACAAACGAGAAACAAAGCTACGCAATAGTAAAAATTCTAAGTAAATATAGGTTTGCGTTTGTGTATGTATATGTGTATGTCTAGAGGAGTTTTCCGTAAAACGACTGACAGACAGACAGACAAACAGAAAACTGATGCGTTTGTCTGATGTTCAAAAACGATTTCAATGGAGATCGTAAAATGTTGTTTTTATATATTTTGCACGCAGTTAAAGGCGGATCTGCTTGTCATGGCCTCCCTGCAGGTTGAAGGTTTTTTAAAGAAACCGTCGTATGTGCACACGCTTACACGCACTCATAAACGTATACCCATATATAAACTTGTAAATACAAATATCTGGTATTGCCAGCGAGGGTTGTTGGGTGCTTTCGATGATGTACGCAGACGACAACAAAGTTGTTGTCGTCATTTGTTTTTCATGCGGACAGTTGTTGTCTTGAGTATGGAGGTAGATTTGTGTTTTGTGAGCATTACTGGAATATGAGCTTAAAAATGTGCAGAATTATGTTCTAAATGAAAATTGTCTCTTTGGAAAGGTGGGGTTAAATACTTAGTCAGTATACAGACCGAACAGTAATACAAGCTGTAAATGTATGGGTGGTTGTCACAGTTTGTAAAACTTAAACAAGCGTTAGGATCTCGTGTGTGCCACACAACACAACACATCACAGCACAGCACATCACAGCACAACTGATGTTCGTTTGTTGGTAATACACCCGCTTTTCTATTTAAGTCTATATATGTATATGAATGTATATGTGTGTGTTACTTGATGTAGTGGGTGGCAAGGGCAAATGTGTTAACTAAACATGTGGGTGTGCATATATGTGCTTATATGTACATATTTATGGCACATGCGAGTCATAATTGTGTGCTTTTAACGCACATATCTTTATCTGTGTACGCGTATGTGTGTGTGTATGTATGCGAGCTGTTAAAAAAATGCAAAATAATTCAAACAAAAGAGATATGATGCAATATTGTTGTGCCATCAGCCCTGGCAGTGCCTGTGAAATGCATATGCATGTCCACTAAAAGCACAATTGGTCCCAAGGATAGACAGCCGCACCAGCCACATGTGCATATTAATATAAAAAACAAAAAAAAATTTAAAAAAAAACAAAAAAAAACAAGAAAGACAACGTTGCAAAAATGATAGCGAAAAGCGCATTGTGTAGAAGAATTTTAAATAAAAAATAAAAATGAACATTAATTCCACAGTTTTACACTTTAAGTCCCTTGAAATATTCACTTGAAAACTAGAACTAAACCAAATGTGCGTTTGACAAACAACTGGTGACAACATCAACACTAACATCAACTGAGATATTTTATTTGTTTTTTTGTTTTTTAACCTAATTTTTATTTCTTTGCATATAAATAAAAAATATTTGAAACACTCGGCCGAAATCTTTATAAAGAAAGGTTTAAAGAAACGATTAATGTGTGTTTTCATATATCCAGACATTACTGTTTTCATTTGAGTTCCTTAACAAAGTTGCTGGTAAATCTAATCTTATAAGATAACAAAATATATCAAGTTCTATACTATTTTGTAAAAATCATAGGAAATATCATTAAGGTGGCTATTGACGTAGTTGACAGCAGACATTAGGGCTGAAAATAAGTTTCTGCCGATTTTTTTTTGAAAAGTTGAACGTTTGTTACGAAAAACCCTTTAGGTGTTACTTTATTTAATACATTGTTACGATAGTCACAAACTGATACAATAAATCTTCAGCTTACTTGCCGTAATCTATGCCAGAGGCAATCTCTTCTTACGCTTTACTTTGCGTGATCACAAAATAAAGGCGCAAAAACAGTTAGCGATGAACGCAAAGATTGACGCGAATTCTCGCGAAATCTATCAAGTAAACGGATTAATGTTTATAAGGAAAGGATTTTATTTAAGAAAACTTAGTTGCATGTTGAGAAAGGAATACTACTTTTGAAGCGAACAATCATTGAAGAAATAATTTGTTATATTATAAATAATTCTGAAGTTAGTAAAGTCCACGCTATTCACGACTTAGCGATATAGACTTTGTCTTAAGGAAAATACAAAATGAGAAGTTTTATAGCAGTAATGTGATAGGTACTATTTTTCCAATCTTTATGCAGAATATGAATTAGGTACGAAAAGAGCAATCAGTCTTCTGAAGCAAAAACCTATAGTTCTTAGGTACCACCATAAGAAAGAAAGCCTTCCTCGGACAGATGATGAGTTATAGATTGCAACCCTATGTCCAAAACTTGTAAGCAAATGTTCTCTGAAAAAGTAAAACCTACTGATAACAGATCGCAAAACAACATTTTCCAGGCTTAGACTAGCAACGTTTCCTGTTCGAATTTTGTTGTATAGGGACGAATTTCTTTATACTAGAAACTCACGATATCGCGGCAAATTGCGTCGGTTTTTCGCCTGATTTATAACAATTTTTGACGGTAACTTTCTACTAATGATTTTATTTGGTCGATATAAACCCTAATACAACACATCCAATTGATTCGGGCCCAGCATAGATATTTAGGTTCATCTTCGCTGTTAATACTTCACTTAATCCGCATCATGCTTTTTCTGGGTTTGGATATAAAAGCATTCATTGCTTATCGTTCATAAGGATTTTCTCTAGCACTATTCTTCGTGTTAAGTGGAAAAAGTAAGGTTTTCCGTAAATGACGGGTTTTTTAGCACGCGACCTGTTCGCAACTTCAAGAAAGTAATGTGATAATTTATAAACTTGCGAAAGGAGTAAAGCTAACATTGTCCGTTGAAGAACCCATAGGTTTAATCATTGTCCTATAGGTCCCCTTGCATTCTCCCTTACAAAATTGCTCAATCTTATCTAATATCCAATTTTTTCTCTACTACTGCTGGTATGGCTACTGATTATTACAGAATAGAATGTTCGAACCATTTTCACAAAAAACTTTTAGTGGAGCATTAGTCCAATTTAGAAAAAAATAATTTATATATGTCGTAAAGTATTCTGAAAGCTTCCCCAGAACTTCGAAGAAGAAGAAAACGAATTTCGCCCACTCAAATACTAACGAAGGATCAACAAAACAAAGAATTCGTGAACAAGGGCCTTTCCTTGATAATTTTTTTGGACGAAAGGAAACGTAAAATGGCCATAATATTGGAGGAGGTTACTAAGTATACTGCTATGTTTCAGAAATTTTTTTCTTTTTTGATATTAAAAATGGCAACACCCGACTTATTCTCGCGAAAAATATTTAACTTAAGAAGTTCCGTGTCGCGAACTGCAAAAGGACTGTATTTGAATTTAGAAAAAAATAAAAAACACTTTTATATTAAAGTCCTGTATCTAATGAGACAAGTGAAAGATTTTGAAAATATTTAAATTGATGGAATCAGCGAGTATTGGAATGGAAAAGTTTGATATTTGACCAAAATAAAGAACAACAATAACAACAATAACAAAAATGTTACAATTATTTTATGTAAAGTCCACCCATGTTTCACTAGAGGATGTGTTCTAAAAAAGCTATAAAAAAATTCGAGTTTGAATTAAGATGCGTTCCGTGTTTCGAGAAAAACGCGTTCAAAGTTGTTCAATGAGTTATTCAATTACAATAATTTTTTTTATTATTTTTTCCTTTAGTCTGTAATTCCAGGACTATAAAAATGATGTAGTAAGCTTTTACCATTTTTCTGTTAAAACGTTTTAACGTCACGGCGATAGAACTTCTGATTTTTTTAGGTTCAAAAGTGAACCAAATACTTTTCAAATGGTTTTTTTTAAGTCAGTTTCATACAATTAAAAGAATTCAGCAGAGAGCGGAATAAATAGCAGTCGTACAGGGCACGATCTGAGCCCGGTGGATGAGTTACAGTTGCACAGGGCATAATTCGCGACCAGTAGACGGATCAAAGTTTCCTGGCAAACTCGCTCGGTTTTTTCCGAGACATTAAGGATATACCTGATCCTGATACGCGACTACGCCTGTGCTATTGGTCATTTCTGGACGCTTTATTTTACTTGCTTTAATCGTATTGCTCTTGTTGACAATAGAGAACGTATTCAAAAGTAATGATGATTTCCTTCTACTCCCATCAAACATAAAACCATTTGGCTTTGATACCACTTTTGTAGCTCTATCCATCGCGAACCGTGATTATTTTCCATACATTATATTATCCTACATGACAGATTGTATATCACATCAATACGTTTCGCTTCAGCGAAATATATGTACAGACGAAAACTTGGTTCATTAAAATTTTCATTGTTAATTCATATAGCGCCCAGATGTAAAAACTCTTCTTGTATCCGACCTACTTTATGGTTAGAATGTATATCAACACCGAAGACCTAAGATGAACTAAATCAGTCCCTCTCAGTTCAGAATTTCGTTGATTTTATCAATGATTGATCGTTCCTATCGACATTTGCAGTCGGGAAACGAGGAACATATTTTTATGATGTTCACTTTGATAGCGCGTCTTCACTATAAATGTAACAAATTTTTTTTTTTGCGAGAACTTATTGCATTGTATGCAGCGATATTGTACTTCTAAGATACATCGCATTTTTTCAGAATTCAAGCTGAATTTTGAAAACGCAATTATTTTCGATTTAAGAATTAAGAAATGTCATGATATTTTTTTAAATAATCTACGCACTGTCATCTTTCACACACAAAGTTATTCAAGTGTTCCAAAGTACACCTTAGAGTTACCTTTACATTAATCTGCCGCCAATTTTTGAAATCATTTAATTATGCTTAGTGGAAGCTTTAAAAATATTGAAATGCAGAGAGAGAGAGAACACTCCCGCATGACAGGTAGGGATAGACGGTCAAAACTAAACTGTAATCAGATTCACAAGCAACCTAAATTCCGCTGCATACTTTTAGATGCAAATAAACTGAGTTCTTTTCAAAGGAACTGATTTACTCTAATAGTGACTAATGGCGATACTTGTTCCGACAAAATTCGTTAATCAACCAGATACACACGTGAAGTAAGGAAATAAACCGTGAAATTATACTCTTTTTTTTATCCAAAAAAGGGCAGTCGTCTCTACTTTATTGACTTCAGAATTCACAAAGCTACAAGAAGACGGCAATAAAACGCCTGCGAAGAAACTTGAACGATCATCTTTGTGTAATATGGTAGACTATCATTGAAAGATGATCAGTCTAGACGTGGTTTACATCGTGCAACGATATAAGGATAAGAACGAAGTACTGTTTTAGGACATCAAAGGCAGCAATCGTTTATTGAGAAATGTGCATAATGGAACTTTTAAGTTTATGTTTTGCGACTAACCAATCGAAAAATGCATGTTGGGGGTTTAAATTGTGGTTTGAAGTCTAACCAAAATTGCAGTCTAAAACAATAAACCGAAAACAAGGGGATAAGGCACATGCCACGCAATAGCAAATATGTTTTCAGCTGAAAAGTTCGTCGGTTATCAACTAAATGCATTTTGCATAATAAAATACAACAAATGACTCCTTAAATACTAGAAAGTAACATATTAGCGCATAGTCGTTTACCAATTTGTCTATAGAGACTTTTGTTATTTTAAAGAAGTGAAAGAAAAAACCATTAAATTATGGAATTGTGCGATAATATGAAAAAAACAGTAGATAACGGTAAAAAACAAAAATGTAATATTGATGTGATATTAGCGATATTAACTCGTCCTCCTCATTTAGGCACCGGCAGAAGAAGAAGGGTTTGAATATATGGAAAAAAATGTACATACAAAGATATACAGATATTGAATCCCATTAAGTGGTAACACGCGACCACACTAAAAGCCTGACTTACTAACTTTGTATACCGAATTACAAAATGGACATTCACGCAATACACAAATGTCTAACATATACTGCATATATATATGTATATATGTATGATATATGTTTGCCCATAGCACACAACACACACGTAAATGTAAACGTAAACGATGTACTATGAAATATGTTTGAAAAGGTAGAGTGGGTTGGTTTCTCTTCTTGTTGTCTGTTTTTTATTTTTTTATTTTATGATTTTATGAAAGCAAAAAAGGGAAATACGCTGATAAATTATGCATAATCTATAATGTACGACCGCATATAACACAAACACACGCGCGTGAACTTTACACTTAACCATCTGTTATAAGAAAAACACTTATAATTACATGTATGCATGTATGTGTGCGCTCGTGAATACTACGCAGAAAGATCCAAAAGCACGTTTATGGCTTTCACGGTTAAATCGAATGAAAAACTATTTTCAGTTTTTATTTATCCTGAATAAAACTATCTCTTGTAACCTATGATTACTTTGAGATTCTATATCTGTCGAAAGATTAACTTTATTTCCAGTTATTTATTATTTTGGATGCAGGAAAAGTGTGAAGAGTGATAAACGAAGGGATTAGTATATTGATCGAAAAAGACAACAAAACTTTTATATTTAACTCGTTTAAGCCTACCAACGCCACACAGCTGCCTTTTTTTTTTGATTTGCTTTTTTTTAGTCTGATCTCTATTTCAAATTTCATTACCTTGACTAGTTAAGGGGACACGCTACTTTACTGTCTTTTAAAAGAAAGTGTACTTTTCGATTCGACTTTATCTGTTCAATCGCGTAGAAACAATACTTCCGGAAAGGGTTTTTGAATTTCGACAATAGTGAAAAGCGAAAGGGTTTTTGAGTTTCGACAATGGTGAGATGGGAAAGAGTTTTTGAGTTTCGACAATGGTGAGAAGGGAAAGATTTTTTGAGTTTCGACAATGGTGCGAAGGGAAAGAGTTTTTGAATTTCGACAATGGTGCGAAGGGGAAGAGTTTTTGAGTTTCTACAATAGTGGGAAGGGAAAAGTTTTTGAGTTTCGACAAACAGTCAGAAGTCAACTGGAGCCAAACCACGTGAATACGATTGTTCCCGAACAGGAAGAGTTAATTTTCTAACAAAAGAGTCCAAACAAATTTAGTGTGAGAGCATGCGTTATCTTAGGTGCTCTGTGTGCCCATAATTCTAGCTAATAGCATCAGGCAAACAATGCATGACGCTCAAATAACACTCCTTATCGACAGCTTGACCCAAAAAATAGAATCCTTACACCACGGTAATCGAAAAAGACTTCATCTTGCTAGTTTTCAGTCACAGTACATTATTGATATGCAAGTCAAATACCAGTTTTACATCTCCAACGAATGGTTGGGCCACGGGCTGCGGAAATAGAAACAGTAAGCTCGTTTCCCGCGCTTCTTCAATTGATAATATGAATTTTTCATATTACGTTTAGCAGAGAATTCAAAGTGTTGGGTGATATGTCATGTCTCCGCGGTTTTTTGGTACATTTTTGAACTTTTTTTGGTAGCCTGTTCTTTTAAAATGATTCCAAAGTTTCATGGAGTTGATGTTTAGTGCCTTCGTTATTTTCTGACAGCTTGCGTGCCAATCTTGCTGTATCAGTTACAGAATTTCATCGATTTTTTCAGTGACTGGCCGACCAGAGCGAGGTGCATCTTTGACATCAACTTTTCCGGAACGGAATCCAGCAAACCCTTCCGGGGTCTTTCGTTTACTCTCAACATTCTCATCGTACATTTTAGAAATTTTTCAGAAGTTTAAACAGGCTTAACATACTTCTAGATTTCGGCAATGCTTGGACTTATAGAGCAAATTTGTAAACTTGACTAAAAAATCTGTAAAATTGACACTTTTTGCTTACGGCTGGGAAAAATTTTTTTTTGTGTCAAAGGACTTAATCTGTAGGGTACAATGAAGCCACGCTTATATTCTCACAAATTCAAACCTATGAAAAGCAATATAACTCAACACAGTGAAGCCGAGCATTTTGCTTATCTTTTTTTTGTTCCACAATTATGAAGATATCCGCGTGGGTTCGTTCTCCTTACAGCTTTACCAGTCTTCCACCTCTTTTCGAATATGAGTATGAATTTTGCTACTTACTAAATCTGCGTTTTTTTTTTTGGAGCTAATTGTGCTGTTCTGCTTGTAGAGCACAGCATCGGAAACTACCTAATATTTATTATTATTAATGGATTCTAGACTAATGAATTTAAATCTTAGGCTAGACAGGCGTATTGAGCATTAGCAACATAGACTGTCGGCTCGTTGGTCTATTTATTATTTTAGTGTATTTGGGTTATGAAAAACTTTACCGCAAAGAGTTTTGAATCCAAGTGTACTTACTTGCCAGAGGCCCTTCTTAACAACTCAGTCAGAGCTGCGGCGAATTAATAATAATAATCGTTCTTGATTAGAATGATATTCAATTTTTCGTTGGAATATCCACAATAGAAAATGTTTCGTCAAGAAATAAATTTTTAACGTTATAATTTCCAATTTCAAATACCTATTTTTTTGTTTGCTTTCAGATATGAAAATATTCAGAACAATTTGCAGTTTCTTTACTCAACGAGTTATGATTCCTGAACATTTAGGAATCGTTCAAAAATTTTATCAAAATTGCACTTCAGTTGCGGGTGCTCAGCTCTAGGGAATTGAATTACCATCACCATTTCTTTATTTAGGCTATAGGCCGCACTACGGCCAAGTTTGAGTGGGTTTCACTTTAGACGACCAAAAGCCACCACGTAAGGCGCGAACGATGTTTTGTTCAGAGCATAACTCCAAGGTTAAAAATGAATCATTCATGTCAAATTTTAAATGTGTTTTTCTTAATGAAATAGACTCTTAATGGAAGACCCTAACAGATTCAAATTTGACAAAACAAGTGTCTACCTTCTAGAGCTCCGAAGATTATATTTACTGGGAATGCGAATTCGACGCATTATAAAATATGTCACACAAAGGAATCTACGGGAACTTACGCAATTTATGGTCATTTTTAATAAGGCAATTTAGCGCTTATATAACTACGCTTATAATATCGAAAAAACAATAAAAATAAAACCTAAAAAGGGAGTCCGATAATTGAGTCTCCTTTTTAGGCCTATTAGAACTGCTCTACTTGTTCTACGGTGATACTTAAGCCAAATTTCTAAAGCAACTTTGAGAACTGTAATGAGATTGCTGATTTGATAGCTTTTCAATATAAACATAAAAACGATTTAAAAGGAACAAAAAAAAATAAATTATGTGATTCACCAAAGAAAAGAATGAGATAAGGAACGATGTGTAAAAAAATTATAAAAAAAAAAATCCGCAATTTTGAATAGGATGAGAATGAGAATTTCCCATAACAAAAGCCGCATACAGAGTTTCAACAAAAACCAAAAGTTATCAACCGATTCACCGACTGTTAACAAAACTTGTTGTGAATTTTTCCAAGTTTAGCTGTCCTGGGGAGTATCTGTCATTCGCCTTAAGGCGAATATATTTTGATCGCTTTATATTATATATATATGTATTATAATTTTGTAATTCAGAAGAAAGACACAAATGTGTGTATTTATTGTGTGCTCTCTTTTTTGTGTTTCACAGAAATCAAAGAGTGAGTTCCTTGTTGTTGTTGTTGCGTCCGTTTTCTTAATTGAGTACGCGCCAACACTTTGTTTTCGGCATTAAAACGAAATAGAGACACCACAGAGAATTTAATTGAACGCGTAAGTTTGTCTATTTACTTATGTTTCTCCGCTAACTAATTAGAGGCTGTTATGGATTACATAAAAAAAGAATTTCTATCATTAAAAGCCAAACATTAAGGCCTCGCGTTATGGCTTTCAAAAGTATCTGTGTTGAACAAAATGACTGTTTCCTGGCTGGCTTGGCGACCAAAGTAAGTGCTGCTTTCATAAACATTATACGAAATAATGAGAGTTTAAATGTTTTCTTTTTCGTTTTTTATTGCACGAAAACATACCGAAGTTTGGCCATTTATTTACCCAGTAAAATGCATAATTGACGTTATTTTTATTTTCCTGTTTATAGAACGTTTCTTTGGAAAAAAATGTTTGCTCTTTTAAATGCAAAATAACACTAAATCAAAATTTTGTACAATACTTTTGCCAACTAAAAGATTTTATGTGATTAACAGCAGACATTTATATGAAAAAGTTCACGTTTCGAGCAAAAAAAAAAACCATCTTTTGTTGATAAAATTTTTATTCATAATTTTTTTAAATGAATTTATCAAAAATTTTCGAGAATTTCGTTAGAAAATCTTATGTTACTAGTGCTGTTAAATATTCAAATGAGAAAAATTAAATTGCATGCGGTTTTGAAAACTTGTATTTCTTTCAAAATTCCTTTCAAGTTTTCAAGTGTTGTTTAGTATATTTTCCTATTAGTTTCCGAATTGCCGTTGGTTCTTTAATGTTTTTTCTCAAAGGTATTATGTTAAAGCGTATCGTTCTAACTACTTCTACTGAAAACAAAATCACCCGTTTCACGCTTTACGTCTGGCGATATGATAGAGAAAATGGCAGATAAATCTAATATATTTATGAGTTGAGAATTAATATTAAAATGTTCATCATATGTTTTCGGTTTCTCAACAGGACTTCTTTTGAATCGTTCTCAGCCTTGTATGTATGCAAAAGTTATCTCAACAACGCCAAACTTTGAGAAGCTCTTAAATGAATACAAACACTTTTCAAAAAAATTTGTTAGTTTTAGTTTATCTAAGCTAGAAATCAATTGGGTAGTCATTGGACTGATTTCCGGAAGGAGTGTCTTTGATAATTGTATTGTTTTTGGAAAGCTTCGAGATGTATCCGAAATTTTAAAGAAAATTTTTTTTTCGTGTAATGAGCTTTCGCTCCAATATTCTAAAAGATTCCAAGCATCTGTATAATTTTATAAAAAAAAATTTATTTTTTTTAAAATTATCTGAAACAGTTTAAATGCTTAAGTTGAAATCTGTTAAATCGGACAGCGCTCCCATTTACTTAAAAAAAACGGTAGTAAAGAATTTAATACTCATTTAATTCATTCTCTCTCGTGATTATTGAAAATCATAATAATTAATATAACAAGTAAGAAATTTATATTTGGCTGAGCCGAATCTTTTATACCCACCACCTTTATCTTAAAAAAAGATAGAAAAAGTTAAATTTAAATTCATAGGTGAGCGAGATAGAGTTTTTCTATTTTTATCGGGTATTGCGTAACATATGAGTAATGAGAAAAACATCCAGAGAACAGAAGTGTTTTCAGTTTATTTTATACTGTAGGCGTGGCCTATGATCGATTTGTCCCATTTTCAATACTAATCTGCGTGCAAGGACTTCCAATGTTTCTGAAAATTTCAAGCTGATGTCTTTATTTTTGCGACCAGAAAAAGTTTGCAATAGACATTACAAAGACGGACAGGTGGACGGGCGTCACGCTTAAACTTATTCTAAATTTGATGATGATCAAGAATCTACATACTTTCTAGGATCTCTGAAGCTTCCTTCTAGGGGTTGCAAATAAAATGACGAAACGAATTTACTCCCGTTCTTCGGCAATGAGTATAAAAAGTGAGTACTAGTTCAGGCAGTTTTTATGGAATTTTGCAATTTAGATGTTGAGCTTTAATCAAGGACTTAAATGGCTGCGAAGTTGAAACAACTTTATAAAAATTGTTATAGAATCACAAAGAAATTTTTTGTCATAATTTGGTTAAAAATATTAATCCCGACATGGAAACAGCGTTCTACGGTCCAGTACGCTCATTTTTAAAGGGAAACTTCGCCATTTTGTTATGTTTGTTCGCTCTAGTAGAGACAAATGCTTTCTCTTTTGTTTCTTTCTTTAAATTTCATCTCAAAACACCTAAATCGTTGACTTCCCTCGTAATTAAGACATGAATTCTTAAAACTTCTCATGGTGTATATAAACTCTTTTTTTTTCTTTCTTTTTTTAAAGTAAATCATTTCAATAAGATCAAAACAAAAAAGCTTATAAAAGAGAAAAAAAACAAAAATAAAAATAAAGGAAGTGATTGCATTTAATTCAACTATTTATCATAATGGGTCTCTAAAGGCTTGCCTGGGGTGGTAGCAATAATAAAAGTTTACGTTTGGTATAGAAAACGCCAGAAAATCGAACTAAACGGAGCGCAACGCATCTGTTGTGTTAAGCATTTATCAAAATGTCAATGCTGCACTTAAACTAAATCCATTAAGTAACGTATACATAGACATTCATTGGCCATAAAGATCAATGGTTAGAGTATATATAACTGTCTACGTACAATTAGACTCATCCACCACCACTGTTCCCGTCAGTATGTTCGGAAACGCTTTCATATACACTCCCTGCTTAATATTGTGAACTCCGTATCCACCCACCATATGTAATCCTTTAAGTGTATGCAAGTGCAATAATTTGTTTGCAGTATCCGTTCGTTAAGTGTTCTATTTGCCTCAAATAGAAACATCATACGAACAAGACCGCAAATAAATACACACATATACGTGCATATATTAAAAGAATTTATATCCGTATAAATATTGACACATAACTAACTGGTTAAAGGAACGCACATATTACAGATAAAAGCTGAGAAAAAAGAAAAAAGAAACAAAAATATACAAACAACCAACAGATATACTTATGAAAGAAAAAAAAAAAGAGGATAACACGTTAATAGAAGTCATATTGTCACTGCTTTATCTGGAAAGAATAAGCAGAGCAAACTCAAAAGGGTCTCGAGTTATGTTTTGTAATGTACGCGATGATCGAGGGTACTATTGAAATATCTTTTGTGTTAAGCCCTTAATAAAATACAACAAAACAATTCATATCCTTGCAAACAATACTTATTGACTGCCTTGAACAACACACGCATACTATACATGCAAGTACTCTCTTACTTCTGCTTTTAGAACTTGTACTGGTGGTTGTAAAAAGAATATTATTTACGTCTGGTACCGCATCAAGGGTAACCACAGCTTGAATTTTATTACTCAAAAATTTTTCGTTCTTCTACTCGTGTATGTTATCGTTTTTGTTGTCAATTTAATGCAATAACTTGTCACATCCTTCCTTCGTTCGCGTTATGTATTTCCTTCCTTTCGTTAAATCGTGACAAATGTTCAACTTTTTTAAGTTGCTTGCCGTAATATGGAATATAAGGATTTTACTTAAGTGCTATAAGGAATATAGAGAAGTGTGTTAGTGTGAATGTTTATATTATAGTTTCTCATAAGGATATAATTTTTAGAATAAATCTATTAGAACTTTTTGAGACTAAAAATTGAAAAAAATATGAAGAACATTTCTATGAAAGTTAAACAAGTTTTAAAAAAAAATTAAAAAAGTAAAAATCGAAATATATAGGAGGCAACGTTCAATAGGAAGTACACTACACCACTTCATCTCTTAGAATACTTCGTTTAATTTTTTTAGTGAAATACCAAAAATTATACCTTGCCTTCATGTAAAAGCGTACCTTTTGGCGAGACCTTATATATCGCAGTGAGTCCAAAACCAAAAACGGACATGGTCCTAATTTAGTATATTAAATATCCTACATCAGATATTTTCAATCTTTAACTATTTTTTTTCCAAAATGCTAAAAATAAGATTTTCTTGTCATATATGAGGTCACTTTCCATTAAAATTCTTATATAATGCAGAGTCCAAAAAATAAACTTATTTTGTCAAAATTTGATACAATAAAACTTGCTATCATTTTTATAGCACAAGTTACTGTTATGAAATAATTTTTATCATAAAATTGTAATAATTAGATCTTTTCGCAACACATAGCCTTTCGTATCGTAGGATTGGTAATACGAAACGATATTCCGATCCACTAATTTTACACATCACCCTAGTATACCGAAGTACAGATACATGGCGATTTTTGTCGCGAAATTTTGAATCTGAAAATTTTTTTTCATGTAACGATTTTTTTCAAAATAAGTTTTTATATGCTGACTGGACCCAAAAGTGGCTTAAGAAAAAGTCATAGAGTCAAATTTCGTTAAAATATTTCAAAACTTGCAATTTGTAAACTGAATACAGTAATAAATAAACACCAATCAGATATAAAGGCCGAAAGACAAACAGAGAGGCAAACTTAAATGAAAATTGACTGGTATAATGAAAGGCGGATCTATCGTAACTCCTTCTGTTTATCACATACATCCGCTTAATCTTCCCTGTATCACATGTCCTGCGGAACAAGTCAGAAGAGTCGGAAGTGATCCGATTATTAATATTTCGTAATGAAATTTGGTTCGTAATAGTTTTGCATCCAATTACCATGTGATAACTGTACCTATACACAGAAACAGTACGTTTAGTCAGATTTTAAACTGAAAAACCGGTTTTTATACGGCATAATTTTTAGCTTGCATAACGTAAATAAATTGAGAATTATATTAGGCGAAGTGTTGTAGGGCATCTAATAGTAGACTTTGCCTCTGACTGCAATCTTACTTGTTATATTTTTGAATTTTTTAAATAGATATTCAAACTTTGCAATTCTTTTTAAGTTTTCTATGGCTTTTAAAATGAAACAAGTACATTTACTACTTCTGCATCTGGTTTCGATTTGGCTTTCACGATTTGGGATATTGCTTTCATATGTACCGAGCTACGAAGCTTGCGAATGACTTCTACAAGAGTTTACCTGTATATACATATACTTATTAAGTTTTCTTTGTGTCGTAGATACAAATTGATGTAAAAACATTTATATACTTTTAGGTTTTGTCGTGATGGCTTCCTTTGTTCAGTTTAATGTTTCGAGACTGAGATATAATGAGAATTTTACGGAACCTGATCCACTATACTTAAGTAAAAATTGAATTCAATTCAATATCAAGCAACGCATCTGCATGCAAATTTTTGAAATCCAAAAACTGTGTATCACAGATCACTACTATACACATATTCCTGACAACGGAAATTTCTAAAATTATTTAGCTAAGTAGATATAAATGCCTCGGCCGCCTATTATTAGAAATCAGGATCAACTGAAATTCGATTTTTATCTTTTTAGTTTGATGATAAAATTTAAATTTGAAATCGAACTATCTACAAATAGTGAAACAAATCCAAGAAGGTATACAATTATTTCAAGAAATTTCTGGCACTAGATGACGATTCCAAAAATCGATTAGGAAATTGATTTTATTGGTATATGGTATTATTTGCAGTCTTTCAAAATTTGAAAGTGGAAATAGAGTTCAATTAACGAAACTAATATTTTTAAATTCGTCCTAAGAAGCATATGTTTTTTTTATTGGATACAGCTAGAAGACGAAGAAATTAATGGGTAAATTCTTCTAAATTCCGTTTAGAAAATTTCGGAAATTTCTGGGACTTCATGTGGTTTCTTTTAAATTCCTTTTCTTTTCTTTTTTTAGTTTTTTTTGTTTTCGATATACAAAGTGCTTGCGTTGGTTGCGAAGGAATATATTGGACATGTGAGTTTCTTATCATCTTTTACAGAGTTTTTCTTTCCATTTTATTCATTGTGGTCTCGCTATTAATTCTTTTTGAGCGTTTTTATAAAGTAATTTGCGTTTTATCCGTTTCACATAAAAATAAAAAAAGTAAACAAAACGTTGAAAATAAAATAAGAAAAAAGAAAAAAAGCATATTTTCTCTCGCGGAACAGTCATAGCAATTGTAATGGAAAGCAAATGGGCTACAAAGTAAATGAAATGACTTTGTCGTTGGTAAGCAACATGAACATAGATAGACAAGAGCATAGACAACGACTTTCACCTTTTGAATTGTCTTTGTGGTGTGCGTTCACTCCGTTGCCGTTCATTGCCTTTGGCCATATTGTTTTTAGCCATTACTAACTTGTACTAAACACAGAAATAGCACAATAAGCACAAAGTTAAAAGCATAACAGCATAACAAGAACACTAAGAGACAACACTGTCAGAGAAGAGTCAGGACAGCTTAAAAGCCAAACCAACCTACTTTCAGGCTTGTCTACTTGTTTTGTGTTGCTGAGGGTGATGATTGCGAATTCTCTTAGGGGGATAAGTGGATGGGTGGATGATGGCTGTTAGTTGGTTGGTTAGCCGGTGGATAACATGCATACACCTTTCCTGTCCTGTCCTGTACTGTACTGTACTGTATGCGATGAGCATAGGTAAGCTCAGGTGGGTAAGCAGGTTAATATTTCATGAGCAACATTTTTAATTACAAAACACTAAAGTGGCAAAAATGTGCACTTTATGTTTTTAAGGACCTTTTCGGTTAAACGTTTCTTCTTGTTGTTGGCGCTGCGCAATTGTTGTCCCTATTAACTTAAATGCGATCGTTACATTAATGAAAGTGCCGGCACACACACGCAAACATAAATAAAATCATGTAACAACCTTTGTTAATGGCTTGAAGTCAGGCATCACCGGCATTACGGTGAAGCCACCTTCCATATTAAAGCGAGCATAATAACTTGAGTTGGTATGCGTAATACTAAGTAATCCTACCTTAACCTGTAGAAGGTTAAAACAATAAATGAATAGTCTATTCAAGTTAAAAACATTGTCATAAACATAACTTTTCGTTAAAAAAGCCTTTTCTTCAATATTTAAAAAGGGGGAACTAACAGAATGAACTCATCTTCTAGGCATACCTAACTTAGTCCAAATTTATTATAGGTGATGACTTCCTGCTGTTATATACGTATACGTACATATGTGTACACAACTAAGTGTATACTTTTACATTGAGTATCGAATTACTTTAATTGTTGGCACGCGTTGCAACTATCACATCACCACTTTAACGAGAGTGAATCAATGTGCACGACCCAAGTATGCACACATACTTTGTTCACAAGCCGAGCAAAGTCAAATCGTTTAATATGTTTATAACCTGCATTGATGAAGGAACTTTGTTATTGACACCTTCCATCAGAACATGCAAAGGAAGGAAACCCAAGCAAACCCATGAATTTCATATAAATCAGTTGGTTATATAACTTAAGTAACTAACTAAGCCATAGATATCTTAAGAACTTTTAATAATTTCACACTTGAACGAATGCAGTTTAGCGCTTCGTAAACTTGAAAACAAAGAAAAAATTAATACCTTCTCAAGAGTCGACAGTTATTTAATCTGCTTAAAATTTCTTTAACATTTCAAGTGCAGGGAAATTTCATATCGCTTCACGACTATCCAAAGCATACGAATGCGGCTTTGTTATATAAGGGAAAAATCATTTAAATTAAAAGGGAAAGAATTGTTTCGTTAGTAAACATTTTGTGTTAAATTTTAAAAAGTAAAAATTCGGAATTTGGTACACGGTAAGCAAGAGTAAAAGTAATTGTTAGACGAGAACGATATATTTTAAAAAGAAAGATAAGAAAAGAGAACATAGAACAATTTCAGAAAAATATAAATAAATTTTGTAACGATCGAACGGAAAAATGAAAGGAACACAAATCGGAATACGAATGCAAGCGGAAATATCCGAATTCGGATAGGAAAACAGATACGAATATGGATACGAGTATAAACTTGAATATGAATATGAATATGAATGTGAATATAAGTATAAATATAAATATAAATTTAAATATGAATATGAATGCAAATGTGAGTATAAATATGAATCCGAATGTAAATATGAATATTAATATGAATACGAATATGAAAAATATGAGTATGAATTCATAGTCATAAGAATATGAATGGAAATATGAATATGCATGTGAATGTGGGTATCAAAATGAGTATAGATGTGTGAATCCGATTATGAATATAAATATGAATATGAATTTGAACATGAGTATGAATATGAATATGAATGTAAATATGAATATTAATATGAATATGAATATAAATGTGAATATGATTATGAATATGAATATGGACATGAATAGGAATATGAAGATGAATATGGATATGGATATCGATATGAATATGAATCTGAATGCGAATATGAATATTAATGTCAATATGAATCTGAATTGAATACGAAAATAAATATGAATATGAATATGAACATAAATATGAATATAAATATGAATGTGAAAATGAGTATGAGTATGAGTATGAATATGATTATGAGTATGAATATAAATATGAACATGAAAAGAAATATGAATATGGATATGAATATGAATATGAATCTGAAAGTGAATATGAATATTAATCTCAATATGAATCTGAATATGAATATAAATATGAATATGAACATAAATATGAATATAAATATGAATGTAAAAATGAGTATGAGTATGAGTATGAATATGATTATGAGTATGAATATAAATATGAACATGAAAAGAAATATGAATATGGATATGAATATGAATGTGAATATAAGTACAAATATAAATATGAACATGAAAAGAAATATGAATATAGATATGAATATGAATATGAATTTGAAAGTGAATATGAATATTAATCTCAATATGAATCTGAATATGAATATAAATATGAATAGGAACCTAAATAAAAATATAAATATGAGTTCGTACAGAAACACGAGGACGGGTAGATATATAAAATGAATACGAATACAAAAATTAATTCGAATACGAAGACGGGTACGAGTGGAAACACAAATACGAATACTAACACGAATACGAATATGAATATGAATGCGGATGCGAATGCAAATGCGGATGCAAATATGAATGTATATATTAATATAAATGCAAACGTAGATGCGAATTCAAAAACAACTGTAGATCGGGTCACATTTGTTAGAAAACCATACAGCATTCAGCCATTTACAAATATGTAAGCATTTGAAGCGTTACTAGAATCTCTTTATAAGAATAGGTTTTAGGTTTAATTGTTTTATCACAAGTTTTCAAACCCACTACTTTCAAGCGCAAATAGAAACATAGCTGAAAAAAGAGGCTTCGCTGTAGAAGAAGAAGGATGCCTCACAAGTTGTTTGATGTCAAATTATTTGTTTCCTTTAACCTAGTTCGATACATACAACTGTTGATAGAACCGCTTACTAACTACGTATAAAAGCAAACTTTGGATCCATGTGTTTAACGTGCTTGTATTTGTGTAACACTGAGAATATCAATTGATGAGTTAGTTGGTTCACGTATGCACTCAAAAATTCGAAAAGTGTTCTAAAATTATATTTATTTTTTAAATTCATGTCTAATAGTTAAATGCATTCCTAAAGGTCTCATAGGATTTTGTTTGTTACATCTAAACAACTTTGTATTCTAAAGCAAGCAATCACTCTTTTTCCTTTTTTTTTTTTTGCTTAGTGTTCGTTTCCTTTTTTCAGTCTTCTCACACATAAAAATCATTTCTTTATAAACAAACCAAAAGAGAATGAAATTCTTTGACAGTTCCAGCAAATCACAAAAGCATGAAAGGGAAAAAAATTAAGGCTTTACTTAGTAATCTGCCAATTTTATGACGTCTTTCATTGACTACGAAAAACTAACTTTATTTTTCTCTTTTCTTTTCTTTTCATTGTTTTTTTGAATATTCTACATAATATTCATATATTCTATGAAACAAGAGTGTGTGGCACTTCTTTTTAAAACGGGCCAAATAATGATATTTTCGTATTAATATTTTTGGCAAAGAAAACGAGTCTTCGGTTACCATTCTTTACTTCATTTAGCAGGTGCTCCTGACGTTGGACACTACTGTGTGTATAACTTTTATACCTTAACTGTATAGAGGAGATTCATGCAAATGTAAAACGAACAAATGGAAATGAACTTACAATGAAAAAGGAAGTTCATCCCCTATAGCCAACTGAATGGCACCCTTTTGCCATGTGTCATGAGATGTGATATTCAATGTGGCTCACTTCCAAACGAAAGAAAATACGAAATATTGTTGAGAAATTATATAAAACCCTAAAAGAAGCCTGTAGCCTTAAACTCTATGTTTCCACGAAGATAATATTTCGCCTAAAAATATATGTAAATAAATAAAAATCTAATACGTCTAGAAGCCAACGTCTAGAAGCCAACGTAGTTAAGGAACGAAAGCAGAGCAAAAAAAAAAGAAAAAAAAATGCCGCAAAGGATGTGATACAGTTATAAATACTTATGTAAATGTTCGAACACACACGTTCGCATAAATTTAAACTTAAGTTTGCAGCGCGCAAAACTCCGATGTATTAATAAAGGATAAGAGGGATAACTTGGGATAACTCGCTTATGCTGTTGTTGTAATATTGCTTCAAGATTTTATGAGAGTTGGTTTAACATACGGTCTTTATAAGCAAACCTTGCTATGTTTGTTATGTGTGTTCGGCATGGCGGTTAATGTGTTCAGTTGCAAGAATGCGTATATGTAGAATTTTGAACATCAGTTCAGAATAGGGTGGTATTTAACTATTCATTCACTTATTGCAAACGGCAAATATATATGTACCGTTGCATGTTCTATATGCCATAGTTAAGTGCGTGCTAAGTATTGCGGCCCTGCAACAGTTTGTTGCAAGCTATCCTAGACGAGCACGTAACGGTGAGTGCATAAGTTTTAACATCCGTACGAGTACTAAAGGCCAACCTTGCACCCCATGACTTTTTTTAGATTTCCTGTGTTTTCTTCTTTGTTTTTTTAATCGACCGCGGCGTTTATGTTACTTCTTAACACTCATGTATTCAGTCAATCAATTCCAACTATCTATTTGTCTGTCCGTATCATATGCTTGTCTGCTTGTTTGCCCGTTGTAAATTGATTAAGGTCATTACATTATCCCAACGGTATAATCACCAACATATTGTAGAAAAAATGTTTTTAAAAATTTAATAAAAGAACCTTTGAAAGTGAAATAAAAACTAAATTCATTGATTTGCACAAAAAAGTTGAAAAACCATTTATGCTGAATATGTATTTTTAGTAAACAATAAGTAGTTTGTTTTTTTTTTTTTTTTTTTTTTTTTTGTAAACAAGGACAAGAGATTCTTGAACATTAATTGTGATATTCTTGCTAATCTCTTACACATTCGACCCGTATAATGTCAACTTAGTTTTATTACACATACGGTTAGGACTGCATTAGGGGCATAGGGGCATTAGTTAGACATATAGCTGCTTAGCTAAGAGTTGTGAACTGGAAATTTGGCTTTGTGACCTAAAACTTGTTATAAGAGAAAGCCAGAGGTTTTCTTTCGTTTTTGTGGTCTTGTATCAACTTCTGGAGGAAGGGTCAAAATAACCCCCACCCTCCCCCCGAAATCAATTTTGTTATGCTACTAATGCTCTCATCTCTCTAGTCTAAGAATTAATTTCATTATTCTAGAGTATAATAATAATAATAATAAATAAGTCATGAAAAAAGCATCACTAGAAAATGCTTTGTGACTTGTGACGTCTTTTTCGGTGCCCCGCAGAATATACGAGAGTAAATCTAAATTATTTTGCGTATGTTGTTGTTGTAAAGTTTCGAGCCACTTTTTGGTAACATTGAATACTTATTAAAAAAAGCATAACAAGATATTTTGTTCGAAGCGTTATCCATTTTCAATATTTTTGTGACATGAAATGAACTGAGTACTGAACTGACATTTCATCTGCATATTGATTCGTTCACTTGCCGTCATAAAAATGGAAGCAAACATGTCGCGTTCAAACACGCGAGAAGCTATCGATAGGAATCAGTTTTTCTTGACGGCTTTCTATAATTAGCGGTATTGTTATGTGTAAACTCAGACTAATAGCTCATCCGTGTCGAAGTGTCTGATAAGTCGGAGTATCGTAGTACATCTAGTATATGTTAAACAGAACAAATTACTCTTTCCGCAGCTGACGTTTTTCTGCCAGTTGTTACACTAAAAAAAATGAGTTGACGCTGAGATCTTGTCTTTTATGCGATTTCGCTTTGACATGAAGAAATTACAATCATATTGAACACCGTATCGCTCTAATTGTAAAATGTAAGAAAATGTAAGAAAATTCTATCGTAGAAAAAACCTGAACTTTTTTTGTAAGAAATCTTATATTTCTAGGATTAAAATCCCATAAGGAATTTCTTCATAAATATTAAATTCTTTAAAGGCAAAATTGACAAATTTCCTGAACGGGGAAAATACTATAAAAATCTAGAAAAGCATTTCTTTGTGGTAATTTGTTTTTGGATAAAAGAACATGAAGTATTAAGAAAAAATATTAAAATATGGTAAAATGCTGACCCTAATCTCGCGCAGCGTAAAAAATTTGATCTCAGCTTAGCTTTACTTTGCATCAATTGCACGCGATCCGCGCTCGTTTACAAACTTCAATTGCAATCGAATATAAAATTTTAAGCCCCGAGTCTTTTATACCCACCGCTTCTATTTTAAGGAAATGTCCAAAGAAGTAAATATCGATATTTTATATTATTAAGTAGACGTGAGTGGCAGATCATTCTTGTTTGATCCCGTCACTTTCAAAATCTTGAAATGTATTACAAAAAAGAAACTATGAAAAACTCAACTGTGTAACAATTTTTGTCATTTTTTGATATATTTTGAATATTTTTGAATATTTTGATGGTAAGAAGAAATGGTAAGTTAAGAAATATGCTGATACGCCCATTACGGACATATTACAAATGAAGGGTCGTACTATTAGCTGTTGTTGCAGTTTCGGTCTAGTCTTTTGGAAGTTTTACCTGAACATATGAATGCCGAAATTGTTGCATTTGATAATATCCACTTTTTTCTGCCAAAAACTTAGAAAATTTTTGTTCTGCCTTGCATTCAGTTGTGTATTTATAAAGATAACTATACTTAGCTTATCCTCGATGAGCACCGAAGACGATGCACGCAGTGGACGCGTCAAAAAAGCTGTTACTGACGAAAACATTCAAAAAGTTCACAAAATAATTTCGGATAAAGTGTAGTTGATTGCGATAGCTGAGACTCTAAACATATCAAAGGAACGTGTTGGACATATCGTGCATGAATATTTGGATATGCGAAACCTCTGTTCAAAGTGTGCACCGCGCGAGTTCACAATCCACCAAAAACAACCACGAATTGATGATTCTAAGCAGTGGTTGGAGCTGTTCAAACGTAATAAAACCGAATTTTTGCGTCGATATGTGACAATGGATGAAACATGGCTTCATCATTTCACGCCGGAGTCCAATCGACAGTTAGGCGAGTGGACTGCACGTGATGAACCGCCTATTTTGAGGTTAAAGACAAATCGTACTATAAAAACGGTATCGAAAAATTGTATTGCCGCTATAATCGTTGTATCGTCATCGAAGGCGACTGTATTGAATAATAAAATCAAATTCTATCAATAAAAAGAATTTTTCTATGTTAGCCTATGAACTCTACAGCCCATCTGGTATTTGGTGGAAAATGATTTTAGATAAGCATAAATACTTTCTAAAAGACATCAAATTGCTACTTCCCAGCCGGGGCTAATTTAATTCAGGCAGCGTTTTCTGAAAACTTGGGGAGGACCCCGAAATTTCAAACAAAAAATTTCTTTCATGCTAAAAAACAATTTTCTCCTTCTGCCCTATAGTTTAGAACACTCAAATCGTCTATTGAACTAATTTAAATAAAAAAATTTGTTTTCGAAAATTTGCCCTAATGTGTTAGCCCTTAAGTCACTTACTAATACTAAGTTATCAGCAAATTTCGACTGATGCTTCTACTACTCTTAGTAGAATAAATTGAACTAGAATAGAGAGTTGATCAAATTTAAATTCCTTTCTTAAGTCAAAACATAGACTTCTAGGGCAATAAAAGGTTCCCTCTCTCGCTGCAAAACAACCCATGAAATAAATCCATAAGACCTGTCAACCATCGCCACTCTATGAAATCGTGCCATTCGCGGAATTGAAAGATTATTTAAGTCTTTACATTGTATTTGTAATTATCTTACAAATATTTAATGCTTCATTTCTTTTTTTTTTTTTTTTTTTTGAATTAAAAAAAAAGTTACTAATCATTAATCCACAATAGTTACCACAGCAAACGTCATCTTTTGTTTAGAACAATCACAGCAAATCAAGCTGTTAACAGAATGTTAGAAAAAGAACTTAAACGAAACTGTGAAAACTAAAACCGGCAACAGTATAAAAAAAAAAAAAGAAAAAAAAAAACAAAAAAGAAATTTAACAAAAAGCGGAAATAAATAGAAATGTGGTCGACAAAAATTCATAGCTATTGTAGCGAGAAATAGACACATGAATAGAGACTTTGTTGTATTTAAATAGTATTCAAACAAAGAGAAGAACGGAATGGCTACCCGGCTACTTGGCCCAAAATTATGACGATTGCAAAAAAATATTTTCCATACAATGCGAAAATAAAACTAAAAGAAAAACTTTTTGGGTCGCAGTTTTTCTATGCTCAGCTTTTTTTTTTAATTTTTTCCTTTTTTTTTTTTTATTTCATATTTAGAATTTGATGGGCATTGTATGGTTTTTTTTTTTAATCGTTATTCTTGTTTTATTTAACCATTCATTGGTGTATGAAATGAAAGGAAGATTGGTTGTCGAAAGTCGAACGTATAATGTAAACGATAACAATTATTTCTACTTCTACTTCTACTATCTACTATATCCTGTCACCCACACAGTTGTGGTTCTCTGTCTTCCCATATGTGCAAATATGTATAAAATTTCGATGCATAATTTTTGGCCACAACTGTTTAGATAATCTTTTCTCAAAAAAAGAAAAAAAAACTTTTTCACTTTAACCAATGATTACCAAAAAAGGAGTACAAGTTGTAATCAGGTTTCCTCCCCACCTTCAAGTTTTTTATTTTTTTTTTTTGTCTTTTTTGTGTTTCTTTAACCGGAAATAACAAAAAAATACTCATTAGGGATTCGGTTTTCAAAGGCAGGTTTTTTATCTTTTTTTTTTTTTGCAAATATTTTTACCATAACCTCGTATCTCGCAGTTACCTTCGCTATCGTTGTTTTTTTTCTAACATCTCTACGAAATTGTAAAGTTTCGCATTTTATTTGCATAACCCATTCATATGCGAGCATCTTTTTGCTTTCATTTTATTATTTATCTTTTGATAGGATTCTTTAACTTCATTCTTCTACTCGTAATATATGGAAATAAGTGTTGGAAAGAAGCTATTGCGGTGTATGGAAAAAAGAAATCGTTCTAATAACTTATGCAGAAAGCAACTCAATTAACTCGTGTATGCGTATTCTTCTTCTTATTTAAATAAAAATTCATAAATGAATTTATGAAAAAAATTTCAATATAACTGTTGAGTATCACATATTCGAATTAAACTCGAAGTTGTTTTTGTTTTTTTGTTTTTTTTTGTATTCTTTTTATCATCTGTATCCCTTTTCACAATTTTTACCAATGATTCTATTGTGCAAAAGCTTTCAATGCTTCTGAAATGTTCGTATAGTTGAATGGTAAAGTGAAAAGCGTTCAATGGTTGGTTGGTCTAACAGATGGATGGATGGATGAATGGGAGGATGGATAGATGGATGGATGGATGGATGGATGGATGGAAGAATAGATGGTTGGTTGGATATGCAAATGGTTGGATGGATGGTTGAATGATTGCTTGGATGGTTATGTACAGAATATAAAGATGAATGAATGAATGGTGATGGATGCTTGAATGACTAAGTGAATGCTGAACAAACATATGAAAATGGTGGATGAGACGAAAACATGCACGTACCATACACTGCTAGTAGCACATATTCACAAATCCTAACATAAATGGTCTTAAGAAAACAATACACAGACATATGGTAGAATTTCATTTCAATGAAATGAACACAAACATGCACTCAGAGTTTTCGAAATAAGAAATTTCTCTTCATACAATTGTTATTTTCTGTTGCTTCAAGGATCCAACAGCAAGTCATTAGACTATATGTTAAAAGGTGAATATATGTGCTATAGATGCAACCAGACATACGAGTATATGGATACTGACATGAATTATTCTTGTGATCTATTTATGTTTTCAATTTTCAAAATTTATTCGAGCAAATTTTCTTTACAAAACGTTCGTTCTCACTATTATTCGTCATTTTTTTCATTCGTTTCATTTGTTAGGTCAGCAAAAGTTGCTTCTGAATTGATTTAGTTTAATTACATCCCTATGTCTGGAATTAATCTCAAACACTAATTAGTAGTGCCTTCAAGCGATGGCTTATTAAGAATCGGAACAATACTGCTCTTCTTATGCCCATATCCAAAAATGGTCAAATGCAGAAAATTGGTGAAGGTAGTGGCTAGCGACGGGTGATACTTCCAATAAGATATTATTTACCAATCTCTTGAATTGAGCGCTTTCTTTCTTAAAGATGTAGATATATAGACGTCTTAATTTACAGACCTCTTAATATATAGACCTCTTAACATATAACAGAGGGGCTGAAAAGTTCGTAGACTGACACATAGATGCCGCTACTAGTATTAAATCCATATGATTTTTAGTTAGCCCTGACCTTCAAAAGACACGTATATAAATTTGAAAGCTGTTGCAGTATTAGTATGTGAGTTATAGCATTTTTAGTGAAGCAACTTTCTGGAGTCGGTTCATCACGTGCAGTCAACTCGGCTGACTGTCGATTGGACTCCAGTGTGAAAGCTATGTTTCATCCATTGTCACACACTCGATTGAACAGCTCCAAACACTGCTTAAAATCATCAATTCGTTGTTGTTTTTGGTCGATTGTGAGCTCACTGCGGCAGCCACTTTGAACAGAGTTTTCGCATATCCAAATATTCATTCACGATATGTCCAACACGTTCCTTCGATAGCTATCTCATTGAACTTCACTTTACGATTATTCGAAATTATTTTGCGTACTTTTTTGATGTTTTCGTGTGTGACAGCCTCCTTGGGGCGTCCACTGCGTGCATTGCCCTCGGTGCTTATTTCGCCTCGTTTAAATTTAGCAAACCACTTCTCTAAAAATGCTATAACTCGCATACTAATAGTGCAACAGCTGCCAAATTTATACACGTGTTTTTTGAAAGTTAGGGCTAACGAAAACTCATATGGATTTAATACCAGTAGCGCCATCTATGTGTCAGCCTACGACGTATTCAGCCCACTTGTTACAATATATATATATATATATATATATATATATACATATTCATATATATATGCTTATATATATATATGTAATACACTTCAAAAGAATTCAAAAATATTCGCCGGGAAATAAAGCCGGTAGGAAAGCTCGTAAGCAAAGGATCTGCTTGAGACAATCGTGGACGTCAAGGAAAGAAGTCGTTCAAGTTTGTTGATGTGTCTAGTGGAGAGACGTCTTACGCAATGATAAAGCTTTGTTTATTTTAACGAGTCTCTTTAAACTTAGTAAATAGTTTTTTGTAAAAACTACTTTCAATTTTCTTATTCAAAATGTAATCACAATCTATTGGCACGAGTCGAATTTAAAGAATATTAAAAATAAATCCTAAAATGAAATCGAATCTGATATATAAATTTGTGTGTGTGTGTGTGTGTGTGTGTTCACTACGAAGGCTGAAGAACGAAATTTTCAAAAAACACCATAGCAGCAAGCACGATTCGCCATTTATTGCGACTCTGTTCTGCTACGACTCTAACCCCGGGGACCACCGGTAGGTTTTACTTCGCAAAGAATGGTTGCAACTAGTATGCTCCTTTACATGACATTTTCAAGGACTTCAGTATTAGTTTCAATTACATCTTTTCTACCGCCGTCGGAGTTCTTGAAGCATCTTCGCCAAAAAATTTTTGTCAATTTTTTTGCCCACGTCCATAAGTATCCACTGGAGTTCGCCATTGCACAATCGAATATCGCACTGTTAACATTTTTCACTGTATCCACACAGTTCGGTTATACTCGGATGAAAATTTGTGTAAGATAGAAGTTTAGTTCTCCAAGTAGTTCTTTTATCCTCAACAATACGTTGGGGATAAGCGAAAGTGTCCGTTAATCTTTCGCTGCGTTCCAGCGTGCTTGCAATCTATTTATTCAAACGCTCTTTCTTCTGATTAACATATATCCCGCTACTATACACAAAGTAGCAGTACTATAGCACACTTACCATCTCACCATTGATTTGTTTCCCCAGTTTTTTTAAAGAACGTGTAACTGATGCACGATTTTGACAATTTTCCATTATTTTGATATTAGCAAACGATGTCTACATTAGTTATGATGCTTTCATATGACGGACGGAAGTTTGCAATAATCTTGTTTGTTTTTCGATCTCAAATATGTCATATAGTTTGAAGGCCTTTGTAGGAAAAATTGAATCCTTTAAGCAGTTCAAAGATAGAAATACTAAATAGGTCTGTTCTGCATTCTAGAAATATGTCACAGAACAGTAGCATGCCGCGAATAATTCTCACTTAGTCTTAGTTATAAAAACAACAATATAAACAACAAATCTAACAGGTGTTTTCGCAATGTCTTGTCAGCGACCATTCTATTTTGAAAAAACCTTAAGTCGCAAATAAAATGAACTTTGGATCATCTCCAAAATAAAAGCATTAATGATGATAAAATATTTATTTAAAAAGACTCGAAAAACAAAACGCGTACGTATAGGGATAAATATAAATATTTATTATGTATATATATATACATATATATACATATATATATATATATATATATATGACCTTTGAAATCTTTATTCAATAGATGACAAAATTTTTAAAAATATTTTCAAGGAAACAGTACAAGTGGATCAGATTGACAGTTTAATGCTGCCAAGTCGCATAACAGAAAGATCCTAATAATATACTCGATGATGATTTTATTTATAAGCTAACAATCCATCAAACATTTTGTGAATTATTTACATACGTACATACGCACGTATTGACTATAAAAATAGAAATAAATTTTAATTTTTTTTCTCTCTCAAATATAAATAAATGCATTAAAATCTATAAACGTTTATATATGTAAAGTGTGTGTGTGTGTGTGCACATTTATCTTTTGTTAGGGGACGAGGACAAAAACTAGCCTCAGACTTAAATGATTTAAATGCGACAGTATTTTCGCACTCAATTACTTACATTAGCGCTAACAACTGGATTTGTCATCCATTAAAGTTTTATTTCCGCAAAGGGGATTAAAGAGGCATATATATTAACATTACTCGACGAGCAGGCGAATAAAAAAAAAAAAAAATTAAATAAAATAAACTGGTAACGTATATATATAGGGAAAAAAGCCTTTAAAGGCAACCAACCAGTCAAGCAAACCACCCTTTTCTTTTTTCTTTTCTTTTTTTTGTCTGGCTGCTGGTTACTTAGTTTACGAACGATTATAAAAAACAATTTGCCATCCATTGCCCTCTTACCATACCATTAAGTATTAAGGTTGCCTTCAAAATTTTCAACAAGGACAATAATAACAACACAATAACAATTTCAAACTATTGTAATATTGCTTTGGCTGTGCTTCTCTGAGTGGATACCGGATCATTTCCAAAAGCTATAGAGAATATAGAGAACAATAAAGAATCTGTGTGTGCGTCTGAATGTACGTCTGTATGTACGCCTGTATGTTTGTGTGTATGTGTGTGTGTGTGTGTTCATGTTATAGTTCGTATAGGACAGATATCAAGTAATGTAACAAATGACTGGAAGTAGTCATATTTTACTGCGGGCTATTGTATACGCTGCAAAACTAAAAGCTGAATTCATGTCAGCCATCCATTCATGCCAACCTGCCTTGCTATCTATTCATGCAGTCAGTCACTCATTCATTTAGTCACTTAGCCAAGCTGCTGAATGAATACATAACCATTGTGTGTGCATATGTGTGTGTGTGTGTGTGTGTGCGTGAGTGTGTGTGTGTGTGTACTTTATGTCCCCTCCGGTAATGTCACACTCATAGGAAAGATATTTTTATATTGCAACATATGGTATTCTTGAAAATCAAATCATTTTCTTGACTGGTTTTTTCCCCTCTCTCAAATAAACCATTCTTCTTCTTCTGGCTATTAAGCTTTCTCTCTCTCTCTCTCTAATAATCCGTCTTCATCATAATAGATGGCATACGTTTTATTTGCAACATTTTATCTCAGTATGCACCACCATCACTGCTACTATAATTTTGTCATAACAACTGACTTTATTCTCCAGTGTGTGCATAACGTATAGCCAAAGTGTTGGTGGAAGTTTATGCGGTTCTTGAGAATTAAATATTTGATAAATACTCGTAAATAATTTTATTTCAAGTGGAAAATTGTCGATTTTCTTCAAAAGAATTACTTAAGCAGTAAGTTTTTTTATTCGTTTCCGCTCTTGCACGCAGTGTTGCTGTCAAACTCATTTAGTATAAAATTGTGCATTGCACGATAGGGATAAATTCATACAAAAACCACGTTCTATACAGAGTGTAAAAATCTAACAAATTTTATAGCCTTTCCTCGCATTTGACATAATGTTAGCTTTACAGTTGATCCAAAAAAATTTATGGTCACGTTAGCATTTTGCACGTGTACTACATTGCAATGCTTTGCTACTCTTTACCACATTACCAGCTAAAGGATATTTTAAGTTGCACATGCACACATTTTTGATTTTCTTAGCATTCCATTTGCCTCTGTTGGCTCATCTTTTATAGTTTACCATTCACCATCCGGGTACGTGCTTTTACGTAACAGACATTTTTCCCTTAACATTCAAACACAGTCAGCATAATTCTATGCGAAAGCTAGATTTTCATTTATTTTGCACCAATAATAGCAGCAACAAAATTGCTGTTGTTATGACTTTTATACTGGTTCCTAGCAATGCAATGTCAGCAAAGATTTTCTTTCATAAACATTTTAACGAAATTTCATTCGTTAGTCTATAGGATTTTTTAAGATAATTTACTACCTAAGTGAAAAGGTTTTGTTTGTCTTTTCCATTTTCTTCTATTTGCACTGATGCAATGATGAGGTGAATCAAGAAGTTTATATATAAGAGGGGAAATAGATTTACAATCACGAAGTGCAGCAAGAAGTTTACTTTTTTGTCTTTTTGTATGAATTTTTTTTTTTTTTTTTATGTGAACTCAAAATTATTTTAATTAGGATGTCAAAACCTCTGTGGTTTTGAATTTCAAAATTTTTAAATTTAAATTATTCGAATTACATAATTGGAACCAAAGAGAAACTAGTGCTTTAGATCAGTTTATTATACATTTTTAAAAGCAATCTAAAGTTTTGTTTAGCGCTGTAAAGACAAGGAATTCTTAATCAGTTAGTATCGAGATAGCGATTAATTCTCGCAAGTTTGCAACTGAGATATTAGGGCGTTTTATAAAACCTGTAACTATGTCTGATTCGGAAAAAAAGGATGAAAATAGAATGTTTTACTTTATATTATATCAGATGAACTGTATTGATTCTTTCATGATATTACTAATGCGTCAACTATTTAGAAGTGTTTTACTACTTTCGTTACCTCGAACATGACACTGGCGGCGGTCCTACGTATGCCTCAAATATTGTACGAAGACAACTATATGCGATAGACAAAAAATAACTTTAATGTCGACTCATGTTACATTTAGAAAAGATTGTTCTTCTCCGAAACTAAACAGCGAAACAATTGCAATATGAAAACAGTATGAACCATTTCGATCTCTCCACATCGACTTAAGATTAACTAAGACTAACTTAACTAGAGTCAAAATGACAACAACTAAATATGAAAGTAAAAAAGATGTATTGGATTTGAGGACCAAACTCCAAGCTTAGCGTGAAGAACAAAGTTATGCCCTATAAAGCCATTGTGAACGCAGGAGATCCAGCTGTAATTCTAAGGTGAAAACATTACGGAGATATCGGTATAAAAGCTTGAGAATATAATCACAAATGCCCCTTGATCTGTAAATGCGTTTTACTTAATGTCCCGAAAATCTAAAATGATGAAATAAAATGCTTTAGCAGTAATTATTTAAACAGATTAAGCCTGCACTAGAATATTTTAGATGTAAACTTATTAAATGATAGTTATGAAGTAAGAAGACTGAAAAGGCATCATTAATTAACTCTCTCCTTCATATAGACACATCACTAATACTCTTAATGGATACTCAAAACCTCAAAAGAGAAGTTGAAGAAGTAATATTTGTTAAATTCACTATGAAACCTATCTATTCTGTTGTGTTATTGTTTTTCTTCTTTAGTAGTTAATGCATTTGCTAAATGTTTAATTGTAAATAGACCGCAAATAAAGATATTGTAAGAAAAGAATAAAAGAAAATTATTAATGCTACAGATTAAATTTAATTAATAATTTTAATTACTTATGCACGATTTTAATAGAAGAATATTTTAATAATAAAGATTTGCAATAACAAATTACTTTTGAAATTTTTCACTAATTCTCTTTTTAATTAAATTAAATTAAATTAAATATGTTAGGTGTGGACAGAGATCAGATAGAACTGAACCGCATTAAGATTTCGTTCAACTTCCAAGAGTTTTCACGACTTTTCAACAAAGTTAAATAAGAAAAATTAATTATCAAACATTACCGGGTATCTGTAAGTAGTTAGGTTATATAGAAACCAAGAATCCAAGAATTCAGGTATGTAGGATCCAACGACCTAATTCACTATAGACAAAACAGTTTTCGTAAAAATCAATTGGGGAATTATTGTTCTATCTCGCTGGAAATTGGAATGGAGCTAATTATTCGTTCAGTGGTTTATGTATAACAATTTTTTCTTATTTATATCTTAAATGCGTGCAATAAAATGGATTAAGAACTTTATGCACATATAGTTCTATATATATTCTGTACAAGAAGGGTTCTTAGCTTATTAATTTGCTTTGAAATCAGGACAATTTAAATATTTTTTCTCGTTTTTTTTTTTAAACTACATCAGCCCCTTTGGAGATATCCTCTATACGTCCAGCAGCGTTGGTGGTCAGGAAACATTAAACGTAAAAGAGTCAGCACGCGAAATTTGCTAAAAGGAGGACCATCTTCTTTGCTAAGACAATTCATAATTGAGCGACCTTCAAAAGTAAACAGACACAAGTTTGAAGGGCGGTATACACAGAAGTTTTGAACGGTAAGATCGCAAAAAGCATAAGTTTCCCTGATAGCTTTCAATATGTTTGAAGTTTTCCCGAAAACCTGGGTGGGCCTTATTTCTCTCAAATTTTTATAACACGATTTGTACATACTACTCTTTCAATAACTATACACAGACAGCATGATGGTTAGCAGTAACAACTGAGTTTTTTTTGGTGTTATGATAACAATATAAAAGTCAATTTGCGTTTTGTTCATTTTTTTTACAATTTTTTAATTTTTATATATTCTTTTTCTTCATTGTAGATCATTACTTAACAAAGACGCAAACTTTTCATCTTTAGCGAGGATATAATCCCAAAAAAATGAGGGCCAATTTAGTCGACTGGTTTCAATCCGGAATGGAGAAGAGATAAAAAAGGAAGTAGTGTTTGTGTATATCGCATATGTTCCTTCGAGTGTCGATGTACCTTCGATTTGAAAGTGAGAACGCTTGGAGCGACAGGTGTAGTCTTGCAGATAAATTATCTCAGAGACCTACAATGACGTTAAAAACAACGATTCGCAATAGTGGACCTTGCAATGTACACCCTAAGAGAATTAAGAGATACCGTAGTCGGCTGTCTTTACTCCGGAATGGAGAAGTAATGAAAGAGGGACTAGTGTTCACGTATTTCACGTATGTGTGTCTGAGTGCTCGATTTGAAAGTGGGAACATTTTGAACGACCGTAATAACCTCTGCAGACAGATCATTTCGAAGACGGGCAACGTCAAAAAAGACGAATTACAACAGTGGGTAATGTGATATATACCCTAAGAAAATTGAGAGCGGTCTTCGTCGATTGTCTTCACTCTGGAATGGAGAAGTGATGAGAGAGAGATTAGTGTTTATGTGTCTTACGTAGGTGCGTTTGAGTGTGTGTGTGTACATATGTATACGTTCGATTTGAAAGTGTCTTGCTAGTTAGTCTTGCAATATTCATGCGATTCCAAAATTCATGGGTGAGCAAAGCCTATTAATAAACTTGAATGGCGAATAAATTTCTTTTATATTTGTAGAGTACTTGTGTCGCGGAGATACCTGTACATAGGTAAAGCAAAGACCACGTTACGGCGTATTCAAAAGTGTCGAGAAAGTCGCGGTTGGACAAATTCAGTTAATCTCTGAACATCTTCTTCGCTATACGGGTTCAAACACATTCAAGCAAGATCTGAAAGTTCTCCCTATGCATGCCTTACACTTATATTTGAAACTTGTAGCTTATAAGCGAAGTAAATTGTACGGTAAAGTATATGGATGTGAAATGAGTTTTAAATTGTATTCATAAAATAATCCTACGATGCATGAAAATGTGACGTCCACCGTTATTTCATAAAAACTGATATAAAAGATAATTTTGGTTTACAATGAAGAGAGAGATAGCGATTCAGTGGTAGTAAGTAGCTAAAGCTTAGAGTAACTATTGCAATTTCTTCCCAGTGGCTTAACATGTATGTATTGCAAAAAAATGATTATCATTTTAAAGTGCAAAAATTATCAGATTAAAAATAACACAACTGGAATTCTCTTTGTTTAAACATTCTGACTAACGACTGCAAGAGAGGAGATCACATCACCCTTAGAGATTATCAATATAGCATAACATAACAGAAAGACACGCATACATACATAGACTTTAGTCCTGGTCGTAAGTGCCTTTTGCAAAGAGGAAATATACCATTATGACTTTGATTGTTTTCCGCTCAAACGAGTTCATTGTTTGAGAGCAGATTTAAACAGGTGGTCTCAGCATGAGCTAGACACGACAATATTTTTTTTTTGTTTTTTCTCGTATAGAATTCAAGACAGCATGTGTATACAAAACAGGTATAGGATAAAGCATAAATGAGATGGCAGGATGGCAGACCGAGTGTTTTTGTTGAAGGAAAACAAAACAACAAAAAAAACAGAATAAAGGAACTGGCGTTTAAACATACATTTCCATTTTATGAATAGAGTCATGAGTTGATGTTGTTTTGATGTGTTTGTTATGCTAACATAATATGTTGTCTTGTTTATATGTTTGTTTGTTAATTATTTTTGTTTGCAAAAACGAAATGAAAACTAAGTGAGTATAAATACGCACACACACACACATATATATATATATATATATATATATATATGCACACATGCAATTATGCATTCTATTTCTGTATATTTTATAAACAAAATTTCGTATGTGTGGTCGAACAAAAGCCATCAAGTCATGCTTCAAATGCACGCACATACACATCCACACACACATAGGTCCACAGCCTGCACGCAATTTAAATAAATTTGAAAAGGAATGATTTTTGAATTCTACATATATTTCTAAACTACATACATACATACATACATACATATATATTAAATGTTTGAAATAACAATAAGAAAAGGTAAATAAATAAATTATTTGTTTATATCGATACATCACAACTGTGGTTCAATCATATGTTCATATTTAGAGCTTTAGGTTGTTTATTGGTTGGTTTTAATTCTGAAGACTGAATCTCAGTTTTACAATTTTTTATATTTATTTTTATTTGTATTCATTTCATTTCATTTTATTATGCAATAAAGTTATAGAAAATCCATATCACATTAACGGTATGTTGTGGTGGCTTGTTAAATATTTATCTTTAATGTACACACAAAACATAATCATTAAATAAACAAAATAGTAAATAAAACGCGTAGACACTTTTCTTTGTCATTTCATATTATTTAACAAAACGTCGGCAGACTTGAAACAAGTTTTTTTTTTATAGGTTTTCTCATAGTTTCATTATACAGCAATCGAAACTGTCACATTCAGAATTTACTTTTAATATTTTTATACCATAAAATCCTTATCTCGTTTCGGAAAGTAATTCACTACTTGAACGAGCTTATCATTGTGAACATAAGCGATAACACGTAGCGTGGTATTGCGTGATTTGTATGTTTATAGATATATACGTGTGTAAGTGTGTAAGTGTGTGTAATTAGAAGTAATATATTGCGAAAGAATAGAAGCCAAATTACGTGGTTTTCAATAGGAATCAACAATAGAAGAAACAATTTTCTTACAAAACTATACGATGAGCAGTAGTCGTCCCTTAGGAAAGTTGCCTTAAGAAGCCAAGAATTTCTTTTTTAAACTTTAACATTAGATTGTGTAAAGAAATGTTCATTCTAATGGATGGTAAATAGAATTGAACACCTACCATAATATTGATTGACAGCATTTTTGCCGTAAAGGAAATGAATGATGCTCTTAGTTAAAAATTCGTATATGAAATTATTTTTCGCCTATTGGACTCAAGTTTCTTACCCGTGAACGCCAACCGCTATAACTCGAAATCCTTAAAAAGTATACACATATGAGTTAATCTTCTATGGCTTTATTTAAGTATTCTTTAGTTGCACTTGTTGAAAAACACTCCAGAAATTCACCTCCAGAAAGGAGTGATTTGGTAACAATGAACGTCGCGCTGTATTTGTTTTGTCTGTAGTTTTTCAGCATTAATAGCGAAGAAAGTGAATTAGGCGTGACTGCTTGCCCTCAGAGGTTTGTATTATATGCCAAGAAGAAGCATCTGTGTAAATATTGCAAATTTTTTATTTTATATTTAGGGATAATTAACTACGCGATCGCAAAACCGGTCGAAATTTTATCTTTCTTGTTAAAATGCTTTATGAACATTATTTCGGCTGTAAAAGCCAGTAAAAAAAAAGGGTTTCACGCAAGCTTTTTGACATATTTTAACCTTCTAACAGGCTACATCAAAGGATTACACCGTTTGTCCTTACAGAATATCAACGGATCAAAGCAAAGATATCTGTGTAACAAAAGTAACAATAATCGAAGCAGCGTCAAGCATAACAAGTTGAGGCATGCCTCAACGCAATTAGAGTGACGAACGTCGACAAATTAAATCCGCATAATTTCAGGGGCCCTCAGGAGGCAATAAAGGAGTTTATAGATAAATCCTTTGTTAAAATATCGGACCATTGTGTCGCAAAGACGTTTTTATCCCAAACATTTAGAGTGACCATATCGAAGAGATTTGTATGGGGCAGACAAATCGCTAAACATAGATAAAAATGGTATTCCGGCAGTTCAAAAGTGAAAATGGAGAAACTGGGACTAGCATGTGAGGCACAAGATTTCAAAAAACTCTACACTCCGTATTCCAAGCAGATGTTTACGCATTTAAGAAGGCAATACAAGAGAAGGACTAACTGCATCCATTCCGGCAGTCAAGTCGCGTTAAACGAACTGAAAGGAAACTCAATAACATTCAGGCTTGTAGTGGAGTGCTTTCAAACCGTGAATGAAATGGACTAACATAACAAGGTACATCTGACATAGGTGGTCAGACATTCAGGTAGTAAAGGTAACGAAAGAGCCGACTGTTTAGCAGGGGACCCGAAAAACCATGACAGGTTCGGAAGCTTTCTGTGGCGTGCCACATTAGGCGGGTATCGCAACGAGTACCGAAAAAATCAATCAACCCCTGGAAACATAGTACAAAGGAGCGTCAAACAAAAAGATTTATCAAGTCTCCCAGTACAACGCAAAAGCTACTGGAACTACATAGGAGCAATCTGCGACTGGTCGCGGGCTTCTACATTGGTCATAACTCCCTCAAGTATCACCTGCAAAACAGTGGAGACAGTACAGGTTATAATAAAGAAGAATAAGAAAAGGGCAAAAAGGACAAATAACACTTCCTTTTTGTACTTTTCGGTCATTTCACTGGAAGTACAATCTATTTAAGCAATTGCCAAATTTTGCCTAGAGTTTCCTTCAGATCGTTTCGTCTTTTACTGAAGCAATGAATTCTAATTGCCCGTAGTTAGAAAAAACTGTTATTATTATTCATTTTAAGCTTGATTTTAGAGATACAAAGGTTTAAAATTCATAAATAGTTTATAACAAAGGAACATATCCATTTATTTATTTTTAAAATTAACTTATAATTAAAATTATAAGCAAAAAAAAACCAGCAAACTTCAGCTGCAGGACTTTTAAGCCTCTTATAAATTAAATACTATTGCGTATACAAAAACAAAAAGACTTAAATACTTTTTAAAAGTTTTGATTGTTTTAAAAACTTTAATACATTGAAGATAAAGTATGATTTGTTATAGTCAAAGGAGTTTGAAAGTGATGGAAAAGTCGGGTTCTCACATTACGTAAGAAAGGACAAAAGGTCAAGGGGTAAAAACGACAAGTCTCATTTACACCCCACAAGGATCGTATGGCGGACATATTTTTGTCAATAAAATGCTAATAAGTTTTTTGAGTGTATCCGAAACGAAAAAGTGATGTCGTTGAAATTTACAGTCGGCAATGGAGAGTTTAGTTTGATTCATTATCCTATAACAAGAAGGTTTGTTGTATAATAATTGTTGAAATATGTTGAATATAGTATTGGCGATTAAAAAGACAGTTTAGCTAATTTGTCTGCAAAGTCAAAGGAAATATTAATTTGACTAGAGATCCACATTAGAAAGGTAATAGAATTTTCTGAAAACAAAATTGTGTATTATATATTATATGTTATATATTATATATTATATATTATATATTATATAATATACATTATATATTATATATTATATATTATATATTATACATTATATATTATATATCATATATTATATATTATATATTATATATTATATATTATATATTATATATTATATATTATATATTATATATTATNCCTATCGAACAAAAAATTCTCTCATTGTACTAACTCCCTCCCTCCTTCATATATTTATCTACTTTCTTGTTTGCTCGTGTGTTGGCCTTATAAGCATAGCTTTTTTGCGTAGTATTTTTTTTTTAAATTTCTCTCTCTCTCTCTCTCTCTCTGTCTCTCTATACGAAATTCTTCTTTCTTTAATTTGAACTTTTTTTTCCATGTTGTGTGTCAACAAAAAGAATTTTGTCATGATGGTGTGCAGGTTTTTTGAGTTTATTTGTAAAGCATTGTCAGTTTCGCTTAATTTTTAACCAAAAATGTTTTAGCAAATTTCATTTTATTTTGTAAAACATGTTTACGGTAACTGTAAATAAACACACTCATACACACGCATGCACACAAACACAGCCAGAAGACATGACAATGACGTGGCAGAGTAAATAGATAGAAAATACAAAAAAAAAAAAAAGTCGAGCAAATAGAACTGCGATATTTGCTTTGCAAGGCATCTTATGTACCCTCCGCCACCTACAGTCCGTTTAATTGTTTGTATTCAAAAGCATTGTATTGTCACCTATGGAATCCTCTACGAAAACTTCTCCCTACGACTTGAGATCTGAAGTACATATTGTAATCGAATGACTTAAAACACTTTCACGTTGTCCTTGCAAAAAAGTAATTTCATATTTTTAATTATTATTGCGACACAAATACATACACACACACACACACACACATATATATATATATATATATATATATATATATATATATATATATATATAAGAGTACTCTATTCAAATTTTGTGTCATTTAGGCGGCGACTCTGAAATTTGATAGCTCTCACCTATGATTGTTCCGATCATTAGAAATGGGGCGCAACACAAAAGATAGTTATAATTATGAAAAATCCATTATAAAAATGGCGAAAGTTGCGCTCAAACCGCTACCAAGATTCGTAGAACATTCATTTGAGAAAGTGGAGCTAATATGTCGACATTTCCAAGAGCGGTTAAAAAATTTGAAGAAACGTTTATAGACAATAAGACTATTTTGCATCAACGAACCGGTCGGTTTCTTGAAAACTCTGCCGCTGTAAACGAGAGTATCGCCGAAAATCTGACGATACCAATTCGGCATAGTTTTCAATAACTTCAAATTTCACGAAACACTACGGAACGCATTTTGACTAAAGACCTCCACATTTATCTGTAAAAGATTCAGCCTACTCAGGAGCTCAAACCAGCCGGCCATGAAATTGTAAAAATTGTCAAAAAGTGCATTCTTATTGAGATACCCATCACATATATTATTATTATTATTATATATTATATTACATATTATATATTATATATGATATATTATATATTATATATTATATATTATATATTATATATTATATATTATATATTATATATTATATATTATATATTATATATTAGATATTATGTATTATATATTAGATATTATGTCCTATACATTATGTATTGTTTATTGTACAGTTATTGTATCTCCTATATACTAAAAATTGAGTTAATTAATTAGATTTGTTTTTTAGTTTAGTTATTAGAGGAAAGTAGATTTTTGAAGAAAAAGTAACCATTGTGGGCATAAGAGATTGGGTATTATCAACAAACGATGTTAGTGAACAGAGTTCATTCCTTTGTCGATATGCGAGATAAGTAATAAAGCGATACGCGGATACAAATGGGGTCATACTGTCTCAAACATAATTACAAAAAACTCGTAGCACCAATAACACTTACAATAATCTTAAAGGTTCAAAATTCCATGTTGAAAGAGATGCCGGCGCAACGACAGTTAAGAATGTATAACACTAAGCCCCTTCAAGATCCATAATTAAATAATTCATATTAAGTAACTGAGAGATATAATGATCGAGAATATTAGTTTATGCTCTTGTGGAAAGAGTAAGACTGCATAACTTGTGCCATTGTTTTCTAATTGATGTTTGCTTATGGCATTACACTTTGTTTCTATACGATGAACTTTGCTCCAATAAGGTGAACTACTATTAAACTAATAAAGTTGCAACTTCTTTAGTTTTTTTTTTTTTTTTTTTTTTTTTTTTGTGGTATAAACGTAACCTCAGTAAAACAAATAAGTAAATAAAGAATTTTATTTTAAAAAAAAAACACCTCTATATGTGAGTACATATTTACTTTCTTCAGACAAGTGGTTTTTTCGTTTTCGAAAAAATAAACTTCAAGATAAGTTAAATAATCGCAGCCATTGTTGTTTCATATGTTGGCATATATCAAAAAAAAAAAAAAAAAAAAAAAAAGTATTTTACTTGATGTATTAATGAATAATAAATTTATGGCTCGAAGAAGCCTGTCGTTATTGATTATATTTTTATGATTTCTTTGCTTAGTACTTCACACGACCATAAAATTAAAAAAAAAAAAAAGCAATTATTGAACACTTAAATCAGGATAATGAAATCAATTTATTAAATAAACATTTTCACACGAACAATTACAGAATTTAAAAGCGTCGTACATCGAAGCCATTATTTGAGGCAATCTCTCTGATCGAAAATGAATATTTAAAGAAAAAAAATATTCCCGAACAATATTTCAAAAACTTCTACATGTTTGACTTAAGGACGTGTATGAATTTTTTATTATTGTTATTTATGATATAAGTCTTGATTTCACAATAAAACATATAAGAAATTACACACATCTGCACATATATATATAAATTTTCGGATGTTACTAAATTTCTCAGCATTTTTTTTTTTTTGCAACAACAACAAGAAATTGAAACTTCTTACTTAAATACACTTAAAGAAGTTTTTTTGAATTTTTAAAAATTTGTTAAGTTTATATATTATAAAGGAATCGAAAATTTATATATTTAGTATCATTTGTGTGCATAGATATGTAACAATTTCATTCGAAAGTATATACACAAACATAAATACGAATTTTACAGATATATTCGCTTACTTTCATGTGGAGACGATGCTATTACATACATTAAAAAAAGGTAATAGACAGCACTATGGTGGTAGTATATAGGACTGGATAATACACGTTTATACATAGATAAAATATAAATTCGCACACACACACACACACACACAAATGTATGTTTCTTTCTTTCTCTTAGAGTACAATACTTAAAGCCCAGTTAAAAGAGCACAAATTTTGCCATATATTCGTTTCGTTACGCCACTGCCAGGTTACAAAATGGGGCTCTTTGCTTATATTATAATAAGGACTTTATTTTTATTTATGTTTTTTTTTTTTATTTTTTGCTTATTTTATTTTAAGGGGGAAGTTGATTCGCTGCTTGAAACCGTGCAACGTATGTACACAGTATTGTCGTTCCGCATTCAAGAGGTTTCTGGCTTTGGCCATATTTACTTTTTTCTGTTTGGTTGCTTAGGCAAATAATAACATGAAACGTACTCAACCACTCCGATACCGCTCACATCTAGCTACGTGCATATTTGTAGTGGATATAAACGTGTTCATTTGCTTTTACTAGTATTTTTATGTAATAATAAGACCTAAATAAATAATAAAAAAAAGCGAATAAAAACATAACAGTCGGGCAAGGACGATAATCAAAAACCATACATCACATCGTACCGGTATAGTTCTTCATTTATTTCGGTGATAAAATAAACAAAACAAAGCATTATACCTAGTTTCCAAGTAAAAGTTTACTTTTCATAAGAATCGTTATAAAAAGCGGATTCCAAAAAATAGATTTACTTGATTCAAATTTGATAGAAGTGGCTTTTCCGTCAGATTATTCTTATTGACCATATTTGTCATCATAAAATATATAATGTTTGTATTATCTTTTTGCTGCATAAAAGCCATTTTTCATGAGAATCCTTATATATTGTATAGTCCAACAAGCTGACGTAGGTGGCCCAAATTATACGGTTAATTACTACTATGTGAACCTATCTTCTTCATAAAATATTAAATAAAAATTTATTCTTTCCATGTAAAGGCTCGTCTTTCGTATAAACGATTATATGGCACGGGTTTCAAAAATTGGCCAAATTGGTCGATGGAAATTTTTCACCTCAATTTAGTACGCCAAAGTATTATTACGTAGCGAGTTTTGGCGAAAATCTTTCTTCAATGCAATCTTTTTTCATATAACGACTTTTTTGATATAAGGCCTTATATGCTGTTTGGTCGAAAAAGTGATCCGATCTAATCCATTTTCCATAGAGTTCGTTCTTAATGCAACTATTTTATTAAAATAAGATAAGAATTTCGATCTGTAAGTTCATAAACACATAAGTACATAGGAGCACATCAGGTCGATAGACAAACAGATAGACGGACAGACAATGTTAAATCAATTGAGATATAAGAAAGAGTAAATCTATCTTAAATCGTTTTGTACATCTGCACAATCTTCTAATAGATTTGCAGCACAATTGGGTGTAGGGTATAAAAAGCTCTAAAATAAAATGCAGCCTCACTTTGCGCTCTATAAACCAGAATCTGCATAAAACAAAAATGAAAATTATATTAACATGCACCGTTTTCTCTCTATTTCAGTAACATTTGCCAAAAACATGAATGCTTAACATGAACCTAAAAAACACATAAAAAACATGCAGTAAAATTCTTTAACAACGGAAATATTTGCTTTAAAACTAAGATGAATTTTTCAATTGCGAAAAAAATTTCTGCTCTATTTCGAAGGAGATTTTGATTTACTTAGTTCTTAGGTATATATAAACACTTTGAAGATGAAATGAGAATATATGTTTAAATGTTAGTTTTAATTAAGAGGAAAACAATTGATTTCGCAATAGCGATACGACATCAATTTATGAATGCCTCAGTGTAATAAGTACAATGATGGGAATTCCGTTAATTTTATGTTTTTGAAATTTTCGCTTCTCTTGTTATATAGTTTCTTTTATCGGACAAAAGATTTTAAGTATATTTATACTCAGAATTTTTTAACGAAATCTTATTCCTTTTCGTAACGTATTGCGTTCCATATAACTCTGCTATATTCACGAAATTGAACAAAACTGGAACCATAGCCCTGCCTTAGTCTCCCAAATTCAGTTCGCCTAACAAATAATAAAAGATATGATTAACAGATTTTGCCATAAAAGCTATACAATCGCTTCATGTTGTAACTTCTGACTTAAGACCGAAATATCATGACTTTCTTGAAACCGCATTATAATTTGAATATTTAATTTAATATTAATAAATAAAATAAATATTGCCAGTAAAAAATTCTTTTTAATAGATATGTAGCAGAGCAAAAAATTAAATCAAAAAAAAAAAGTGAGAAAAAAGAAATTACGTTAGCCTTAGACGAAGGAACCATCCGCCATACGTATACACATACGTAAGTACGTTATGTACGATACTTAAATGCAAAATACAGCAAATATTCAATCGCTCAGCATAAATTGTATATCATATCGTACATAACACATATCGCGTATACATAACAGATTCCATTTTTGTGTAATTTAGCAACATCTTCTAAGTAAGTGCGGAAAGAAAAAATATTATTTACATTCTCTCCGCTTTATTTATACGCTTTTGTGAATAAAGCTGTGGCCAATTTAGCTGATTTTTGGAAGTTAACTTAGGGAGATAATATTGGGACAATATTGAAGTCAAACTTAAAAAATCTAAAAATCGGTCGATACTGATATACGAGTAAGGACTTCTTGTTAAGGGGTCTGGAAAAATAAAGTTATGAAGCTCCAACAGATCTCTTAAGAACACAAAATCAAATTTCGAATCTAATGTAGAAACATAGACTACAACATGATCGTAAGTTTGATTGAAGGTATTCTACGATATAGTGTTTATAAAACTTTTCACCACAACGTAGCGTAAAAGTACATTACATAAGCAAGCGTACGCATCGAAATTTTATATATAACAGGTGGGCTGAAAAGTTCGTAGGCTGACATATAAATAATACTACTAGTATTAAATCCATATGATTTTTAGTTAGCCCTAACCTTCAAAAGACACGTGTATAAATTTGACAGCTGATGCACTATTAGTATGCGTGTTATAGCATTTTTAGTGAAGCAACTTTTGTTAGTTTGAAGAAACGGATAAAAAGGAACTTCGGGTGTTAAGAAACCATTGCTTTTTGGCGAACAAAAATACTATTGAAGCCAAGGCTTAGCTTGATAAACATTATTCGGACTTTGCACCAGAAAAATCAACCGTAGAGAAGGAGCTTGCTAAATTTAAACGAGGCGAAATGAGCACCGAGGGCGATCCACGCAGTGGACGCCCCAAATACTCTGTGACCGTCGAAAACATCCAAAAAGTTCACAAAATAATGTCGGATAACCGTAAAGTGAAGTTGATTGCGATAGCAGAGACCCTACAGATATCAAAGGAACTTGTTGGACATATCGTGAATGAATATTTGGATATGCGAAACCTCTGTTCAAAGCGGTTGCCGCAGTGAGCTCACAATCGACCAAGAACAACAACGAATTGCTGATTCTAAGCAGTGTTTAGAGCTGTTCAATCGTAATAAACCCGAATTTTTGCGTCGATAGGAGTGGACCGAGTGGACTGCACGTCATGAACCGCCTATTTTGAAGTTAAAGACAAATCGTACTGTAAAAACGGTAACGAAAAATTGTATGACCGCTATAATCATTGCATCGCCCTCGATGGCAACTATATTGAATAATAAAATCAAAAATTCTATGAAAAAAAGAATTTTTCTATCATAGCCTACGAACTTTTCAGCCCACCTGGTAGCAACATGCCATTTACGTTAGAAATCTAACAGGTGAAGGGATTAATGAAACTATGCTGAGAAATCCAGCAATGAAGGATTAGCATGCATAGCATTCGTAATGTTTATAAGCAGGGAATTTTTCTTAAGAAACGTTAGTCGTATGTGCAGAATGAAATATTGATTTTTGAAACAAAAAAGAATTAAAGAGATAAGTTCCTTCAAATAATCATAAATAAAATTTACGCTCTTGAGGATCCAGCGGTACAGATTTTGTTTCACGGAAAATACGAAAAGGGCAGTATTTATACAAGCTTCGAAGACATTATTCTATAGAGAGAAGAAATTCCTTAGATATAACATTAAAAATAGAAACAAGAGCGAGTTTTTCTTACTGTTGACCAGGGAAATCGATTATAAAATGGAAACAGATGTATAAAAGGAATAAACCTAATTTTTGCTTGCGATTTTTATAACTATTGCGCCAAGAAAACTGAGTCTTATTTATAAACGGTGTCGTAAGATTTACGCAAGAGTTGAATTAGCCGCCATTTGTGCGGTAAAGTCTTGACAACCAAAAAAGAAAAAGAAAATATTTTGACAGCTGACAGTTTAGAGTTAGAATAAACGGAGCATTACACGAGAGAGCGACGCTCTTTTACTGTTCAACAATATTTCAAAAATAATGAAGTTTGACTATTCAATTATTGCATAGAATCTTGCCTCTTGCCTCTTCAATCAGAATTGGCTCACCAAACCATATGATTTAACGCTGCTGGATTTTTTTTTGCGGTTATTTGAAGCTAAAGGTCTATGCTAGCAGGCCAACAATCACCCGTGGGTTAAAGGAGGAAATTCAATGCTGCATCAACGACATTCAGCCACCTTTATGACAAATGGTTATGGAAAATTTCGATGAAAAACGTTGGTGCCAGCAAAGCGGTGGAGGCCATTTGTCCGATGTGCTAATTTACACATAAAACTAACCAAGTTAGGATTCAATAAAAAAATTATAATAAAAAAAAAAATAAGTTGATTTTCTATTTATTTATTAAATTAATTTAATAATTATTAATTAATAAAAAAACTATTTCGTTATACTTGGGTGGGAAGCCCTGGAGGAAGAGGAAGAATATCTTTACTACACACTCAAATAGGTTCTCAGAATTATTAAAACTTCCTTGATGCAAAAGTCAAAAATGATCGTATTGAATAGCAATTATTTCTCAAAATTCCAAGCAAGATCTTACTTTTCAAAAAAATTCCCAATTCCTATGAAACGACAATTCCACATCGCCTTCTTACTAGACACATACATGACAAAATTTGTTATTAATAAAGATAATAAATTGTGAATCACCTAAAGGCCTCTTACACTCTCTCTCTGCCTCTGACACTTGAGCAATGAGCGACGCAACTGAGCACTTGATTTTCAAATGCAGAAAATATGAAAGCTTTAGAAAGCAATTTTCCTCTTTCTTGACTTTCTTGTGTTTTATGTGTTTTGCCAACAACAACTAATGGTTCCTTCATAAAAACCCTGCAATTGATATTTAATGCCAATTAATGATAATTTTTTTTTCAATTTTATTTAACGTCTTTTTAGTCTTTTTCTTCTTAGACATTTGCTTGTTCATATACATTAAACATTAAATTGCTTTTTATTTCTATGCATATTAATTGCGTTACCATTTACTTATAATATTCCTAATTAATATCGTATTAAATAATCTGTTTCCCGCATCACGGACCATGGTCACACCTCCAATCATAAAAAAAAGCAAAAATTGAATACAATCATCGAACGAACATCATTTTATTATTCTGTTATATTCATAATCTAAAGTCTTGATCTTGATATGTCTATATAGAATCCTGTAATGGCTCACGATTCAAGTTAATTCTATAATATAAGCGATACGTCATGCGGTTTTCAATTCATAAATTTATGTTTTAAAATTCGCATTACCTTAGGCTGCTTTATAAACATTATTCCCCACAACAAGATAACAAACGTATACCATCATACAGTTATGCCTTCTAGGACGCTAAATATAGTCGTATATATTTCACAATATTTCATAAATAAGGGTAAGTGATATCCTACGGTGAACTTTATTAAATTACAAAATATTGACAGAGTAACTTTCACTTTTTGCTGCGACTATTCCCCTTTTTACTTGCTTTGTATTCGAAATGATAAAAATCTGACCATACAACCAAACCCAAAATTCAAGGCTAGATAGACAAAAAAAAAAGTGGTGGACAAAAGGTCTCAAACAGAACAAGAAGAATTAAAAGTAAAAAGTTATCTACGTGATATACTACAATATAAGAATATGTACGTAACGTAACAATGTATATATTTCTTGTTCAATTTCGCTAAAACTGAATACTTAAAAATGCTGTATTATTGTAACCAAGCAGAGAAAAATCTTTTTTGTTATAAACAGTTTCCAGCACCAAAAGAACATTAAGTCATTTTCTACTAAAGTAATATTCCTCTGGGAGTAATACAAAATTTTCTATGCAAATAAAACATTCCGTCAAGCGCGTGGTTTTATTGGAAGCTTCTTTATCATTACTTTAGTAACGAATTAAACATTTTTAGTTTTCACCGGACTTTTGCTATATGCTGGAGTTTGCGTTCCTTTTTTAACATTTTCTGGTTTTAATACATAACAAGATTTATTTTCAAAATAATTATCACTTAGCAATTAACAGATTCATGTTTTTCTCTTATCGCTTCAAGAAAGTAACTGCAGTAGCTCTAGAATATGAATTTTCCATGTTCCCCCTTTCAGCCTAGCTGAAGTATTTGAGAATCTTTCCCGCGTCTTTCTTTTTCAGACCATTACTACTTGAAATCGCTATATTTTTCTCTATATCTATCGATGTATCTATTGCCACATTTATTGCTACATCTATCGCTACATCCATCGCTATATTTATCACTATATTTATCGCTATATCTATCGGTATATCTATCGTCATGTCTATCGCTATATCTATCGTCATGTCTATCGCTATAACTATCGCTATATCTATCGCTATATCTATCGCTATATCTATCGTCATGTCTATCGCTATATCTATCGCTATATCAATCGCTATATCCATCGCTTTATTTATCGCCATATCTATTGTCGTGTCTATCGCTATATCTCTCGCTATATCCATCGCTATATCTATTGTCATGTATATCGCTATATCTATCGCCAAAGCCATCGCTACATCTATCACTATATCGCTATATCCATCGCTATATCCATCGCTTTATCCATCGCTATATCTATCGCTATATCTATCGTTATATCTGTCGCTATATCTATCGCTATATCTATCGGTATATCTATCGCAATATCTATCACTATACCTATCGCTATATCTGTCGCTACATCTGTCACTATATCTATCGCTACATTTTTCACTATATCTATCGCTATCTAGCGCTACATCTATCACTATATCTATCACTATGTCCATCGCCATATTTATCGCTTTATCTATCGCTATATCTATCGCTATATCTATCGCTATACTATCGCTATATCCATCGCTACATTTATCGATTTATCTATCGCAATATCTATCACTATACCAATTGCTATAGGTATGTGTGTCTATTATTTTTATAACTGGAATCGCTATATCTATTTGTAATATTTTTCTTGCCCGTTTTTCGAACACCATCATACTCTCCGTTTATTGACAGTTATCTTCGCACGGTTTGTAAATATATTTTGATCTCCATATATTGTTATAGTTGTATTGAATTGTATTGTTGTTTTCCATATGTTTCAATTGTTGGTATTTAAAATATAATTGTCTGTTTGTTATCAGGACAATTTTCAAACACAGCTCCTGGTATAGAATTTTCGTGACCGTGCTGTACATATTCTGTGCCAATCATACACTAAGCCTGTTGTGATGTGCGAGATCGTTTCTATTACTTGCATCCGTAAAACCACTGATCATTTTCTATGCGGTTGTCGTTTATGATATACTTTATGTAGCGTCTCGTTAACATTGCGATCTTGTATGGTTTGTGTTTGTTTTAATCTTTGGTTCTCGATATTGATTAAGCTTCTCCGACATAATTTTCTTGACAAAATTAATCTTTCTGCTGAGCTTTTTTTGATGGTTTTTCCAGTATTTTGACGTCGACATCATTTGGCATTACTGTTTTAATTCATCTTTGTAAAGTTTCCGTATTAGTTTTACAGCATTAGAGTTTAGGTTTAAGTAACATTGTTAAGTTCTATTCCTATTTTTTTTATTTTGATTTTCCTGCTATTATATTTATTTGAATTGTTATTTCCATTTACTGCGTAGCTGTTAATAGCTTAATAAATAAATAAATAAATAAATAAATTACGCCGAAGGAAAAATTTAAAATTGATATTTGCGTATGTGTTAATAGTTTTAATGCTGTTTTTGACCTTATGTTCACACGTTAAGAAAATTCATTCCTTTGCTCATTTTTCATTTTAGTTTGTGCAATTCGTATTGATTGACTTATTTACCTTTAGGTATTTTTATTTCTCAGTTGATAAAACAGCTTCAATCATCGTCCCATCAGTCAGTTCGCAGAGTATCTGTTGTAGTTTGCCACGGCGGATCGTAAGTGCTATAATCAATCTTTACTTCTTTGAGAAAGATCGTGACTTTTTGTCGCAATATGTTATAATACATTTAGAAATGCAGGTATAGAACGATATTTAAGGGGATCAGCTGTTTTATGGGTTCTTCAACACTTGGTACGTAAATCATTCGGCAGTCATAAAAGATGGTAATCGATGCTGGTTAAAACGTACATCACTTATCATCTGAGCTACTTTACTGTGCATCCACTTAACATTTTTTATCCATAAAGTTTAGAGTCCATTAGGATCGACTGATTTCCAATTTAGTGTGGATTTCAATATCGTCTTTATGTCTTCTGATTTTATATCGGTTTGCCTTAAGCCATTTAAATTAAACTGAAGTTTTTTAACTAAATTTTGTTGAGAATTGTTTCATCCAATGTGAGGTAATGCGGTCTTTAGATGTATATGTACAACGATTCATATCAATATTCTTCTTGAAATTCCTATAAAATTTTTTTTCAGATTTTGAAAACATTTGATTATCCTTTTTGCAACTTCTGCTGATCCTATGTTCCGAAAATCTTAGAGCTAAAACACTATAATTGCTACTTCAGTGTATCTAAGAATTAAATTTGTTGTTGATTTTGGCTTTCGCATGTAGCATGTAGACATTTTTTTAGACTTTTTCTCTTGTAAGCTCTTCAAGTCTATAAGTTCTCATTCCTCTTACCCAAGCCTCAGTCCTACTACATGCGATTACATACCCGTTTGTCCCATGGTGGCAATTGTTTTTGCTTCGTCTTGTTGGTTGTATAATTACTTTTATTATCGTTACTTTTTATTATTGAATTCAATTTTAAATTTCATAGGCTTTTTTATTGCAAGTTCACCTACCCAAAGACAGTTCGGCTCAAAGCTGTAGCAATTTCTAATCTATATTCCTAAGATTTCCATAATTATAAGTTAGGTGTACGCATTAATACTTCACTCGGAATGTCGTAATGTAAGATGTGTTAGTAATTCCTGTCTATTAGTTAGCTTTCCTGTCTATTAACTATATATCAACTGAGCTTCAACTATTTTTTCATTTACACATTTCCGAATGGACTTCTTCGTAGTCCCGCTATGATAGAACCTTTCGGTAATAATGCCCTAAAAACACTACAATTAGGAGCGTCTTCTTGTGATTGCTGTCTCTCTTTTGTTGCTTAATCGAAGCACCAAACTTCTTTCCAACTATGAATTGCACATTCGGCACATAGCAAGGTTCGGCATGAATGAAGCATGGGTTTGTCTCCTCAGTGGTCGGTGTATTAATTAATTAATGATTTCGTAGGTTGGATTGTAGTAAATCGTATTAGTAACTGCTAACTACAGTCAATTATTTCACTATTTGATTTTCTGAAAAACCTTTTGTATTCTAAAACTATTTTTGTATCAAGATTAACTTGAAAAATCGAAACTGTAGATTTGCTCCAAATTTACTTCTATCCAAGCATCTAATATTTCTGTATATAAATTTAATTTCGCTCGTGTTCACAATAATTTTCTTTGTTAAGTAAACAATTTTGAACTGAAAGGACCGTTATTACGGTATATACTTAAAAGAGCACTCGATGATTTCGAAAATTCTGCTCAATCAAAACCTAAATTCAATTAAAATTAACTATGTTCTATATGATTACTGTTTTGGGTTTTCTGAAGCGATATAAATTTCGAAATTATTTAACGTAGACATAAATCTCGCCACTGTGAATTGCTTCGGTTTTTATGATAGTAGAAAGCATGCTCTGATGCCCGGCATACTTCGACTTGATTACTTGAATGAACAAAACCATAGCAAAACTTTCAAAAAATTCACGCAATACATTCAAATAAAAAGGAATTTTTAAAACACTTTCAAAACAAAACTTAATTTTATTTACTTTTTCTAATGTACAGGACTTAGAATTCATAAAGGATTCATTATGTTTCTTTAAACTGCATCACACAAAAACGTATACTAACCATCGATAAATGAGTGATGATGATGAGCTTGCCTTTATAAAGCCTCACTTTTCATCATAAGGGATTCCCTTATAATCCATTTTTATCTTCTAAATGCAAAAGTGAAGATTAATCATACAAATTACAAACATACAAAGTAAAATCTATAGATTTTCTTTTGACAAGCGATTATGAAAATGTAAAAAGAAGAAAGGAGTTAATGCACTGATTATGAATGAATAAAAAAAAAAAAACAAAAAAAAGAAACAAAACATGAAAGGAATGAAAATCAAAAAACACGTGACAAACTATGTAGAGCGTAGGCACAGCAGACATGCACACAGCCTCCCTACATTATAATATATTCTCTAGAGACAAGATGCACATGAAACACTAACTAAACATCGACGACGTGGCACACGCCAACGCTATTCTTTTGTATTGTGCTTTAAGGAGGAGATCCTTTTCTTTTATTACAACCTTAATTACAAACAAATAAATAACAAAGTATGGAATACTTATGAATACACGTATGAATATAATGTATGTGTGCACTTGAATTTATTTACCATTAATAAACAATAAGGATTTCATAAGGACCCCCTCCCTCCTCTTTCACGCTCTCTCTCTTCTTCTTACACTCACTCAGTCTCTCTCTCTCTCTCTCTCTCTCTCTCTCTCTCTCTCTCTTTCTCTTTCTCTCTCTCTCTGTCTACCTGCAATGCAAACACCATAACCAAACACATTAAATGCGTTAAAGTAGAGTGAAGTATTATTTGAAAATCCACTTTGACTGACAAGTGGCGTACGCTGAGAACACGGGTATGTGTGTGTATATATATATATTGTGTTTGGTAGCTTGCGGACAAGTCACCGCCTCGACACACGTTCCAAGTTTTAACGCCTAAAACTCTTCAATTCAGGCTTGATTTGAAACATTTATGCGCGACCATTTGCAAGTTTCTCCTTTAGAAGATCAACAGGCACGTGTCGTTAATTTTGGGGTTTATATATACAATTTTCTCAACACAAATTCTTTGGTAATTCCCAAATGATGTTAACCAGCCAACGTTCAACAAAACGACCAGAAAAATTGAATAATGCGCCCGTGGCTTTGTTTGATTTGTATCATATGTAACCGGAAACTTGTTACCAGAAATAAATATTTTTATTTTCCTGAATACGATACTCGTGGAATAAATGCTACAGCACAATACACGCACACACACACATACACAAATACATGCTTGACTGTCTAACAAAAGCGTAGCTAACCGCTAAGACAGAGAAGGATTCAATTTTACGTGTTTTACGTGTAGTCAACGTAACTATAAATACAACTCGAAAGAAATTAATTTATAGTAGAGTAAGTAACGTAGAAAATAGAATTCAAATAGTTTTACTAATGAATGGATATTAATCGCTATAGCAAATGGAAAATTGAAATTCTGGTTATTTTTATTAAAAACATAAATTCGAAAAGGACATGGAAAGATCTTCATGATGATGATGATGCTGGATACCTTGAATATTAAGTAGAAGAAATAGTAACAAACTTTATCGTGTTTAAAAAGACAGAAAAAATCTTCTTTTCATCTAATATAAACAGAGTCAAGTTAGTAGTTAAAGAAAATTAAAAAAATTTGCACTCTCCAGACGATGACAGATCCACCATTATATGAGAGGCTATAATGCAACAAAGTCTTTTGAGACAATTTACTCATCATTTGCTGTAAAACTGTTACAATTGAATATAAAATGATCGAACCTTAATCCGGTATATTCTCCTTTCCCTTCCACTCACCCCTCCTTAGTACCACCGTACAAAACTACGAATCTGTCATATAGAAAAGAGAGGTTGAATATATATTTTGTTGTTACATCCATCACTCAGTTATTCACTCAGTCAGTAATTTTTCGCCCACTGTTTACCGATTGCAAGTAATTGTTTGTTCGCTGTCAAAAATTGAATAAATATGTTTGTCATTTGTATTATATTATATATAAGAGAGAGTGAAAGAGAGAGTATGTTTGTAAGTTTGTGCTATCGTTGTTATAATTGTTATTGTTGTTACTAGTGAGTGCACTTGCCGTATTGTTGTAGTCTGTTCATCTCAACCACATTTAAGTTATAATGATGTTATTTTCATTTTCGTATACGCGCAAAAACCAACAAACGATATGTGGCTTAGTTGGTTTTGCCGGTATTATCGCTGATTCGTTTCTTCTCTTTGAATTCAATTGTCAAGGGGTTGATCAGATTCCTTCCTATATGTAATTTGTTTTATGTCAACATTGTACGCGCACGCTATCCCTGTTAACTTTTCGTTATATGCTGGATGTTGGAATTATAACAAACGTTATCTATTCAATATTTGAGTTTATCCACCTATGCCTCTCAGTTGCTTATTCAAGACCACCCGTCAAAATTGATGTTTCTCTTCTTTTTTCCATACTCTGCTTAATTTTACTTTAGGTCCCACATCTATTTGCTTAGATATTGAATCAACAAACAAACCAACCAACCACCCCATTAACTTACCTTAAGTATAAGGGTTTTTTTTTCATTTTATATTGAATTATTAGTGTTATTAAAAGTTATTAAAATTGAGAGTGCGTGAGTTTACTTCACTTCAAGTACTTGGGATTATAAACGAAGTGTGGCAATTGAGTTTTCTACGTGTGTGAAACAAAAAATAAAAAAAGCGCGAATATTTACCGGGGAGTTTTGTCTGCATTTTTATGAAATGTAAACACAATTAACGTATTTTCATAACATAGTTGTTAACAACATTAGAAATTCAACAAATTTATTATAAAAATTTTTAATTCGAAGGAAGAAAGTTGTTAATAGAGTTAATTTTTCTGATTAAGGAATTTGTGCTTTCAAAGAGGTGAGGTGCAACAGTTTCTCATATTTTCTCCGGCATTATTTGCATCTTTTGCAAACGATGAAGTAACACGTAAAGTAGTTGAGAGAATTAATTGCATCTGTCCGTTGAGTGAAAAGACAATTTGTTGAAGAAAATGAGTTACTGAGGACAATTTTTAATCTTGAGGGGAGAGGGGAGGAGTTGGGAGGTTGTTGGTATATACATCAGACCACATATTCCATATATACCAGAATCCGTATTGCAATACATTCGAACATTTTTTAAAACTGCTTCTAGTTGCTATGTTGTAAATATAGACGTTTGTAAATTGCTTGGGATATGTAGTGCTCAAGATATATGGTATATTGAGTATAAGAGTTATTGAGAGTAAATATTATTTCAGACCATTTTCCAGTAGATAGCTTTAGCGATATGTAATGATAAAAATTAACAGGTGTTGACGATACACAAGACGTCATAGGCATTCGTCAACATAGCCTCATCGAAACATAAGTCGGTTGATGTCAGCGTTCCTAAGTTACTCTTGACTGAATATGACCCTTCACGAGTCAAATTCGAAATATGAGGCTGCTAAACCAATACAATCGTTGCGTTATGATATCCAAAACACAAATAATCATAATGCAAATTGAGCGATAAAGTTTCATATCAATGAATATGCCAGCCTGCCCTTTGTAGCTAGTATACATTACTTCTTTTTTTTTAACACTGATTACAACCAATTACTTATTGTCTGGGGAATTGGGCCTTCCAAAACGATACCCAAAAAGTTTGCCTTTTCTTGGATGGATACAAAGTGTCAACTGTCTGTCCCTTACGGTGTGCATATTTTATCGAAAATGGAAGAAAATACTAGCCAGTGATGGAAAATACACAGATTAAACTGTTCATTCATCTTTTTCTGAAATAAATGGATTTTTAACTACAAAAAAAAGCAGACTTCATTAAATAAGTTCTAAAAAATTTACTTAAGGTCGAATATAATTATCTTTTCTCTCGGACGCTATTGGAAATACTGCTAACTACTGACAGTACTGCTAAGATTTTCAATTTGAAATAAAAATGCGTCATAGTCGCGCGCGAATTACATTTTTGAAAAACTACAAATGATTTGCATTAAAAAATTTTGTATAATTTCTATCTTTTTATATTCTCGATTGAAGCTCGGTAGGACACCAAATTTATTTAATCTAATTTCGTTGTTCATAATCGAATTCGATGTTTCACATTTCTATTGGCTAAAATTAATGCTATATTGAGATGAGATGTACGATGTTATGGAAATAAAATTGGTTATGGTAATAAAAACCGCCGTAAGGAGGAAGTCTACTTTCTACCACTTTATAGTAAAATATAAATATTTTGAATTCCCTTACTTGATATTTCTTCTAATTGTATTCAGTAATTGTAAGCAGTGCACGATGCTAGGCATACTTACGTTTTCGTCGAAACGAAAGTTTTCTTCTCTTTGAACTCTTTAAGTTAAAAAAATGTAGTTATGAAGCTGAAATTAGACGCAAGCACTTTTGATGGAATTCAACACATCATACCTTCACAAAATAACTTGAGAATTAAAACATCATGAAAAATAAAAGACAGAAATTTAGGTATATAGTGTTTCCATTAATAACAAAAATTGGGTGCAAAAGAAAGAATCATACGAAAATATAATCTGAAAAGTGCTGAATGTTGTTGTTAAAAATTAAGAGACAATCGTACGATGTTCATATTATTCTACCACCAATGAAATTCTTCTTTTTCTGGTAACATCCGGAAACATTAAGTATAAGCATCTTGATCAGCGCAACGTCAGCTCGCGTGCCTGTTGTCTGTTCTTTTAACACGTATGGCATTAAAGATTAAGAGAGAAAACTGAAATATATTCTACTTTGATGACCACAATTCAAGAGTTAAAATATGAGTGATCCAGTTACAATTACTCTCCATAACAAACAAACAAAAAAAAGTAAATTGAAAGCGATAATACATCCAAATCATAATCTAACTTTTGAAGCCACAGAACTTTTAAAAACATCAAGGGAGAATCCGCTTGTAAAAAGCTTTTTAATTCACGATCAATTAGAAGCAATGAAAATTGCACCTTACCAGGTTCTATTTGATAGAAATATTTAGAAGTATCTAAGAAATGCATGCGAAATAAAACCGATCCACTACGTAACAAACCCACATTAGCAATTTACATAAATTTTTAAAAACCAGTCGGAAAAGGTACAGTCACGGATTCGCCTCAAGATAAATTAGCTCACTCTTCCATCGGTTGGCTATACTGACCACCGAAAAATGAGAATATATTCACTTTGTGATTTTATTTGGAACACCCAGAAAGAAGCACCGATTTAAGCCTGATCGTCCGCCCGTCAATGTTATGTCAACGGTAAACATTCTGCTTGTCGCAAGATGAAGATGTCGACTTCGAATTTATCAGAAACATTGAAGATTCTTTCGGGTAGTGAACATTCCTGTAGTCTTGAAAATAGGTCAAGGCGGTCCACAGTACCTCATAAAAAAGGCAAAAATCTGCCACACCTACACACAATTATCATTTTGTTAAAAGATTAACTCAAAGACAAAGTTAGTGTCGCTCTGTCATGTAAGAGGAAACTTTTGTTTGGATTGAAATTTTCATCCACAATCTGTGCATAATATAATTTTTAGGCAAAACTGAGTGCCTCCCACCATCCATGTTTATTTTGCATGGTCAAAGGGTTCACCAAAAGCGCTTAATTAAATATTCGATTTGAATACTTTCATACAAAATGATTATCGATATTAAAATTAATTAACAAATTTTTCCTACGCACACATTAATGGTTCAACATTTGTACAATAATTTCATATTCAATAAAAGTTCAGAGCATTTCATAAGATACTCTTGATGGCTTATTGAAATTTTTCGAAATTTTCCATATTTTGCTTGTGACCTTACCTTCAAGTTCTCGGTTTCGTGATATTAAAGCTAAAACCATTTCAGGATTCGGTTCATCTTGATCGTTGTTGCTGCTACCTGGGCAATCAATTAAGACCCCATTACTAACGTTGCTCGCACTACAACTCTGCTGATTATTACTAGTGCTACTATTGCTGTTGTTATTGTTGTTGCTGTTGTTGTTGGTGTTGGTGTTGTTGTTAAGTGTTTGCGAAGAAGGCAGTGAAACCGTCGGTATTGCTACAGGAATTGTTGGTTGGGGGGTAAGCTGTTGAAGAGGCACAGTACACGAAGGAATAGCAACATTGCCGGCAGCAATAATAGTGGATGGATGAGCAACAACAGCAGAAGGTGAATTGACCAACAATCCAAGCTGCGGATTATGAGAATTTGTCGGAGGCAATAATAAAGATTGATGCTGATGTGAATGCTGAAGTTGCTGTACTGGATGATGAGAAAATTGCAGATGATGGCCAAGTTGGTTGGGCAGATGTGGTTGCAGTGGAATTGGTACGTGTTGCTGATGTATCTGATGATTCTCCATGCCGACTAAATTGCTGTTGAGCAGTGATGAGGCTAATGATGTACTGTGTTGCGGTCGATGGTGCAGTAGTATCGGTGGTGGCGGTTTCAAAGTTTGCATCATTGCTAAGCCAAGATGCATAAATTCAACTTTGTCGTACAGCACACGACCCCACAAGCTATTTTCTGTAAACACTGTAAACTCCTGCACACTCACCACAACACAAACACTTATAAGCCTCAGCCACCCACTCGCATACACACCGATACTTATGTTTAACTTTTAAACAACAATATGATGAATATATTCGCACACTAACTATGTGTCTATATATATATATATATATGTTGGAATAACTGAGGCAAACTGATCGACTGGGTGGCTGGTTACGTTTAAATGCTTTTTTTTTCCTTTCTTTATACGATTTAATTGTCAAGAGATGGTAGCTTATAATAATTTCCTTTAAGATTTTATTCAATTTATAAACAAAAATATATTTTTATTTATCATCTTCCATCACATTATTATACATGGAAACACTATATAATTCAATATCTTCTTCTCTCTAGTTGAATTCATATTTAAAGAAATTTTTCACTTGTCTTGCTTGACCATTGTCAACATCGCCACGTTTGCGGTGTAAAACCTGATCGGAAATGAGGGGAGATAGAGAATAAAGTCCTATTAATTTGCGTTACACCAAAAAAGAAACAAAATCGCGTAAAAACACCGTATGCGCCGCTCAGTGAAAATGCGCGACTTGTTAGAATGAAAAAAAAGAATCGGTAGTTATACCAACAACACTATAGTCAACCGCACTACATTTGCAAGAGAGGCCGCAATATTTATCACCTAAATGTACTCTTTTCTCAATGTTTGTTGTTTTCGGTTTTTTTATTTTTTTTTTTTTAGTTTTGAAGAGGTTGTTGTTCGTTGTTGTTGGTTTTTGTTTTGATATCGAAGGTATTTTCTTTCTTTGCATGAATGTTGTAGTAGTTTATTATATTATGGGGTTATGTGCATAAAAATTGATATAAACAAACATACATTCTCGCACTTACATGGTTTACATTTATGGGCATGCTTTGGAGAAAACAAACGTCATTTGTTAGTGGCTTCTTATCACCTTGAAATGTATGTATAAACTTTGTATGTTTGTAAAATTATTTGCACAAGCACACCCAAACCTATATACTTACACTAAAAGTTCGTGGTCTAATATAAGTTTTTTTTTTTTTTTTAACACAAATGCTTCAGTTTTATTTCTAAAGCAGAAAAAAAAACATATATTAAGTTTATCGATTCGTTTGTAACATTTCATGATCTAAAACATGAAATGATTGCCGTAACCGCCAATTTATTGCTAATAATGGATTTTTCATTAACGAGCAACTTCATAATCTTTAATGCGAATATAAATGGCCACCTTAAAATGAGTTCATTTTGAAAAATAAACTTTTAATAAATCGGTCAAATCAAGTCTGATGTGACGGAATGTATTCAAAATTCAGTTAAAACTGAATAAAGTTTTTTTTTTTCTCTAATTGTTTCATGTCATAGTTATTGCAATTGTTTACTCGTTTGCCGTATCAGTTGCTGCAATCGTTCTGTGTTCATAGGTTCGATTTCATTACTTACGTGGTTCCGTTTAGAGTGAGATAATATTTATTTTAAAAGGAAAGCAATTCAAATAGATCTCAATCTTTTATAACAAATGTGATATCCATAGTATTGTTATGAGAACAAGAAGAGCGAATAAATATATTTTATAATTCAAAGAATAATATAATTATATCGATTTCTATAAAGGAATGAACCAAATAGCCTTAAGAAAAACTATAGAAAAATTTTTCAAAAATTTTTTTAATTTAACTAAAGATCTGATAAAATAAAATGATATAGAAAAAGTGAAGTGTTATGACGTTCATTTGTTTTTTTCAACTCGATTATCAAATAAAACAAAGTATTAAAGAGCTTAGAATAGCAAGCTATAAATGCTAAATATATATATATATATATATAACGTATATAAGTAAAGCAAGAACTCAATCAACTTTTAATGTTCTTAGAACAACCTCCAGCTATGCGTTGCTAGCTGTTGTTATTTCATCGGAAAAATTATATATTTAATATGAACTTAAAAAATTTTCATTTAAGTTTCTTTTCAAAAATTTTCGAAATTGAAGGCTTTTTTAAGAAAACTTACGATAAATATAATTTTTTTCTTTAATTATTAAAAAATATAAAAGTTTTAAAAAAAATTTTACGTTTTCCTTTTAGATCGAAAAATATATTTCATGAATTTCTCAATTTTCCGCACAATTTTTGACTTTTATTGTTTTTGAAAATCTTCAACATTTTTAATTGAGTTTCTTCTTCTGCTTTGTTTTTTGTCCTGTGAAGTCTTGCAAATAAAAATTTTCAAATTTATGAGGCCATTTCCACAACTATTGTTTAAGAGAAATGAAGAATAAGCAAACGTCAGTAAAATACAGTTAAGTATAGAATAAAAATTCGTATAACATTCGCCAGGAGACGCAACGATAAACTTGGACGTATAATAACCAACCAACGCACATATAAAATACAGCAAATAATTATCTAAATATTCTTTATAAATAAATTAAAACTTGCAGCCAAGATTTAGAAAAAATTTGTTAATGTTTTGTTTTTTCTTTTTTCTACTTTTTATAATGAATGGAAATTAATTTTTATAATTTCAATTATTATTAAATTAATTTATTACAATTTCGTTTCATTTTTATTTCTTCTATTATTATTATTATTTTGCACAATTTCGCACAATTACACACCGATTATGAATTATGGGACACGCGCGTCAGTATATTTTATTGAAAGAAACCATCGTTATTCCATTTTATTTTGAACGTAAGACTTCGAGTAAGCCGTCGTTAATGTTAATAATACGCCATACCATCTAAGGCTGCCGTCGCCAAGTACGCAACAGCAAGTAAACATGTCTTACGTCGTTAAAACGATGATGCTAACGTGTTTGTTCAGAGACTTTAAAAGTTCCGTCGGTCAATGGAAACGACTGTTTGTATTGTATTTATTCACAAGTTGAAAGAAAAAAAAAAACGTATTTTGTAGTCTTTATACACTGATAAGAGGGTTTAAGCTTCAAAATACATACAACAATCACAACCACAGCGAAAGCGACAACAACAACAACAAAAACGAAAACTGCGCAGCACTGTGACACAAACAAGTTGGCATAACAAAAACTCGGGTATGTATGTATGCTCTATACACGTATATAGATAGATAAGCTCGTGTACCTAACTTTTACCGTTACATTCAAATTGACGATGTGTCATGTTGTGCATTTCCGTAACAAATACACAACAGCATAAAAGCACAAGAGTCCGTAAGTATTCGGGACGATAATGATGATGATGACAACAACAACAGCACCAACGACGATGACTAGGACAAATGCAAGAAAGAAAACAGGACACATACACAGATCAACAAACAAACAAACCGAAATGAAACAAAAAAAAAAAACTGGTCACTTTGCTCGGTTATAATAATTGTAACTCTATGTAAATGCTTAGCAGAATTTTTTTTTTTTTTTTTTTTTTGAGACGATGGGTTTTTATTCCTGGATTTTCTCTTATTTCTTTTTTCAATTTGAATATCCTCTAAAAATTTACTTGCTACAGTAAAAAGGTGATCTTAATATGTCTCGCAAATGAACTGAATAAAGTTAATAAGAATTTTATCACAATATTTATCATAATCTTTTTGGAAATATACGTTTCGTCTGCTAAAGAAAGGAACATAGTTAAGATCTACTGGCTTTTATCGAAGTTTTTGAACACCTGTCACATTAAGTTAATATTGCAACATCTTTCAGCGAAAAGAACTCGTTTTCTGGTGATGTTTAAAATAATATTTTTCTCATTTAAGTATAATTTTCATCCTTCATCATTACATTAATTCCTAGTTATTGATGGATGCTGGCTTCTGGACGCTCGTTTGCGTTTTTTTATGATTTTCGAAAATGACCGCCTGTGGGTCAGGTCGACTACAAAACCCGACTGAATCGATTTCAAAATCTCATGGGTCACAGGTATACTTATGAGGGCACCGAAGTCTATTTCGGGACACTAAAGAAATTTTACAAAATGTTGTTCATTTCCTTAGTTAGGAAATTATTATAAAAATAAAATATATATGAGATAAATAGAGGAAGATGTCAAAATATATAAAATATACATATGAATTTTCCAATCTACTTTAACAGACGCATGCACGCACGCACACACACACACACACACATATTCTACGAGGATATACATGAAAACATAAATGACAATTGATGGCTCAGTACTATATACGTTTCAAGTTAAGAGACAGATTGCAAAACTTAAGCTTTCGCCAGATAAGCGAGCATGCATTTTGCTAGCGTATGCGATAAACTTTACGAACTTTTGCAGCAAAAGCTTCTTATCCAACATAATGACGTATTAAACAGTTTAATCTTTCATTTTTATACCCTACACAATTGAGTATAATTCGCAATTATTGTGAAAACAAACATTCAAAGCGAACTCTCCGAACCTCCTCTAATAGAATAATTACTCTCTAGAACGATTTCAAGTTTCTAGTCATCAAGTTTCCTATTTAACTTGGTTATAGTAAAATTGAAGGGGAGCAAACTATATTCGCCTTTGACTGAATACTTGATGTATGTCAAGCCAGTACTGAAATATTATAAAAAGTTGTCTGAATAACTAACTAATTAAGCTCAGACTTAATATATGAGAATCAGCATTAGAGGTCCGCCCGCACTAATACAATAATCTTAATTGTTTCAATTTTTTTTATATGACGCTTTTACGCGTCTAAAGAATGTACGTTTGGATTCAGTATGATGTTAGCTGAAAATTTTGCCCGCTTTGCCAAAAGAAGCGAAATGTTGCGAGATTGTGCCTTTAAGTTCACAAAGAAGTTGAAGCATAAACTGTGTGTGTGTGTGTGTGCGTGGATGGATCTAAAGAATAAACACAACGATTGAAATATGCAAAAGTAAATAACAGTTATTGAAACGGTATATATTTGTTGTTAAGCCATTACAAAACGATGACAGTGTGTGTATGTTATTTGTGTAATATGAACATAAGCACATACATATAAACAATGCTTACAAACATGCATATACATGATGTAACCTTACAAAAGAACTTTGTAAATAACTAAAGTGCATTAATAATAGCAAATATTTAATGCATAAAAACAGAAAGCACATTGGTTTTCATATATATGCATATCAAAGGATACGTACATGCAAACGAACGCAAAATCTATGGATATTGAAAAAAAAAAAATCATAAAAAGTATATCACATATATATTTGGTTCTAAAACCCCTTCAACACATTTATTTTCAATACTCTTTTTTTTTATTTATTTTTTTTTTCTTTTAAAATTTAAATGCATAAAATTCTATCTCCATTCTATTTATGAGTTTATGTATACAAAAATGTATTGGTGTCCAAGTCTGCGACACCTTATTCCCAAGTCAAGAATGGTTCGGTTGTGAGAGTTCCTATATTACTTTTTCTTGTTTTTTTTGCTTTTTTTTTGTTTTATTATATCTTACACATACACAACGAGCACATAAATAACAACCATTTTCAACTTAAGAGTTACCCACAAAAATAATATGTACATATATGTGTGTGAGGTTATTACAAATATAACAACACAAGGAAAGCGAAGCACAAACAATCATTCTTATGTGATGAAGTGAAGTGTAGCTTTCTCTTTTATTTCCACTTTAGGAATTAGCCACGCCTCTTCTTCTGCAAACTGGAAGTGTCTGTTTTAAAACACAGTATATCTTATCGCGAAATTATTGCTCTATCGAACACAAGCTTACCCACATATTCTATATATGTGTATACATATGCGTTTATATGAAATTCCAACGCGCAAACGCTTTTTCTAACATTATTTCCAATCGCTCTTGTTCTCCTAACATTTATCTCTTGCGTTCTTTAGATTTTGATTTCTCTCTCACTCTCCCTCTCTCTCTCTTTCTTTCAGTTTGTGTTCCTTTTGCATTTAGTTTACAACCCCATTGCATCCTAAACATGCATGCATTAACGCCACAGGAAGCTCTTTTTCAATCTCTTAAGCATGAACCGCTTTTACAGTTTACATTAAGCTCTTTAAGCTCCATTTTATGTTTACATCAAACGTACGTTTATTTGTATACGCGCTTATGTTTTGGCATATACTCGTGCATATGTATGTTTGATTTCATAACAACATTTTTGTAAAATGGAAGCGTGCCTGCCTTCATAAACAAATGTACGTATATATGTATATATATAGAAGTTTGTACGTAAGTTCATTTGTCTGTTAATAGGTTTCCCTTCTATTATTGCTAAAAATCAATTTTTAATGTTTTTAGTTTTTATTTATATTTTTATTTATTACTTCTCATGTAAAAATATGCATAAATATATGCTTCCTATACAATATTTTATAAGTTTATACGTCACAAGTTTGTTTATTTGTTTGAATGTATAAACTATTTTAAAGTTGCATTTGCACTTATTTACAACATCATATACATTACATATATACATACATACATATATATCTATATATATATATACATATACATATATATATACATATATACAAATTTCTAGAATAGTAAATATTTCTTGAAACGAAGTAGAATTTATATCATAGTCTGTCCACTTCTTAATTCCTTCTCTCTAAGAAATGAGAAATTTATAGACGATCCGTTCAATTCGATGAATTTTCAATCCACAGAAGTCTTCCTATATTACAAAAAAATCTCTATATACCCATACTAGACTCCGTATAACTCAGAGAGACCTTGGAGTTTCAAAGAAGAGTGTAAAGATTCTCTTAATGATATCGTCATCATAATACAGGAGCATGCAAATATGTTTTAGATGTTCTAGCATTTATCGCTCATCAGTAACCTAAAAAGCTAAAGGCACCTATTAGGACCTTTTTACACTGTATATTTAATGCTATAAATAGTACTTTTAAAGCTTTTTTCATTTATCATCGATTATAAAATTTTTTTTTATAACTAAAGTTAACTCAAATATTTATTTACAATTCCTTTAGTACCTATGCTATGATTACAATTCGGTGGTGGCCACACCCCAATATTTACGAATACGGCTCTCTTGCTCATTAAATTGGTCGTCATCATCCTCACCGTGAACTGGACGTTCTTGCGTCAAATTAAAATCATATTCCAAATTATACGGCATCAAACGTTGTAAAGATCCAAAGTATGCTGCGTTCGGCCCGCCACTGAATTTGGAAAAAGCCGCACTAGTTAACGAGTCTCGACTTTTGGCATCCGAAAATAGATTATATCCCGTGCCAAATGAGCGTGAACTTCCGAAATGTTTCGATAGGAAAGAAGGTTGATGTTGATGATGATGATGATGATAATTATGATTATTATTATTATTTTGGAAAGCAAATGAAGTTGTACCCAACGGTTTTTTTGCTTCCGTATACAAAAGTTGAGGTGAACTATTCGATATAAATTTTTGATTGTTAGGTTTTAAAAGGCTGGATTTCAAGTCGAAACGTTCCGGAGTTTTATTAATTTTGCGATCGATTGCGTTGCGATTTTTTGTAAAAGTTTTTGAGATGGTATTCAGTTCCTTATCAAATAATAGCTGAGTGTTTTGCTCTAGCATATATTCCCAACATTTGAATTGCTCCTCCGATAGAGCCGAGTCAGTTTCATCTAACATTTCCATTTCTGTGGTTTCTTCTAAAACGCGAGCATGAGCCAAAATGTATTCACCATCATTTTCCAATTTCTGATTCACAACACTTAAAGCTGGATCACTTTGGCCGCTAGGAGAAGAGCGATCACTTCGAGCACCAAGACCGGCCAATGGACGTATCACACCTAGACGATGTCTGCATGTTATACTTCGATCGCAACATGTTCTTTTACAAACATTCGGAAATGCAGAAGTAGTATTAGTTGGATTTAAAGGTTGAGGTTTTTTTCGAACAATTTGTTTTAGCTCTTTAATCAGGAAATCTACATCAGTACCTATGTTCTTAAAACGTACCACAATAATACTGAGGTTGTCTTTAGCACCAAAACTTTGTGCAATATCTTGCATTCTCTTTGCAGCCAATATAACGTTTTCTTCTTTACGTATTTCTCGAGCTACACGGTCGATGTCCATAACAGACCATAAAGCAGCATTTCCAATGACAAGATACTCATCATCATTGTTAAGTATACACTCGGTCACAGTTGGATCCGGAGTTTTCGATAAAGAAATCAAACAACTATCTTGTGGATAGTTAATGAGTTGCAGATTGGCTGTCCGACGTATCAAATAGGCTGATATTTTACCTATGCTGGCCACTCGGAGTACGTAGCGTTTCGTTTTCTGTGCTCTCACAAAATCCTTGCAACGTGCATTCTCACGAGCTATATGGCACAACATAGCGTCTGTTATTGATTGATTATTTAGTTTCTTTTGTAGAGCCAGCAAAGTGTACTTCATATACTGGCCTATGTTATCCTTAATTGAGCGTTCTTGCTGAAACAATTTAGGTACGATACTGGCCATTTTTGTGGCAGAGGCTGATGCGGATACACCAATTGCAAACATTCCCAGCAATGCTTCATCCGTACGAAATTTCATTTCCCTTAATTGTACTACTAAGAGTTTACGGCATTTACCAGGTGTTTCTGAGAAACCTATTAACCAAGGGGGCCTTTGTGCAGAGTTGTATTCTTTGTGCTCAGCTTGGCCGTTTGTCGGTAAATTAGAACGGTTTTTCCCAGTTACATCTATCAGACTCCATTTTCGTTGATTACGACACATTTTCACTTGCTGTTCATCTACTTGCAATTGAAAATTACATGATAAATCCAAATATTTTAAATGCCTTGGCAGTACACTTAATAGATCTAAATGATTTAAATGATTATGAGCTAAATCTAAAACTTTTAACGTAGAAATTTGATTTAACGGTGGAATAGATAACAACAGATTCGAGTGTAATCTTAAAACTTCCAAACATTTCAGTTTACTTATTTCCTCTGGCAATTGTTGCAATAAGTTTCCGCAAAGTATTAATTCCTCCAAATTACAGCAAATGTCTACAAAATCAGCAGATATTTTAGAAATTTTGTTGTAGGCTGCATGGAATATCTTTAAATTTGTAGCTCGAAATAAAGCCTCAAATATTCGATCATCGAGGTTATTGTTAGAAACCCTTATGTCCTCTAGCACCATATTTGCGTTTCCATCATTGGTTGTTGTCTCAGTTGAAGAATGTGGTAGAACTTGCAGTTTATTACACGATATGTTTAATTCCTTCAATGATTTATTGGTTATTGAAAATAAATTGTCAGTGAGTAATTGCAACTCATTGCTTTGTAATTGCAATGATTGTAAAGTAACGAATCGTCCCGATAATTTTTCAATTATTCGCAGGCGATTATAAGAGAGATTTAGAGATTTCAAAGTACTGGTTTTACTAGTCAAAATGAAATCTGTAATCTTTTGTAATTGATTATGGCTGGCATTCAGATTTTCTAATCGTTCACATTCATTCAACCATTTGGGTAATTCTATAAAGTAATTGCTCGAAATGTTCACTTCGCAGAGTTTCTGGGGCACCGGAGAAGCGGAAATCTGTTGAAGACCTAGAAACAATTTAAAATAGTTTATAAAGATCATAATAATTTACTTTACTATACTTACAATTGTTGTCGGCTTGTAAAGAAACTAAATTATTGCCATTTATGATTAGTTCCATCAATTTATTATGACTGCATTTTAAGGTCTCCAGTTGAGCTAATGAGCTTAAATCCAATACTTCCATTTCATTTTCACTCACTTCCAATTGGGTCAAATACTTAAAATATAAGAGAGAGAAAAAGAATACGATAAACTTTCGCAACTTAAAAGCGTATGCAGACTTTTGTACCTAACGGCAATGTAGATGTTTGTTGGATATGAAAATCCATTAGAATTACATCTTCTTTCAATGCGATCATACAATATGTAAGTAACTATGTTCCTATAACTATTGTTAACAAAATTCATTTATTCGTCCCTTGTTCGCCGGTCTGCATTATAGCAGGTTGCAGTATAAAACAACTTTGTGTCCGAAGCTTATATTTTTCGTTCTCTATTCTCATCAAACTATGTTTATAAGTGAATTATATCGGTTTATTATAAGCGTCCGGTAGTGGCCGCGTTTATTTTTCTTGCTACATTGAAAACTAAGCTAATCAAAGGTAAAGCTGATCGTTAAATACCCTATACCACTCTTTGCATAGTAAAGTACACTACACATTGTTTGTTACCTGCTTGTTGAGAAATGTTTCTCGTTGGAAATGGGTCCTGAAGCATAAACTGACTTGGTCCAAAAACCTTCTTAATCTTCAATTATTTCTGTTATAAAGCATTAAAAATTAGACTTTGTTCCCATATAAAAACTTACATGTATATATATATATATATGTTATATGTTTTGTCGTTCCAAAAATAAACCTACCTGGTCCAAATTTGTTGCAGTTAATTTTTATATCAAATTACCACTAGGGATCAATTTTCAACCACGAAATATTAACGATCAGATATTTTTGTCATATAAACGCTTATTTTTCGTGAGAATCCTTATGCGAGGTGGGATTCAAAAAATAGACTTGTGGACCAAGTCTAGTATTGTCAAATTATTATTAGAGACTCATTTACATCATAAAATATTACAAATTAGACTTTTTTCCATATAAAGGAGCGGTTATATAGCAGTTTCAAAAAACTTTTCTATACGATCCAAACTTTCATATATATCATCACTGGGGCAAAACACGTCAACTAAAAATATCGTTTCAATTTCTCAAAATTTTTAGGATAAAGAACGCATGGAGACACTCGTCAGACAAACGGACAGACAATATCAAATCCACAGCCACAATAAAAGGTGAGCTTATCTCAAAGTCTTCCAGGCGTTACATGCGGTGGTATAGGACATAATTAAATGCTATTTCAAAAAATGCTCGAGCCATTTATACAAAGAGCATTAAAAATAAAGTGAGTACTGGAAATTGCAACTGATTTCTTTTCTTTATTATAAATTTTTTTGTTCCTTTTCTACATTTCAACTCCAAAGCTTACTGAGAGCTCTCAATGGAAAGGATCGAAATTTTGTCGAAAATGTATTCGAACGATTTCTATTCAGGGCTTTGAAAAGTGTTTCGCACATTCTGGTCAACTGTTTTACATTAGTTTTATATTATTTTTATATATACATCTACCATTGGTAATTTCCCATAAAACTCCATAAGTTTATTAAAAGTATTTTTATATCCATTTTTATATTCACCACCGAAAGTGAAGGATATATTCATTTTGTCATTTTGTTTGTAACGCCCAAAAGGAAACTTCAGAGACCCCACAAAGTACATATGTTCTTGATCAGCATTAAACTTAGAATCGACTTAAGCATATCCATCTGTCCGTCTGTCCGCCTGTGAAATGTCCGTGGTAAACTTTTTGTTGGCTTCAATGTCAGCTTCAAATGTGGCAGAAACAGGCCGGTTGGTATTGAATATGATCAAATCAATCACAGGCCACGCCTAGAGCATGAAATAAGCCAGGAAACAAGCCTGTTTTCTGAAGGTTTTGCTCAACGCTCATAGACTGGAAAATAAAAACTTCCGCGGGATTTCAGATTTTGAGAAAAAAATCTGCCATGCCCATCCATTAAAATTTAGTTATTCCCCTTTTTTTAAGACATAGGTGGTGGGTGTAAAAGATTCGGCACAGCCGCGAATTTAACTTTCTTAATTGTTCTTATTCTTTTACAACAATTTCATGACAATTTTTTAATTTTTTTTACTATTTTTAACAGCCCTGGATTTTATATTTCTACTTCTATTGAAAAATATATGAGCGTTCCAGCTGTTGTTGTAATAAAGCGCTTATAAATAAACATTAATAAATCGCATATAAAATAAATAAAAAATAATAAAATAAATAAGAAGATAAATTGCGGTTTTCATAAGTGAAAAACCTCCACTTGTCATAGAACTCTGATATTGAACAGTTTGTTGTGACTATTTCTTTGGAATACTAAATATGATACAAAGTCGTAAAAATGATGACAAGCAAACGCAACCATCCACAACCTTTTATAATTAATGACAAAATCAAAATAACAGAAATTAGTCCGATTTTTAATATTCTTATATCCATCATAGAAGGAGGAGAAGGGGAATGGAATGCATTCACTTTATCATTTTGTTTGCAATACCCAGGAGAGACCTCATCAAATATATATATTCTCGATCAGTTTCAGAAACGTCATAAAATATATGTTCTTGATTAGTATAGCATATGAAATCGATTTGGGCATGTACGTCTCTCCATAGGTCCGTCTAAGTAATATCTGTGATAAACATTCTGATGGCCGCAAAAGTTAAGAAATCGACTTCAAATTTAGCAGGAATATTGGAGGTTTGGTATTGAAAATGGGACAAATAGGCCGTAGAGCACGCCTATAATACAGCACAAACCAAGAAAATTTCTTCTTTCTGAATTTTTTGCTCATTATACATAAACACCAACAGACGCGCGATGAAAATATTCACCCGTATTCTCCTGAAACAGAAAAAACTGGTGACGCCTATCCAATCTTAGAGAGTATTTCGTTTTTTTTTTTAAATAATTTTCTTACTTGTTTTTTGTTTAATTTTTATCATAAAGGTAATGGGTAAAGAAAATTCGACCATAACCGGCTATAATCATATGCTACAGATTGTAATCTCATAGATTAAATTTAAATTAATATGAACGATGCAATTTCACGGATACCATACGTCTTTCTTTAAAGATTCATTACAAATAAATCTGTAACATACGTTATATAAAGTACAACTTGGTTTGAAAAATACATAAGAAGGTCTTAGGGTGTACTTGAAACCAATCCATCTGAAAAATTTTAAATATTTTGTTGCGTGCATTTGCATGCGGGCTCTAGGAAATATATATATCAGATCCCAATCAAATATCTATTCAAATTTCTATCTACAATTGACATATTTTCAAGGGGATTATGTCATTTTTTTCGATAAATCTGCCGATGGTCCTACTAAATGCCTGTTTTGAATACCATATAAACATCTGATACAAATTATCAATTATAATTTTTGTGTCGATTTTGGTATAGTTTGAAGTGATTTTAGGTAAACCATGCCTACTTTGCAGTTTCAAGTTTTAACTTTTATATTCACTTTTTATTATTGTGAGCGTTTCACGCCAGCCTTCAACGATGTGTATAAAAAGTTTTTCGATATTGCAGTCTATTGAAAAAAAAAATGTTAGAAATGTCTTGCTGGTTGTGAGGGATGGACTCGTAAGCCAACTTAGCTGATATTTTAACTTAACACGATAATAGTGATAAAAGAAATTTTAAGATCAGATCTGTCCTTCTAGAAAGAGATTTCAGAAAGAGAGGGAGAATAATAATTCGAAACAATTACCTAAAAATAGATTCTAAATCAAGTAGAACTACTTTTTGGCTTTGCCATTTCACTTTTAGTAGTATGTTCGTATCCATTTCATTTATCGATGTCCGAAACTTGACTCTAAAATTTCTCGAAGCCGTAGCAAAAATTTTTTTCAAAGTAGTCGCTGTACTGAGAAGACTATATCTGTTCATGAAAGATTTCGAATAAATCTAAACGAGGTCATCTGCTTAATTAAACCTTCATTTGTTCGTTCGCAGCTTATTCTTTGAAGTGTCAAGTTAATTAAAATCGATTTAAAGCGATTTGAAACGATTTGAAACTTAACACCTACGCTTCAAGTTAGTGAACGAAGAAGTACTTTGCGGACTGTAAACTTTCGTTAACAATCGAAAAATGTATCCTTCTAAATTTGGATAAAATTATTCCGAAAAGCCTTCTAAAGATTTGATGCAAAAAAGATTCTGAAAATACTTTCACATTTTTTTGACATTGGCTTGCACATCACAAGTTCTTCATTTATTGCAACGTAACACGAACTTTTATATACAGTGAACTTATCCTTTGCTTTCAAAGATAAAACTTTTTTGTCATAAGTTATTACTGCCATAACAAATGTGTGTGTGTGTGCATAAATTTTTAAATTTATTATGAAATCTAGCAAAAGAAAAACTTGAAAATCTTTTGTTTATCAAGCATGTATGCGTTAGGAAAAGAATAACGAAACCTTCTTACACATTCTTATTAGATAGCATGTTACTTCAAATGCTTCAATTATGAACAACAGCTTTGTTTACAATGAGCAACAAACATTTACGCTTGCGCACAATGGAATTACATAATTCACAGCGAAGAGAAACTCTTTATACGATTTGTAGAACGGAAGATTAGAATTGACACAAATAGCGGTTTCACACTCGTAACGTTACATTTTTTTTTTTTTTTTTTTTTTTACTTACAGTATAATTTCCAATTAATATGCTGCCGCTTAATTGATTGCCTTTTAAACAAAAGTTTTTCAAAGGTTCTACGTTATTAGGGGGAACCGTAGTTGCTGCAACCACTGATTCCTGTTCATTTTCTTGCTCATTCTTTTCATTGGATTTCATTTCTAATTTCGATTTATAGAAATGTTGCGAAGATTTCTTTAAAAGCTTCGTAGCTTTAAACATAATCGAGAGTTTTATAATTATTTTCCCTTTTTTATTATAAATCACGCCACGCTCGGGAACGTTAATATGATAACGATGTTGTTTTTACTTATGTGATCTTCACTATTGAAGTATATTTTGCGTAAGATTATGATCTCGTAATTGTTACGCTTGAATAATCCTTGAAATTATATGAATTATTTGTTATCGAAAAAAGCTGGGGGGGAAATCTTCCGAATTCATGTGATTTCATTTGGGTTTTGAAAATTTTATAGAAAAATCTTTTATTTAAAAATGTTTTAATTTAAAAATATTTTTTATTAATTTTTACAAATAACTTGATATTTTCATATTTCATTTTTACATTTTTTGTTATAGTTATGAATACGTCTTTAACTGAACACAGACAAATTTGAACTAAAAATAACTTGAAAAGTTAACATGTTACGCCTCAAAGATTTCTTCGTTGGTAGTAAAAGAAGTCACCATTACCGTCTCTAGACCGTCGTCATCATCATTATCTTCATTATCATTATCTGCACTTGTTTTCTTGCCACACTAACGTACTTACTTTAAATACTTTATACTTTATACACATGTTAAAATGTGTGCATTACTGTTTTGCTGTCAGCTCTTCACTGCTGTACTAGCAAACTTCATTGTGCTGTTGAGAGTTCAACAAGTTGAGTAAGTTTTGCTTCTGTTTTTTTTTTTGTTTTCTTTTTTTTCTCTTTTTCAGTCAGATTTGAAGCTTATAGTCAAATAACTCGCAATAACTCGTGTTTATCAATGAATTTTGAAATCAAATTTTTAATTTAATATAACGCAAAATGGCCATATTTACCTATTAAGCGAACTTGGATACTCACCACAATTCATTATTCATTTTTCATATGCTCACATAAGTATCAGTAAGTTTGCTAAAACACGCATTTACGACCTAAACCTAAATTTTCAAATAATTTTGGAAAATGTATTGAATCATATTTGGTATATATGGGACATCATAAATATCGTGATGCGAAACTTATACCAAATTTTAGGTTATGTTAAGTTTATTTCGTTCGACTGACTCTGGCATTAATATTTCAATCAAGCTGTTTGGATCAAATTTTAAGATTTTAACAGCAGTCACACAGCCGACGTAAGATCGCACATAAACCAGTAATTGATTCACGTGCCATGTCTTGAATAAAACAACATAAAAAAAAATAATTCAGGGAGATAGAATTATTTTGAATTATTTTTGAATTTAGTTTCAAATATAGTAGTCATATATAGTAACAAGAACACGCAAGAAATCAGGTTTCATTTTATGATAAAAACTTAAGCGGGTTGATTGATTAATTCACACAAAACATATAAAATTTAAACAAAATCTCATAAAACAATTAAGATCGAACTCTTTACACTGACATAATTGTATGAGCCGAACATGCTGATATATAGTTTCGTAAACTTTTAATGTACAATATATAAAACATCACTCAATAATTTCGTAGGATCAAATTTTTTTTTACTACTTCGCCATTGTTGTTGTCCACTTGTGAACCAGTGCATTATTTATCGGTAAAGGAGTTTTGTTTTCTTCATTTGGGTTTTTTTTTTCCCAGTTCGTTCTTCAAGCACACTGACGATGCTACACAATATTCATTATTGATCCTTTACTCCTTTTTAAGATAGTATATATATATATGTATATATTATACCACGCGCCTTCTAGAATTCGGACGCCACAGCCTTCCCAACCGCTTTTCCGCTTTCGACGGCTATCGCCGATTATTCGTTGTTATCCGCTAGCCTGATTTAACTGTGGATTGTATCCTTGTTTCATTCATGGTCACATATCACGTAAAGAAAATTTCTTTATTTCGCCTAAAGAGCTCTAAACCGTAAATTCACTCCCTTCTTATATAATATCATTAAGGTGTTAGCTGTCTCGTCCAACTTCATTTCTAGCTCTTCCAAAACGATTTTGTTCACATTTTTTACATTTTCTGGAACAACTATTGAATTCTGGTAACCAGAATGCTCATGATTATTTGTATTCTTAGGATCCCCTTTAAAAGTCATTAACCGCCGACCATTGGATGTTTTCAATAGACGAGAGTCATTATAAGACTTTTCAAGTCGATTCTTGCTTTGAATGGTATTCTTTTACGCATTACGAAATAATATCTTATCAACACATAAAGATCTTTCCATTGTTTTGGAAATTAAAAAAGTACGGTCACTATATATAGTAACTGTAACTACTAAACTAATGGTCGGAATGTCATAGAATTTTTACACATTTAGTTTGAAGGTTTATACTATCTAAAAATGGTTTCGTCAATAATAGCGAAGCCTATATGCCATCCTAAAAACTTATTGAGTGATGTGTTAACTATGCTTGCGTATAGGAAACGCGTGCAACTTCTTCATATTGGAAACTTGCAAAAGCTAACTTCTTATTAAATGTGGTGTTCCTTTTATATACAAATTGTAACTAGAAATACGTGTGATTGCATTTTGCATAAGAAAAGGGCTTGAATACTTTACAAATTGGCCAACTACTAGCGACCACAATGCATAAAAAACTCCAAAAAGAAAAGAAAAAAATGAAATTTCGGTACTCTTTAATATTGAATGGGCTTGGTCCTTTTTTCTATTTTTGTGCAGATACTATATGACACGCTGTCGAATACACATTGAAATTTTTATCATTATGTCTGTTATAGTTTATGAATAATGAATTAAAAATACTATAATTTTTAGTTTTGAAAACAAAGGTGTACTAACGTCTTTGATCAATTTTCAGTACCAACCTGCATAAAAAACTTCCAATATTTTTCTGCCTTAACTTTCGTGACCGACAATGCGTTTGCCACCAATAAATAAGCAGACGGAAAGACCGACATATGTGCTAGTCCTTAGCGGTTCAAAATGTAATTCTATTCAAAAATATGTATTTTTCACAAGGTCGCTGGAGTTGCCAACGATACGTTTGAAGAAAATCAATACACCCTCACGAGTTGCGTTAATATTCCCGACAATTATAAAGACCGCAAGCTGACTCGTCTTCTCGAAACCAATCTTGAGAACATTGGCCTCATGCTATGTACGAACAAAAGAAACGCTAAACGATAGCCTTTTTCGTTAATAAAAAATGATCTCACTAAAAAGATCTATCCTCCGAACACTAACCCCGTGCTTTGTCTGGGCAAAAGATGCTCCAAACCTTTTCATTAATAACACGTAATCTTACACACTAAAAATGTCTACCCTCCAAGCAACAGCCCCGTCATTTGTGTAAGCAAAGGTCACTAAAAGCGATAACCTTCTTAGTTAAGGAGACCTTGATAAAGAAAGTAAGAAGGAACCGTAATATTCGTTTTCACGCAGCACATCTATTACGAACTATATCCTTCAAAGCGACAATATTGCGGTGTGTTCGGAAAACACAAACATAGAAATGACAAAAAGTAAAAACAAAGCTGATGAAAAAAATGTAACGTACATAACTTTAAATTAGCATAAAACTTAGTTTATATATATTTTACTATACTAATGCTGTAAAGGTATGCAAGCCAAAAAAGGGTTCAAACCGCTTTGTGGAAAAAAAGCAACATATCTTTTATTTAACTTAATATAACTTACTTTATTCATTTATTTTTTTTTTTTTTTTTCATTTAACATTATAAATTTTTTATTCCTTTTAAGTGTACCTGGCATTCATGTTTTTTTTGTTTTCTATTTTTTTTTTTCAAATATAGTATTAAACTATAATATATCTACTCTTTTTGTTTTTTTTTTTTTTTAATTTAATATTTAAATCATTCTTATTTATTTAATAATTATCTTTCTACAATCTCCTTTATCTATACTATCTGCTTTATTTTTACCTTTAGGCTTTTCATATCATAGTAAATATATATTACACATCATATAACTTGCATTACTAACAGTAGTAACAATTTCTGTAGCTTTAAAACTCTTAAAGAATAAAAAATAAAAAAACACCACACACAAGTGTAATAATAAAAAAAAAAAAAAAATTTTAAATTAGGTAGAGTGCTTGTTTTGTTTGGCAGCTGATCGCATACATCTATTATTTCAAGCAAATAACTTTGGAAATATTAAAGAAATTTTTTCATATTTTTATTTTTTCAGTTCTTGTGGGCTCGTGTATGTAATCTCTTTCTCTTAAAATACATGTGCCACGCGATTCCACTTTCTTTCTCAAGTTTACCAAGTTTTAACGATGTTTACATCAACACGTATGGACAAGCATGACCTAATCAACTAAGGAACTTTCAAAGAGAATTTAAGCATATGTATATGATCTATGAAACCCACACCTTTGAGTATTACAAGCGAAACGATTGTCTCGCCGTTGACTTACTTCAATCAAAAAGGACCAAGAAAAGTCGACATCTTTATCCTAATATCAATGGTAACATAACATACATTTGACTTCAAGTGACATTTTTCCCATAACACACACCAATTTTTAAGAATATAAATCTTATAGCTGACGGATTAATGGTTTCCCTTTTTCAAGTTTTAGCAGGGTACTGTAGAGTTCAGATTCAGAATCTTAAAGTAATTGAAACAATTTCTACATCTGATTGAAGTAAAGTTTACTTTTTTGATGTCATTTCAATACAATGAGAAGCTGATATTTGCTCATCGCTTACAAACTAGTAGATACAAATAAATTATATATAAAAAGGAATTACTTTTTTGGATAATTTTTAAAATTCATTTGATTGCTCTGGCTTAGTATTTTATCGTTGTTCCCTTCATTTCGAGGCACGTTGATATTCATAAGGAATATGTTCAAGTATGAGAATATTCCTCAAAAAACTTTAACGATCGATCTTACACTTTTGGATTTAAGAAAGCAATTAAGAATCCGAAAGATATCTACCGAACACCTTATCGAACACAATTAAAAATTTATAAAATTCGAAGTGCATTTTAAAATCATTACCAACAATAGAAATTAATATAAAAATACAGAAGAGCTCTGACATCGAAGATGTGTCCACTTACAACTTCCCTTAAAGTGAATATATTCTTCATTAGCTTAACGTTGTAGATTGATTTAGCCACTGATTTTCACAATTATTCCGATAAAAATATGAACAGGAATGCATTCTTTTCTTCTTCTAGACAATTTTTGGAAACCGACAAGTGTTGAGCGTGACAAATATCTATGGATTATAAAACGTTTGGCAAATCTAACAAATTCCCTATAACTTTTAATGAGAACAGTCAAAATTTATGGTATATTTACCAAAGATACGTCAAAGTTTAGTACAAAAAGCGAACGTAATTGCCATAAGGTCAACATCATTATTCTCATTATTTAGTCTAAAATACCATATAAAAATTAAATTTTGCAAGCCGATCAAGCGAGATTTTTTAAAAACTCTCTAACAAGTGGATCGTCCGTATCTATGGTTAAGAAGAAATAGTAAGAGCCACGTTTTTCTTTTACGAAAATTTTACTAACAAACGGTTTGGATCCCGTGCTCAAAATCAAGAACATATAGACACTCAGGTTCCATTATGACATTTTTATGACAAATTGGCAAAATGATTAAACTTTCATTTTCCGTTTAATAAAGTCTCGATACCATCAAACTTAAACATTTTAGCAACTCAAGAAAAATACCAGAATTGTCATGGGGAAGTGCTAAGCTTATCGAACTATTTTTACAGTTACATTTAGCCTTTAATTACTTAACTTATAGGTAGGACATCACTTGAACCCTTCGAAGAAAATGCAATTATTTTTACACTGAGTGGAGCGTGAGCAAGGATATGATTTAAAACCGAACCGAACTTTATAACGTTATGCTCTGATCGCGTTTGATTTTTCCTTCTTCAAAAATTGAAATTTATTGCAAATTTTTATGGATACATAGTATGTTGTTGAGTGTATATAAGTAATATGTTTTGGAGTGAACGGACATAATGTATGATAGTTTGTGTTTGCAATGAAGCGGAGAGAGACAAGAGATAATTGTATTTTGCGATTAGTGTGAGCTTAGACTTGAAGACAATTTTCGCGTTAAATTTCTTTAAATGTAAATGTTTTTTTCTATTTTTATATTTATTTTTATTTATTTATTTATTTATTTTTTTTTTTTTGCTTGCTTTCATTCAAGTTATTAATTTTATGTAAATGTATGTATTTATGTATGCATATAATGTGGATGGCGCTGACAATATATATACATATACTTATAATCAATCATATATGTGTGTAAAGATATAAATACATATTTGAAAGTTGATCAACAGGGACCATTTTTTTTTTAATTTACATATTATAAAAAAATTATATTTAAAATAATTTAATTAAAAAATTACTTATATTAAAAAAAAAAAAAAAAAGTTAGATAAATTATATGAACAATAAAATAATAAGAACAATATTAATATTGGAATTTTCAAAATGTGTATATTTTGAAGGGAGGATGACGGAAAGAAGCTGTGGCTGATATCTTTCGTTTTATTTTTAATAAATATTTTTTAAGAAACACAATTATTTTTGTTTATTGTTTCTTTACTTGTTTTTTTTTCGGTTATGGCTTGTCTCCATTTTATTTAAATATGTATACACATATATATACATGCATCATATGTTTGTATATATACATATGCATATACATATACATACAGAAAATTATTTTTTTCATTTTTTCTGATTCCTATATGTATATGTAAATATATGGTTTCCTATATAAATTTATGTTTAATTCTCATTGTTCTAATTATTAATTTTCACTTTTTTTTTATCTTCCATTAGTTTTTTTGATCATTTTTTTTTTTAGTCTTTAAACATTAAGGAGGAAAAAATACAATATACTTTTTTTTTTTAGATTAACCACTCTTTTTTGCTAATGGTCATAATAAAATAATATAATGACAATAAAAAATATTACTGCTACGCTTTATTTTAATTCTTACTTACTAAACAAAGCGTGAAATTTGATTTCCGCAAATCTGGTTTATTGTTTAAAATAACCTTAACAATTCTAATTAAACAAAATATCAGGGAAAACAAATGAAAAATGAATAGGAATAAAATAGAAACATACATAATTAGAAGCTTCATAAATTCTTTGCCGAAAACTTTTTAAAAAAATATGTTTTCGAAAAGTTAATATATAAACTTATTTGAAACGAATCAATATCTGAGTGAGAGAAATATATAACAATGGCGGGAGAAATATGGTAATATCTGAGTAAAATCGTTCAAAACGATACAGAATGCAATAACATTGTCTTTGAGTTTTAATTGGCGATAACATTAAAAGAAAAACGTCTGTGAATATTATTAGTCGAGCGTAGCGTGTTGGTCAATTAATTTTCAATCATTTATCTTATTAGTGAACATTATGCGACCATAGGTAGACATTTCAGTAGAGTACAGTTTTCTTATTATTTTGTTATAGTAATTTCTTTCATATCAAAGCAATCATATCATCCAAAAAAGTAATTATCTAGCAAAACACCGAATATAGAAATATATGCAATAACGCTACGTCCCTTTTCTATTGGTAATAGATTATCAATAGCTAATCGCAGACGACATCGAACTCCATTAAGATCTAAACAATGACCGATTAAATATCACTTAGATTAGTGCATTTGAGACACTATTATTTTGTTGACGCTCTTTGATGAAATAATATATCAACTACAGCAACACGAATTTCCGTAGTACATAAATTTCTGTCGCGATTGATTTTGAACAAAATTAAAATACGTTTACAAAAAGAAAACTGTCTGAAGAATACATAGAGTTTGCAGGATTCGTTCAGGAAAGTATAGAACTTTTCGAATTATCTTCACTTTTTAAAATTTTTTAATTTTTTTATCTTACACCAAAATTTTGTAAAATTAAAAACAAAAGCCCAAGCGTCCTTAAGAAATTTTTTTGCAAACTCATCTTGCTTCTATATTCATTTTGTTAACATCTTTCGTTTCCTTTTCTCGTCCTTTTTAATAAGTAGATATTGATAAAAGGACGCTAAACAAATTCGAAATTTATGACTTTATTTAGTATTCTCTTCCATACTTATTGCTTTCATGCGAGAAACTTGAAAGCTTTCATTTACAGGGAATTTCGTTGCACATTCTACCGCATGCGAGAACGTATTTCTTGATGCCATTATTGCGATATTTTGGTGACCATATACTACATCTGTTTAAAAATTGTCGTCTATGGAATATGCTGTGTTCTTGTTTACTGTTATTATTTCAGTCTTTTAAAGCATAATAATTAAATCATACAGTTTTGATAGGAGCAGGTCACAAAAATATCGCACTCTACAACTGTTTAACTCATTATACCACACTTCTCTCACTTTTATATAAAAAGAAAATATCTAAGAAACGAGTAACTGAAGCGCTTGATTCGCTCGTATTTTCAATAAGATTTCCTTTCTTGCTGCTCATTTAATATGCGTCATGCATCGCTTAATCTCAGAGTTTCTCAATATAAACCTAATTCAATTAAAAGTCCTACACATACAAAGCTTTGTAACAAGCCAGTTCTACAATCACTAACTCACTTAGCTGACGTTGACGCTGTAACTGTCAGCGTCGTACTTGAGGAGGCCGCCACTGTTGCTACCACCGAAGCGTTTGTACCAATCACGCCACTGGTATCATGTGATTTTTGGCTGTGCCCTGTCGCTGTATCTGACGCACTGTTGGCAATCTGTTGTTGTTGAGTGGCAGGTGTGACTGCACCTGCAGCGCCCGCCCCAGACGCTGCTTGATTGTAGTCTAATTTATAAATAGCGCTTCGCGTTACATCGTCCATGGACGCTTCCTGGCATTCACGACCGCTATGGGATTGCGAACCACAGTTATAGCATGATACCGGCTTATTACTAAGTCCTACTGTCAGCGTGCTATACGGTGAGGCTAAAACAGCAGCTGACGAAGTAGACTGCAACTGTTGTGGTATTGGCGGTGGTATTTGTTGAGGTGTAGGTGGCTGGCTAATAGCTTGACTGCTTACCACGGCAGCTCCACTATTTGTCGTTCTCAGGGCGGCTGGCGGTACACCGGGTGGAGCAGCACCGGACAGAAATGTGATGCCCCCCGCTGGATGGTAAGTCTGATAAATAAGTTCCCCATTCGGTATCTGGAAACCAGGTAAACGAAAGGTACCATGCGGCGGCGGTGCCAAAGTTGGATTATGCGCCATCAGAGGAGGTCTTGCTGAACTCGCAGCTAAATGTTGGGCAGCAGCTGCTGCCGCATGGTATGGATACGTGGCATTATATTGCTGTTGATGAGATAATATCACTGAATTGGAGGTTATCACACCACCCAAGTTACCGGCACCAGAAGACGGTGAACTTATCAGTACAGTATTGTTACCTAACATATTATTGTTAGTAGAGACCACATTTGCATTGGGATTTCCTCCACCACCTCCACCGCCGTTGCTATTAGTCAATGAAGATTGTTGCATTACGTTAGTACCACCCGCATTGCCACCTGAAGCTAACAGTATGTCGGCGTACAAAGCTTGCGGTGTTGTAGCTTGTTGATGAATTTGTTGCTGCTGCTGCTGAGCATAAATCATAGCATTTGCATTAACTACATTGCCACCAACACCAGTAACTGACGCTACGTTAGCAGCATTGGCAGCCATTAGTTTGTCAGCCCTACCATTTAAACGCGACAAGCTAATTTGCTTATTATAACTTAATTGCGAGGGTTGATGATGTTTTTGCGGTTGCTGCTGTTGTTGTTGTGTTATCTGCTGCCCCTGATTGTCGCCGCGGAGCGCTGGCGGATTCGTGGTGGCATTAGAATTCATCATTAAAGTAGGGGTTTCAGGCGGCGATATTTCGCCACATGACCCGATTGAACTACCAGAATCGCTGCCTGTACTCTTATTTGAATTCATGCTCATCATAGCGTTCCCATCAATGCTATGATGTCCTCCACCCGCAGTTGACATATCTGATATGGACATATTTTGCATGGCATACGATAAACCAGCGTTCACAGCGTTGAAGGCTCCCTGGTAATGTTGCTGCTGGTTAATTGGCGATTGCTGTTGCTGTTGTTGTTGATGCGGAGGGATGTAATTGCCGGCTTTTATTCTAGGGTGATTAGCAGTCCTTGTAAACCCATTACGTATTAGATTTTGTAATTGATTGCTGGAACTTTCATTGTTCATAACAGCCTAGGATTAGAAATCGAAAACGATAATACAATTGTTTTTTCTTTTCTTTTTTCTCAATGAAAATTGTAAAGACATTCTCCCTGACAAACACAAGAATATAGACTCTATATATATAAAGACTATGACGATCGTAGTGCTTTCAGAAGAACATTTGTTTGTTCGAGCTATCGGATAATTATGAGTGATCATTTTACAAGTGCAAACGAATATTTTATCTCTTTGTTTAGATTTGTTACATCATTTAAAAGTGGGAAAATACTTCTTATAGTTTATATTAACTTGATGTAGAGTTACAAATAAGAGAAAATAAATTTCTCATGCATGATTTTGACATTTGCATGTAAATGTTCTTCTTAATCGTCTTTTCAACTTTCAACCTTCTTCTCAGTTAAAGAGGAGAAGCCAATTTGAAAAATCTTCACAAGCTATAGAAAAGGAAGAGCTCTATCTTATCTCAACAATAAATGTATTCTGAACTTACCTCTGAAATATGTTTCATATTCTGAGGCAAGATCAATTCATTAGTGATTAGTTGCTGCTGTTGCCCCATTGCAGGCGGTGGCGTAGTCTCGGCCGATGGACGTCGAACATTTTTCAGTGAAGAGGCAACGATTCTCTGTGACATATTGCGAGAACTGGTAGTAGTTTGAGATGTTAGTGGTGGTGGCTGTGATTGGTTTTGTAACATGTTACTGTCACAGGATGATGTACGATTAGGGCTAGTAGTACGACTACTAGATGGAGAAGACTGCTGAGACAGCATTGGCGAAGAAGACTGCGGTGGATGATCCACCAAAACTTGAGTACTCGCCGGCGGCGGTGGGGCCGGATGATATTGCCTCATGGCCCAAGAGGCAACATTAGGATGTGTTAGAATAGTGTTAGCGACGGCATTGCTAGAATCTGGAATGGTGAGGTTCGCGGGAATCATATGTGGCATACCATCAACGGCAATCGGATGTTGAAGAGAACTGCCATCACTTGCGTTGAGAAGCTGTGAAACCATAGAAAACATAACTGACATATACAATAATGCGCTAAATCGCTTTAATGAAACATTACCTTAGTTAAATGACCTTGCGGGTAATTTAAAGGTATTGTAGCCGGAGCCACCATTTGCATAGGGTTGGGAGCCAGTAACTGCGGGTGCTGGCCAGTTGAATGCATAGTAGCCGCGTGCAATGCGGCTGCATGCTGGTGAAGTAATTCTGTATGATTATGAGGTGGTGGGTGTGGGTGTTGCGCCATAGACATTTCCAGATGACTTGTAGAGTGCTGCGGGTTGCAAACTTGCGCGTTTTGTGGTGATGGTATGGGTGTTGCTGAATCAGCTACTAGCTTATTTTCTTTGATTTTCTCAAATATCTGCATAGCTTTCATGTGCTGTTCAAAATCAAATACTGGATGATTGGCAGCCATTGTATAAACCAATAACAATTCTTCCAAAATATCCTTATCTGTAACTGAAGAAAAATCAAGCTCACCCCATGACTCCAGAATGCGAAATATTTCATTAACGCAGGTGCGGTTGCAGACTCTCATCAAAGCCAAACATAACGCCACTCTACGACGCACTTTCATATCCGTAGGTTCACCCTTCTGACAAACATTAATATCTGTAGCCAAATCTTGAGGTTTGTTAACTCGCAATTCCATTCCGCGTAGCTCTTGCGAATCGCGACGTCCCAACTCTTCAAGACATGTACCCAAGAACCGCAGTTCGAAGGGCAAACATATATTAAGTAAAGCACACATTGTGTCAATTCTTTTATAGCTCTCCAGCGTCTTGAACCACGTTGTCACATCGTTCTTGCTAATCATTTCTACAAGCTTGCACAACGTCGTTTACCGTCAATATATCTAAAAGATGCAAATATTGTATTTTATTTACACTTTACAATGAAGTTCCTTTAGACTTTTTAGCTAAAGATTGCTTTTCAAATTGTCCAGACCGCATCACTATGACGCTCATACACCTGTAATTCTCTATTACCCGTTGGCGTCAGAGTGTCAACGGCGGAGGCGTTACGTGGTGGTTAATTTAACGACAACGGTAAAAATGGCAATGATCACAATGAAAAAAAGTGTTTAGTCTATTTATTGGCAATGACTTTTTCAAGTCGGTGTCTTAGGTCTGTTTTATGATGCAGAAAAGATATTTTCTTTCCTAATAAAAAACAGGTTGCTAGTTGCATTGGCGATTCCAACACCGAAAAGTATTTTTTCTATCGCGGCAGCAGCACACACAACACCAATAAAAATCTCTCAACCCCAAAATCACGCACAAATAATCGTTATTCGTCACTCGCGGATACACTCGTTACACTTTACTTATGCCTTTGTGCTTTTCTTCAATGGGCTGCTGCTGCTCTGTTTTATATGTTCGTTTATAGTTCTCTTTTTTTGCACAATTTTCCTTCTCGTCGTCTTTTTCTTATTCAGGCAGGAAAGTTTCTAAATTTTGCACGTTTTCTCGTTGTTGGAAAATATTTGTTCTTTTGGTTATTTCTTAGAAATTCCTTCACTACAGCTTTCGATTGATTTTCTGTTGTATTTGAATCTATGCCTTTCTGCTATTTTTTAAATTAATTTATTCCGTCGTGAAAATCGTAAAAATTCATTTCACTATAGGTCGACATTCGCCAGTTATATAGAGCTGCCAAGTTTTAATAACTTTTTCTTCTAATTTAGAAATGGTCCCAAAAGGGTAAAACAAACTTGGAACAAAAATTGGGCATATAAGAAGCATAGCAAAGAATTAATATCGCCTATTACATATATCGTAAATTCTATAATTTGATATAAATAATAATTTAGACAAAGAAAGTAAATTTTCAAAAATTATAAAGATGTCTTCTAATTTATTGTCGTTCCATTTCTTGTCAGATTTGCGTTTTAAACACAAAACTCGTAAATCGTGCCAACTGAAGGTTTTGCTTTTGTCTTAAACAGAGTTGTTAAAAGAAGATGTATAAATTTAAAAAAGAAATACATTGAAATACTAATAAATTATTATCGTCAACGATGTATTAACTAAAAGCTAAGCGAAAAACTCGAATAAATAAAAAGGGACAAAATTTCTAAAAACGTGAAGACGGAACATTTGTGCATTACACACTTTTTATTAAAATCTCAACAAAATAGTCAAGTATTTGAATGTAAACAAAGACCGGAAAAACTCAAATGTGCAATTGCGCTCACTTGAATTTTTACTAAATGTCCATATGCATATATGCTTTGGAAACACATATGTTGAGTATTTATGATAGCAAAACTTATTGAATAGACATGCGCGTGGTGGGAGAAACACTTGTGCTTGTTTGCACATGCGTGCTATAAAATGCATGTAGCGCGAATGTGTAAAATCAATGTATTTCTACAAGCTGAAGACATGTTTTTCATAAACACATACAATCAAAATTATTTCAGGCATGTCGACTCGCTAGAATACCTGAATTAGATGATAATTGGCAAACATGAATGAAAATGTTTCTACATTGAAAAAGCAGTTACTTGTAATTCGTTTATTTCTATGGGTTAGGAATGAAATACATGCTTAAAAATGATTTTATTTTATTTAATCCGGATATGTCAGCCCGTTTCTAAATTTTTGTTTCAATGTAAATATAGTAGCAAGCTAACACACCTGAATTAGATGAAAAATATAAACCGCATTTTATTGAACAATATTGTACAAAGCAAATATAAAAAAGGAAAATCTCTTTTAGAAAATAATCAAAATATTTAAAAGAAAGATAAATTTAAAAATAAAAACAAATTAAAAATCGCACTGGATATTATTACAAATAAAAAAGCTTAAGTTCACGACGAGCTGGTGAGCAATATTATACAAATAGTAGTTTTCTCTTGTTTAAAATTTATATATTTAAAGCTTGGTTTTATAGGCATTGTAGATTGTCCTGTACAGCTAAATAAATTTTGTATTTTCCTACTTATTTAGGAGAATTTAGGAGCGGAAATATTGTTATTACTATTATTATATTTAGGAGCGGAAATATCATCGGTTGTCATGTTCCGAACGTTCGCAAATCTCGGATCTTGATGCTAAACCCACAGGCAGGTAACTTTGCAATTTAATTCATTTTGATACAAATTACAAAACTTTTTTAGCATACAGTTATTTACCGTTATCCATCTACTTATGTTTTAAACATTGAGGAACGCGATCTTTTGTGGAAATTTCGTTTTTATTTATCACGTCATAAAAGGCGTCGCTGAAGTATAGCAGGCACTTTCTTGCCTTCGAAATCGGCTCCGATGTTGATGTTGAAGATATCTTCGAACTTTTAAGTTCTGGTTTTAAAGACCCAGAAGTGCGTAAATACGGCATTGGCCGTTTGGCTCAAGCACCCGATTCGGATTTATTAGTATATTTGTTGCAACCTGTACACGCTTTAAAATATGGGAATATTGTAGAAATCCAAGAATTTTGTAAGTATAAAAGGTATTTTCCCGATCCTGATATTATGCGTTCGCTGGATGACAATTCCATTTTGTTTGATCAGAGTTTGTTATCATCAGAGTTAGATATTAAGAGTAGCGGCAGTACCTCATCGATGTTGACAGCTACCTAGCGCTCGCGTTTAATTCCTGGAGTACAAGTGGGACGGTCTATGTGTATAGAAGTATCAAATTTCAAAATTCTGTATTGATGGTTGCAACTTGGAAAATTTCGGAAAATTTGGAAATCTGCTGGGAGTTCTGGTATATTTGTTAATTTTACAAATAGTTACTTCACCGAGAACCTTATAAGTACAAATAGCAGCTATTATTGCATTCCTTACTGGAGACAACAAAACAAACGAATAGGCACAAACAACACGCAGACAAATCACACACATGCAAAGAAAGGAACACGAATATGGAAGTAATCGCCAAGTGCAAGAATGCTCGGCCAATTAAAACATAAGACTTACCAATCAAGCACACACCTACACAGTTGCAACCACCTCCTACCTTTTTCTCTTTCGCCACTAATTCCTGACCAGCATCTGCATGTATGGTCTTTTTTAAAAAAATAAATAAATAAATGAAAAAATTGCTATGCTGTAATTTATGAAGGACTTATACAAATACTTAAACATTGTACATTAAGAAGATGCGTTTAACTAGTTACTTCCATTGTCGCGACGGAATGAAAATATCTACAAGACTCCACGTTACGTTGTCGAAAGGCCACTTTCGTATTCTTGATTGCAAATCAATAATAAGCGCTGATTTCCTAAATAATATTAAATATTAGATATTCAATAAAAAGGATCATCAGATAGATCTAAAAACTTTCTAGAGGAAGTTTTTAAACTAAGACGTTTCAAATATCAAAACTAGGATTTTGGAACCCAACATTTTCTAACTAGTTTGGTCTTTCAATTAATTTCCCATTCGTCTTTCCTGAAGATTCTCATTCGTTTCGTTAAGGCAATATCGTTAATCGTAACAAAATTAATTTAATATCGATATTCTGGTAATTTCCTTTTACAAATGCCTTAATCTTGTAATTTTTTATCTGCGCTTAGGTCTTAGCACATCTCAGATAGGGTACTTTCAATCTGATTTAACCGAGATTGTGATTAATGAAAAATAATAGTTAAAAAAATTCAAAAAGATGATGCCGCTTACGTTTGTAATGTGTTGCCAGAAGCAAATTCTCTTAATTCAACTACGAATGTAATTGCAGATACTTATCGAAGATGAAATCTACTCTCTTAAGTAAGTCAAAGTGATTCTATAAATTTGTGTCAACTCAAAAGTTGTATTTGCCTGGCCTATGTCCTTTGTTGGTTCTGAAAATCGAATATATCGACATGAAAAATCTCCGGTGAACGAAGTTAGTAGACCTAAGCTAAGGTTTGAACATATTCATTTAGATATAGTCAGCCCGTTCAAAATAGACATAGACAACACTACCAAAAATTTTTCAATACATCATTGTTGTGTGAAACCAGCAGTAATAAAAACGCAATATATATAAAGACATAGCAAAAACATTTTACATTTAATTTATTTAACAAGGAGAAATTTATAAGTATATTGCTTAAGTATAATACTAATTCTACTGCTAGGTATTAACTAATAATTACTCAACAAAAGAATCTTCTGGCACTAAACTTATGCAATATAGACTGTGACTATCCTCTAAGTAAAAATTAAAAATAATTTGCTATTTACTTTTAATCTTTTAAACAATAAGAATAGAATGAGAAAATATACTTTCTCACCACCCCTTCATAATTTATCTGTTTTAAAGCCAAACACATGCTCAGATTATCGAAAAATCCACAACCACACATTAGAGATAATCGTTATAATTGCCTACCCTAGGAACTAGTAAAATCTTTTAAGAGTTCAGTATAGATTTTTATTTAAATCAAGTCATTTTGTGAGAAAGCACGGAGTACACGCGGAGATAAAATACAAAAAAGAAAAATTGCAGAGAAATGACGGCAACCGAACTACAAAAAATTGATATTTCGGGAGACGGTGGAGTTCAAAAAGAAATACTCAAAGAAGGTACCGGAGATGAAACGGCTCATATTGGACGCTCCGTTTCATTACATTATACGGGTCGTCTGACGGACGGTACTGTATTTGATTCCAGTGTAGATCGCGGAGAACCTTTCGAATTTGAATTAGGCAAAGGTATTAAATTGTAAAATAATAGGACAAATGTTGTAAAGGCTACATTTTGGCTTCTGCTCACAGGCAGTGTGATCAAGGCTTTTGACCTAGGTGTGGCTACGATGAAGTTAGGCGAAAAATGCAATCTAATTTGTGCTCCCAATTATGCCTACGGTGCTGCCGGAAGTCCACCTAGCATACCGCCCGATTCTACATTAATTTTTGAGGTTTCTTTCAAAATTAAGAACAAAAGTTGCTTTTAAAAATATTTATTTGCCATATTTGCGTTATATTTTCTTTCAGTTGGAGATGTTAGGTTGGAAGGGTAAAGATATCAGTCCAGAACAGGATGGAAGCATTGAATATTTTGTCTTAGAAAAAAGCGAAAGGCGCCGTTTGCCTAAAGATGGATCATCAGTCAAAGGTAACCAAATATGTTAAGAGCAATTAAATATGTGCATTAAAGTATTCGACGTGAAGTATAATCGACGTTACAGAATAAAAATCTATTGTCGAATTTTCTAGAATTGTGTTAGTGATGTGATATGTGCTGCAATAACAACATGCATTACGAACCCACCGTGTTATCGTTAATATAAATGCGAAAACATAAATGAAAACACAAGTCATGGCGAAAAGTTTAAAAACTAAGCCAAGCCGAGTACCTCACTAATTCCGTTTTTTTTATTAATTTCAGTTCATATCACTGGAAAATATAATGATAACGTTTTCGAAGAACGTGAGGTACAATTTGTGTTTGGAGAAGGTGCTGATGTTGGCATTTTGGAAGGTGTTGAAATTGCCATTAGTAAAATGGTTACAGGAGAAGTCGCTAAGTAAGACGTTAACGAATTTTTGCACAATTATGTTGAAATAAAATTTTCTATCAATGTTTTCTTTAAGAATTAAAATTAAACCGGCATACGCTTTTGGTACAAAAGGCTGCCCAGAACGTAACATTCCACCAAATGCTACAATAGAGTACACAATTAAATTAATAGATTGCGAAAAGGTTCGTAAATTCGACAAACCAATTTTCTATTTACTTTTATATTTTCCTCTTAAGGGCCTTGAAGATTGGAAATTAAGCGATAACGAACGTCTGGAACAAGCGAAAATTTACAAAGAAAAGGGGACAACGTATTTCAAAAAACAAGACTATCCTCTAGCTATAAAAATGTATAAAAAGTGTGTCAGTTTCCTGGAAAATAACAGTAGGTTTTCTAACTGGATACAAGCAGCAAATGTTCTGCACAAAAAGTCTTTTCCAATATTTCAGGTGATAACGAAAGCAATAAATTAAAAGTGGCTGCCATCAGCAATCAAGTGCTTTGCTATCAGAAGACCAATGAAGAGCATGCTGGCAAACAAGCAGTAATTATTTTAAAAACTATATTAATTTACTAGTGAAGTTTTTTTAATTTGCAGTGCAACGAAGTTTTGGGACTAGAACCAAGAAATATAAAAATTTTATATCGTCGTGGTCAATGTAATTTAGCTATTAATGAGAACCACGAGGCTTTAAATGATTTCCAACATGTCATGGAGCTTGATCCTTCAAATAAAGCTGCGCAAAATCAGATATTAATATGCAAGCGTAAAATAAAAGAAGCAAATGATAAAGAAAAGAAGATTTACGCCAATATGTTTTCTAAACTGGCGGCCAACGACAAACAGGTATAATGAATTATTACATCGCTACACAACACATGCTTCCGTCTGTTTTCGGGTTCATAGAACAAGACATATATTTCCACCAGTATATGGAGTATGTTACTTTCGCCATCTCTCCTCCAACATCAATCAACGCAAAATATTTGAATTATGACCATAGTCAGATTGCGAATCATATATTAACTATATTCATGTGCTGTTTGTTATAGACAATTGAAACATTTTGATATATTTTTAATTTTAAAACCCCGCAAATTATGTGTGAATAAGAGATATGGATTTAAAATTTTTCGGAAATACCTAACGAATGAACATATTTTGTTTTAAAATACACTCAATAAGCGTCCTAACCATCCACGACAGGTCATCATTAGCACTTATCTTAGATTACAGGTGCTAAAAGAACAAAGAATGTAGCTTCCTTATTTCGTATAGGACAACGGTTCCGTAACGTTTGTAACAGACAATACATTATCCAAAGAAAGACAATTGAAAATAAACTTTTTTTTCATTATTATTATTGCATACACATATATTATGGTGGTTTAATTTTTTAGCAAGAACCCCAAGATGAGCCTGACGTTTTAGCCAAATGTGGGGAGTGGACTGACGAGGATACCAAACGAGAAGTCGATCGTGCTTTCGAACGTGATAATAACATTGTCATGATATAAATTACCCACCGCAACATAAATAGAACAGATATACGTTACCATCGTATGAACCCAAGATAAATTAAATTATTTTGCAATTAAAGTAAAAGTCTAGAACAAAGATTTTTATTTTTGAAAATGAAGATTCACAACTATTTAAGCACTTTAAACACTGGTACTACCTCTTGGTGACGCAACCACAGTGGACTGGTAAGCATTTGAGATTTTATGTATTCAGAAGATTTGAAGCACTGTGAGCTGCAAAATTTCTTACGAACTGTTATGTCGTAAACTTTATTAGTCAATGTTGAAATCTGGTAGTTTTGTGTGGGTATTCTAGAAAAATAGATAGGAAAGGAATAAAGATAATATAAATGCACTTTTCTACTCACTTTTCTATAAATTTTCCACACAGAGGATAGGAGCACAAATGTAAAATATGTCTTTCATCGACTACATCATCATAATGACATTGGTTTATCTCGGCGAGCTATCTTCGGCACAAATCAACGAAAATTATAATCTGTTAAAAATAATCATTTCATAGCTTACTTTTCGTAAAAATTCATCTTCGCTAATATAACGCTCCAATAAAGATTCCACTATAAGTTGTGCACGAGCATTACATTGTTTTTTTATGCGTATGGTCTCCAGCAATTTCTCTTTACTTTTAAAATAAGGTGAAATTTATTTCGGCAATTAACAATATAGATCAGATATACAAACCTTAATTGATTAAGTTTGGTAGACATTGGTTTAATTTTTTGAACGAGCTTAGATAGCGCAGTTTTACTTAATCTAAATGAATGTTTACATTATGTTTGATTTTTATTTTCCAACTTTTTACCGAAAATAGTTTCCGAATTCCCTTTGTACTTAATCATATTCCCAAAAGTAATACAATACTTAAAAGCCTGGCAATACTAACACTAACGTGGCACGCTTTCTAAAAGTATTTTCACATGCAGAAGATATATGTGTGCGAAAGTGCTAAATATATATCAAGTTGGTTGCAATCTTCTTTGTTCAGCCTGTTTGTTAGAGGCGAACTAAGAGCAAAAATATTATTTCACCATACTTTGTATAGCGGGTTGTTATTCACCACATGCTCTAAAGCAAAACAGCCTTTTCAGTTCAAAGCATTTTGTCGAAATTCATTTTATCATGGTTAAGTTAGGTTATATCGTCAAATCATAAAATTATTTATAAGCTAGTTTTTTAAGGAAAAACTTAAATTTAGTGAATTTGCAGTGCGAAAACTTTTGAGATTTCCACAGACGAACACTTGGCGAAACCGGTGAGAATGATATTTTTGTTAATTTTTTTAACATTTTTATTAAATTTACATAACGAATTTGTGTGTCTGTACACATATAACAAAAAAGAAATGGTGCTGCGGAGCACCTCGTTTGTGCGGTTGTTGGGTCAAAATATTTCTATGTGAAACGTATTCATCGGTTTTTGAAAAGAAAATGAATCACAAAAAAACCAAAACGCAATTTTTTATAACAAAAAGAGCATGGAATAATGTCTGTTTATGAGGCAAATTTTATGAATACTTTTGCAAATTGAGTGTCTAAAACACATGGTAGAAATAATATAAAAAAATAAAATGAATTTCGCGAGAATCTTCTAATAATAAAAACTAAATCGAAATTACGATTTCATTATTTCTGTGCGTGTACTGAGTGCTGGTGTGTGAAAAGTGAAAATTTTTTTTTCACATTTTATACATACAAAATGCTGTGTATAACCACGAGTTACACGCAAATTCATTTAGCATGTAGTTCGTTATCGTTGTTAGTTAAAAAGTAGAGGCAGAAATATGTAGGCAGAGCACATACAAGTCTGTGACAAAAAGAAAAAACCATGTAAAAACAAGAACCAGAAAAACGCTACTAAATATCTCAAAAAATGCGCGAACATGGACGTTTGTGTGTATTTGATCCGCACATTTGTGGTGTCCGCTACTGTTAATTCTTTTCAAAACTAAATACATTCTATACGTGCGTCTACCCAATTATTCATTCATCTTCTTAAGAGAGATGAACCAGTCAATATATATTTTACAGCCCTGCAAATACTGCAAAGAAATGTTACGTCTTTTTAAATATATCTGATAATAATGGCGACGAAAAAAAAAGTGGATCGCTCCATTACGCAGCAAAATTGCATATCGCTCCCTTGTTCTCTGCCGTTGTTTCAAAATTAATTTATAACAATTCGTTAATGTACTTCGGTAAATCTGAAAGTCTAGAAGCCTAATTAAATTCATTTGTGCTCGACACAAGTAAATTTCTTTGTATATACGTGCTAGAGACACTCTTTCGTTACATTTGGTTTTCTTTATATACAATTATTAAATTCTTTGGTCATCCATTTTGTTTCTTAATTATTTTTCGTTTGTTTGTGTATTTGGGAGAGGGATAAGTTAAGTTGTGGTGGATATTAAGAGACTTTGATTTTTTTATGTCGTAGCCAGATGTTATTAATGCTTTCAACGCCAACAAGTGTTAAAAGCGCATAGACTTTATTTTCAAAATCCGCATAAATTAGTTGACGATATAATGCTTTCAAATACCAATGCGTAGCAAAAGAAGTAATCAGCGCGAATAAACTTAAATATGAACTTGAAGTATCGAAATCTGAATTGCTATTTATATTGAGCCTGAATCAAATTCTTACACAATATCCGTTAGTCTCTTGAAAGGAAACTGTTCTTTAGCAGGGCGAATCAATGCACTTGGAATAAAAAAAGATGGCAACCTTGAAGTAACTTTAATTCACCACCCTACTAGTAGTATTTGATGTTGAGAGGAACTGCAAGAGTAGTAATTTCTTTTTCGTGGTGTTTTCTATATAATTTCACCGGTGTTTATTCTTAATCATTTTTTTTTGCACTTGTTTACAGCTTTCATTTCCCTACTGGATTTCGTTTAGAAAAACAAAAAAAAAAGACATTGTTTTATAACACGCTTGGAATGGGGCGGGCGGCTTGTTAAATGCCAATACGGACACCTCAAGTATGTTGAAAAAAAACCGAAAGATAACTAATAAAGTATCTGAACGTTGGTTATTAACAAGTATTTTTCCGATTCTGTTGGTTGACCTATTATGCTTACGAGATTTCCTTTGTTAATTCGCAAAATTAGAAGACTTTTTTTTTTATTGTATATGTGAAATGTAAAAGCGGGAAGTCAGTCTGGGCTTGAAGTTTTGTAAAACCTTACTTTACCTTTTTGAAGCAATGCAATTATTTTCTTCGCTTATATATCTGTTTGTTTTTTACTCCTTCACTTTGTCTTCTCTTTTATTTCATAGATATTTAGAGAATTACGTGTCAACGTCGTGACTTTTCTTGTAAAAGACGTAACACGTTGTTTAACAAATTTATTGCAAAGTATTGTTTGAAAGTTTATTTATACTATTAACTATAAATATGAAATGCTCAGTATATAATTATATTCTGTGAATTTGTACGATAGGACACAACAACTGTAGTAGAATAACCACAGCAACAACCAGCAGATAAAAACACGTAAAGCAGCGATATCCATCAACAATTGTTGCATTTGCGGCAGACTTACATCCAAATTCTAAGCAAAATTACGTCAATTAACAAGAAGAGCCCTCCTCAGAAAAATATGGAGGAAGACGAGAGGGGTAAATTGTTTGTTGGCGGTTTGTCCTGGGAAACAACTCAGGAAAATCTGTCCCGTTATTTCTGCCGTTTCGGCGATATTATCGATTGCGTCGTTATGAAAAACAATGAAAGTGGACGATCTCGTGGCTTTGGCTTTGTTACATTTGCCGATCCTGCTAATGTCCAGCATGTATTGCAGAGCGGTCCTCACACTTTGGACGGTCGCACAATTGATCCAAAACCATGTAATCCTCGTACATTGCAAAAGCCGAAAAAAGGAGGGGGCTACAAGGTCTTTCTTGGAGGGTTGCCATCAAATGTAACCGAAACCGATCTGAGAACTTTTTTCGGGCGTTACGGTAAAGTTACAGAAGTTGTAATTATGTATGACCAGGAGAAGAAAAAATCGCGAGGTTTTGGTTTTTTATCATTCGAAGAGGAATCTTCTGTAGAGCATGTTACTAATGAACGTTATATTAACTTAAACGGCAAACAGGTACGTACAGTAATAAAAATCTTCTTTGTTTAAATGTAAATTGGTTAAGATTATATAAAACTGCACTTTCGTTCAAAACCCATGTGTGTTTTCAAATTTTGTAAACGCTAATAATTTGTAAAAATAAATGATATACGTATACAAATAAATGATATATATACATATATATATATATATATGCATGGTTTTGAAGACGAAACAAAGGTTCAGCATAGAGTGAGAGTATATAGTGTCTTCAAAGAAAAGGCAGTATAGTAGATTGGCCGAGATGTAGAAAATGAAATCCACAGAATGTTGGATTTGACAATTCATTAATTAGAATAGCGAGAAGAATAAATAGAATTATTCCTTAAAGTTTTTATATTGACCTTTGCCTTGTCTTTCTGTTTTAATCACTTCGTAAAATGCACCAAAGATCAAATAAAGACTGTACGTTTTTGATCGTTGCGACGGTATTTTGAGTTGGCCTAATTATTTTTAGTCATCTGTCCGTCCGTTTCTCTGCGTTCCTAAAGTATCACTGAGATTTTGAGATGTACATGTTGTCGGATCACCTTTAAAAATTGAAACGATCCTCTCAAAGTAGTAAAGTAAGAAAATACCTACAACAAAAACCAACAAATTTCTATATTCTTGCATAAATAACTGAATAAATCCACAACAGATGTTTATCCGAAATCTTGCACAAACAACTAGTGATCAACTGGATACACTGAGAAATCGACAATTAAGCCTTCTTTCAATTGCACGTTAAAGATTCAAAGATTTAAGGCGGTTATAGACTTTTTTTTAAAGAATACATTATGAACGTGATGCAAACACTTTCAAACAATGTACTTCAGAAACAAAGACAATTAGAAGTTTAGATACAAGTAAAAGACCGCAGACAATTTGTATTTCCGTATATTCGCCAAGTTAGCGCGCACTGAATCTCAGTGATTATATTTTTCACTAGCGTAAAAGTTTACGAATCTTGTACCTCTTTCTATTATGTGACTTGGATTTTTTTTTTGTTTGTTTGCACTTGGGTAGGTTGAAATCAAAAAAGCTGAACCCCGCGATGGATCCGGCGGCCAAAACGCTAACAACAGTACCGTAGGAGGAGCTTACAGTAAACTAGGCAATGAATGTAGCCATTGGGGTCCACCCCATGCACCAATTAACATGATGCAGGGACAAAATGGACAAATGGGAGGACCACCATTGAATATGCCTATCGGCGCACCAAATATGATGCCTGGCTATCAAGGCTGGGGCACATCACCACAACAAGGTGGTTATGGTTATGGCAACAGTGGTCCGGGATCATATCAGGGCTGGGGTGCACCACCTGGACCTCAAGGTCCTCCACCTCAATGGTCCAATTATGCGGGGCCGCAACAAACGCAGGGTTATGGTGGCTATGATATGTACAATTCCACCTCGACCGGTGGTCCTTCTGGCCCTTCAGGCGGTGGCAGCTGGAATGCTTGGAATATGCCACCGAATTCGGCTGGACCAACCGGAGCGCCAGGTGCTGGTGCCGGTACAGCAACTGATATGTATTCGCGCGCCCAAACTTGGGCTGCTGGTGGTCCATCTACCAGCGGCCCAGTGGGTGGAATACCACGCACTGGTCCTGGTAATTCTGCTTCGAAATCGGGTTCAGAATATGATTATGGTGGTTACGGTTCTGGCTATGATTACGACTATAGTAATTATGTAAAGCAAGATGGTGGAGCTTCCACTTACGGAGCTGGACCACGTTCGGCGTATGGCAACGACAGTTCTACACAAGCTCCATACGCTGCTTCCCAGGCCGTCTAAAAGACGCAAAAACTTGTTTGCCTACCTGCTGCTGATGCTGCCGCTGTCGCGTCTTGAATTTTATTACAACAATAAAAAGAAAAATGATTATTAATATGAAAAAGCACTGAACCCAACCCAACCGCAATAACAAAAACAACAACAATTACGATAACAACAAGGTGAAGCAAGTTACGTACTTTTTAAGCTATAGCGTCTCGTCTGTTCGTACAGTACAGTTCAGTTGTTAAATATATATTAAATTTATATTATATATGTAATAATAATATCTACTATAATTAATTATAAAGAGAACTTTTAAATAACTTTAAAGAAGTATAGGACGTTAAGAAAAAACAAAATAATTCACTGTCCTTTCGCTTTACTGCACTGTTGCTGTATGTACGATATATATATATATATATATATATATATGTGTATATATATATATGTGTGTATATATATGTATGTATGGAAAGAAAAGAAGTAAGATCTGAAAACAGTGTAACCAGATTCATTGTTCTTCTGAGAAACAACCGAAAAAGAATTTTTATACTTTACAAATAGTGGAACGTGGTCTTTTTACTCTTACAACAACGTTACGACAAGATAGTAAAATAAAAATAATGTAATTTAAATTAATTTATTATAATTAACTTACGAAAAGAGAAGAAACAACAACAAATTAGTTAATTATACGATATTAGTGCAAAAAGAAAAATAAGAAAAATATGTGTGTAAACAATTAACTGAACTAAACTAAAATAAACAAGCAACCACAACAAATTAGGTTAAAAATCTAATCTACTATTAGAATTTACTTACGAGTCTAAAGAGTTTAAAGGAAAGAAAGTTAGATTTATAACCAAACACAACAAGTATAAGAACACGTTCGTCTCAAACAATACCAACAATCTGATAAACTGAAACAATAAAAAGGGGTGAAGCTTTTCTTTATCATACAAACGAAAAAGATCAACAAAATGCTGCTGAATAAGAAACTGAAGAAATACAGAAACTATTTATATATGAAATTTTTAAAATTACACATTTTTGTTATCTTTGGTTTTTAGAGAAAAGCCCGCATTTCTTTTTTTTTTTTTTTGTAATTTTGTGTTAATAGCAAATTAGCAGAAAATTTCTTCTTACTTACTTCTGAAATCACCTAAGACGACGTGTAAATGTTGATATATTAATTTTTCAGTTTTATGTTTACATTTAAAGAAAAAGTTCAATTGTAATGTTATCATTTTAAAGATTTCAGTTTTAATTTTTTTTTTTTTTTTTTTGTATTTTACATTAATATTAATTATGAGATAAATTTAATGATAAATGTGTGTCTGCATGTAAAACTATTACTATTAGTAAAATTATCTTAGAAACACTGGCGCGAACACACACCACACACAAAAACACACACACACACACTGAAATATATATATATATATATATGTATACACATATGGACACATGTATGTATATGTATATGTATATATATATATATGACCAACATATAGTATAACCTACTTTTACCCCCTACTATAGTTACATATATACATACATCCATTTAAACATACCGATTTTTAGACATTTGTTTTTCATAAATATGTAAACAAAAGAACTTAAATAGAAATTATTGAATATATTTAAAATATAAAATATTTATATAAAGTAATATACAAAAGAAGAGAAGGCCTATAAGAGAATAGAATTACATTTAAAGAGAGAAAAAAACTAAGCAAATCATGTTTAAACTAATTACTTTCCTTTCTCCAAGGATTTAAGGTTTTTTTAAATTTGTTTCTAATTAAAGAGAATTTTTTTTTCATAATTTTAATGTTAATTACCTTTGGTGAACTGTAGCATACATTTATTATACATACGTTATCAATAATAATAAACAAGTTTACCTAAATAGTAAAAAAACTTAAGGAAACAAAATTATTAATAATGTGTTTTATAAAACAAATTTTCTTTTTTTTTTTTGGAATTAAAAAAATATATTTCTTACTGTAGGTCATCGTCAGTACGCTAGTTTTACAAAAAAAAAAAAAAAGTTGAAAATATGACTGGGTTAGGTTTATATAAAAAAAAGAAGGTTTAAGAAATTAAGGTATTTTTCTGTTATTTTGCTTTTACAAAAAATTATTGTTTAATAAAACAAGAGCCAAACATTAGTTTAAAGATTTAAAAGAGATGTTCAGATTTTGTTTTTGAATACGGGACAATAAATCAGAGAAGATTTAAAAGAAATTTTCGGATTAATGTTTTTTATACTGGACAATAAATCAGTGAAGGAAAGCAAGGGGTGGGTATAGTAACTAAAATTAAGCCTAAGGTTTTTTGTCCTTTTTGACATTTACACTTTGGAAAGTTTGTTATATTGTACGTATCAATAATAGATATATATTTTCAATCATTTTAAAGGCTGCAGTGTATGTATATAGGTTTCTTACTATTGTAATAATAATATTATTAATATATAAAAACAGTAAATAAGTTTTACATACAACACACACACACACAACAACAGCAACACACACATGCAAGCACACATATTTTCGTAGAGAAACGGTCTCACCTAATAAAACTGAAACGGATTTGAGAGCTTATTTTTATTTTACTTATTTAAATAATTTACAACAAGAACTGATGGGTTTTATTTAAAAGCTTTGTTTAAAAATCAACCAGTTTACTAAAACGATAAAACAAACAGCAACGGCATCACCATCTACTCTCGAACAGTAGGAAAGCAACGAATATCAACAACAACAACAACAACAATATATATGTCATCATGAAAAAAAAGTAAGAAATAGTTCATAAACAAATTATGTATTAATCTAATATATATATATATATATATATATATATATGTATATATATGTATATATATGTATATATATATGTATATATATACATATATATATATATGCGTATAACTCTATATAAAGAAAACTTATACGTTTAAAAAGTTTAATAACTAAGCATACTTAACTATATATAAAATTAATTGAAAATGTTAAAAGTATATATTAAAAGAAAGAAAAAGTCCTCTAAAAGAACGATTAAAATTACAAGCACACCTTAATCACCTGATAGCGTTATCTATTTCATAACACAGAGTAACTTTTAAAATAGCTAATTTTTCTTATGGAAATTTATAACTTTTATAAAGATCTTTGTCTACAATTTTTATTTTTGATTCTTTGAAACGGAAATTAAAAATCTTTTAATTCCTTTTTTTTTTTTTTTTTTTTTTTTTTTTTAAATAGTATAACAACAACGCAATCCCAAAAAACGTAAAAAAAAAAATGAAATGAAACATAAGGTAAAAACAACAACAAATTTGCAAGTAAAATTTTAGCATTAATTAAGTTAAAATAAAAAAAAAATACTTTTAATACCAGATTTCATTAAATTTAACGAAACAACAACACTGACTGTTAATTGTAAAACAATTTTTTTTTTTTTTTTGAAAAGATAATCTATACATGGAAATATACAACACATACTTGCTAATGTAATAATAATAATAATAATAATGAATCTAAAAATTAAATTAAAAAAAGAAAAACCCATATATTTACATATACGTATATACATAATAATATTACACATTTAATTATAAAACGTATATAACATAACATAACATAACATAAAGTAACAAGATTTATTACCCTCTCCTGCTCGTCGTCCTCTCTTTCTGAACATGAAAGGAATAAGGGGTATACACATATATTAGCACTAATCATACATATATATATAAATTTGATATTTGAACATATTTCTATTATAAGCTATACAGGTTATTTTTTATTATGATTTTCAAGGTATATTTATATATACAGTTATTTATACATACATACATACATACATACATATATATTGAAATGAAACAGATAACAAAATAATAAAACATTTTTAGTTTTCTTTGCATTTTCGTTTTTTTATTTTGTAATTAAACATTAAACATCGGCCTGTTATGCGTACTCCATACTCTCTCTACCTAAAACTCAGGGCTGTTAGTCATTGCAAAATGAGAATTCAGAAGTCGAATACGAGAACTTGTGATCTGAAAAGTTTACATTCCTTCTCATTGTATACCATTCAGTTGCACTTTTGCTTTCGTTGCTGCTTGTGCTGCTTTACTCAATTTTTGCTTTGTCAACACTAATACTTTCTCAATTTTCAATTATAAACTTTCAATTTTCCAATTCACAAATTCTAAAGATTTGATTATCAATTTGCAATCTCGGAGTTTTAGGTGTAAGCTAACGAATTCTAGTCCTAAATTTTGTTTTGATTTTTAAATTACTATCTCTTGAAGAGTAACACGAAAAGATAAAAGATTTATTTTTGGGTGACATGTTAGACGTCATTTGTTTTTATAGTTGCAATTGGAAAACATTGACTGTTTATACACAAATATACTTTTTATATGTATTTTATATACATTCGAGTTTAAAATAATTACGGGGTGTAGCTGTATTGTTACATTCATTTTCAGCAATAATAATGTCAATGTAAGATCACCAAAATATTGTCGTCTGGAATGTCGTATTGTGAATCATGGCTGATGCCATTATGTGAACAAAACTGAGCCTGGTAATCTCAGAGCCACTACTACGTGACATAGATGTCATTATTCCCAAATGTGAAATTTTTCAATGTTCAAAACTTAGAAAAGTTTTTCAATGTCCATTGCCAGCGATAGCTGTTGTTCCATACTATTGGATTACGTTGAAGCTCAAAGCAAACAGTTGCACAACGACTTGCAAAATTCAGATCAAAATCAGGAAAGGGCCGTACATCTTAAAACTTTGTTGAAACGATTAGATGAATTCCGCAATTCTAAAATTTACTTTTTATTCTTAAATCTGATTCCTGTAAGCTGGTTTACATTTACAATTTATGAGACCACAGAAATGATGATTTCTTTTTTAGAAAATAAATATGCTGATCAAACTCCTATTTGCTACTAATATAGTATAAAGCATAACAGCAAAGAAATTGAATAAACTCGTTCCTTCATAATTTATATTTCAAAACAAAGTGAGGGGTTTGTCCAACCTTTGCAATCAATAGTATAATTCGGAGATCTCGCAAAGGATATGTATTTTTGATCAATACGAGTAGAGAAATTGACTTAGAGTGATCCACTGTATAAATTACGATTATTTTATTTGTTTTATGTTTTCACTAAATCAGATTAGAAACAAAATCGGCATAATTTCGATTAAAACCAAGATCAGCATAATTTCAATCAGAATTAACAAAAGTGAATTAGAAGCTTATTCTTATTTATATCAAACTTTTTTTTTCAGTATGTTATGTTAGGCACTTGCATACATTTTAAGCTTCGTACTGTAATACTAACTTGCCTGTAATGGTTTTGGGCCATATTTTATAAAAGTCACGCCTGAATTTCGAGCAGTGAAACGATGTCGATGAACATTTCTTTCGTGATATGAATGATTTCGTGAGCTAAACGTGACTTTTAATGATGAAATTTTCTTAGGTAACTACCAATTTTTACCCAAAAATTTTTCGCAATAATAGAATACTAAGAAAATTAGATATTCATCTTGTACATATTTTACTTTGCTACAAGTGGCTTGATATTTTAAGACGATTAGCCAACGATTCGTTAATATTTGCGATTATTGTACCAAGTTATTTAAATACAACTACATTGATCTTGATAGATCGCTTTAGAAAATTAACTGGGGTTTGTGAATCGTAATTTTTAGCGAAACATATTAAAATTTTTCTTTTTTAATCGAATTTAATTCTATCTTGTAGACGAATTTAATCCATTTAAAAGTTAATACATCTTTCTTAATTTTCGGAATTTTTGCAATACTTAACTTAAAATTGTACGCTGATCAAACAGTACATATATTACATGAAATCTTCAACGTACGTTTTCATGTCGATTTTTGATTCTGTGGCCTATGTTTTCTATCTCTCGTACTACTGTTGTGTTCTACAAATGCGAACGATACAACGATTTGTATTGCAATGATTGGATTGACAGAAAAATTGTTTAAAGTTTTCTAAGGGTACAATTAAATTAATTTTTAAAGTTTATTTTTATGTTTCCAATCTGGCTTCTCTTGAATTCAATAAGAAATAATTTTCTTATTTTAGTTTAATTATAAAATTTGGACAACGGATAGTAAAGATATCGAATTGATCCTAGCAACGCTTACTTCTTACAAAAAGAAAGAACATTTGAGAAATTTTCTTAATTCATTAATTAAAATTACTTTTTCAAGGGTAATGTATTTTTTTATCTTAGGCTTGTTTTTTTTTTATGAATATCTAGGATAAGACATGTTTAGTCGAGTCCACAAAAAGTCTTATATTTATCTAAGTAACACTTACGTGAGTTTTGTGGTAAACGTTCCCCCAATACCTAATTTCCATTTTAATGATAAAAAACGTAACATTAATTGACTTTTTGTTATTTTGTTTGATTTCAATTTAACAAGTCCTGATATAAAGTGAATAAGAAGACATCAAAAAAAAAAAAAAAAGCAATCACTGCAAAGGAATATTAAGTGGAATTAAAAGCATTTCATCTGATTGTTGAAGTTTTGAAATATTAGTGTTAGCTAAACGCAATTACGATACAAAATTATTGTTGACATAAACAATTATTAAAAACCCGAGGCGAATCAGTACTTTATTATTATTATTATTATTATCCTTTCTATAAATTGTAATCAACCCTTGAAATATGTGCTAAGCTATATTTGAATTAGGAATATATTTGAACTTTTTTGCTAAAACAGATAAGTAGAAAAAATCTATTTATTAAATTTAATTTCTTTTTTAACTTTCCTTATAACAACAATATGGAGATTGCCCTTTGTAAACATTCTAATCAAATTTCGAGTCAAATGTCGTGATTTATTTATATAAATTTTCAAAATTTTTATTTTAGTCTGTTTAACTATTAAGCAAATGTTTCGAACTCAAATTCTATGCTCATCAATTAAAAAAAAAGGCTGCAAGACTCAGTTAAATGACAGGCCAATTATTTTAATTAAATTTATTTAAAATTTCATCTAGATTGAAAGGATATATGCTTTAAGAACATTGTATATCCTTACCATATATAAACATATTCTTGAGTCTTGGGTATACCATATATACCATATATGGTCTTGGATATAATATTTTTATAGTTTTTAAAAATATGCATGAGAATTTGTACTATTTCTTTACCTTTTAATTTGAAAACTTTTTTCGAAAATTCATTAAGAGATGAGAGTGTCCGCCTTCATCTTTGTTTAGAGAACGTGCTTTTCAAATCTACGAATTTCTCGGCTAATGCTTAGTATTTTTTTTTTTATTTTTAGGTTTAAAGTTATTAAAATTATATTCGGCTATAACCGAATTTTAATCGAAAAAAAAAGTGGAATTTCGTCGCTGTAATTGGGTGGGCGTTGTTAATAGTTCTCATTTTTGTACAGCTACTATTGGATCACTTATAGAAAATGTACGTAGAAATTTTTATCGTTATATGTACTGTAGTTCATGAGGAAAAAAACGTAATTTTTCTGCTTTTGAAAACGGAAATGCTTTCAACTTGTGTTGTTTTGACCGATTTGGACCGGTTTCGGTAAGACCTTAAAATATTTTGCCAAATTTGAAGCCAACATTATAATTTTTGCGACAAGAAGAGATCTTACCGCAGACAAACGGAGGACAAACACCGACAAGCTTGTCCCGATCGATTCAAAATTTGATATTGATTATGAATATATATAATTTATATTGTCTGTAAAATACTTATGCTTGGCTTAGGGGTATAAAAATTTAAATAAAATTTCGATTTTTTTATACAAGTAGTTGAGGCATAACACATTTTCTTTTACTCATCGTTTTATAATTTTCGATTTCAGTTCGATTTGAAGTTCTTTTCAATCACAACAAGCATTTCTTTTTTTAAAGAAAGAAAACTTATCAAAATACGATATGGTCTCGTTTTCGTTACAAGTATTATGTAAATAAAATGTTTCTACAATTTACGCTAAGGTTCGCAAACCGAAATGGCTTGAACAATACCGATATTACATTGCGCAGATCGTTCCAAATTACTCTAAGCTATTAATTGTCCAATTATATAATCGGATGTAATAAATTTTAATTTGGTGGAATCGATTTCTGTAGCAATGGATTTTTTAACATTTTTTTCAATTACTTTTTAGTGAACTAGAATTTGTTATAAGTATTTTCGTAAAAATTCACATAATTCAAAGTACGATAAAAAATGTATGTACGAACGTCTCGTATACATAAATACATATATATATATATACCCATACATATTCATGTATCAATTATGACATGATTATTACATATTTTATGAAAATTAAAATCACATCACAACAAATTCAAGTATGTTGCTTTGTCGAGAAGAGAAAAAATATTTGTTAAGTCCTCTTGAATAGTATTTATTTTATTTTTCCATTTCTCCTAAAGTTCTTTTAGTTTATTTAAAAAGTAATAAAACGATTCTAAATTATGTTTTATAAAAAGAAAAATTTTCAGTGAATTCATATGATTTGTTTTAAATTTTAACTAAAAATCTCATAAAAATATTTAATTAGTCTATTCAAATAATTTCAAGACAAAGTTTTGTTGTTATTCAAAAAAAAAAAAAAAATGCATTTTGTCAAAAATTTTAAATTAAATTAAATTTTATGCATAATTGAGTGTTTTATTAAAGGATTGAAAAACAAAGCAAGCCAACCGTATGTAATAAGATGTAAAGTAATAAATGAAAATATAGATTGTAATTGAAAAATCTGACAGTAGGGCTCCCTTACTTTTAGTTTTAAAAAAATATATATATCGATTCGATAGTAATGACATCAACGGTCTGTTTAATAGCATTTCTAGGTTTTACAGAAATCAATATTTTTTATTATTATTATTATTATTATGAATTAATAGTAAACTAAATGAATATATATATAAATATATATATATATATGTTTCAGAAAACAATTCTCTTTTTCTCTCTGTCTCTAATATTAAAGTTAAGTTATATTTAAAATAAAAAGTATTTCGTAATTTTTTGAAAGATTTTACAAATCACGTAAACAACAGCAACAAATAAGAAGTAAAAAAGTGTAAGAAAATTTAATAATATAAGAAGCAGAACAACAACAAGAACAACAACAACAACAACAACATATTAATTAAAGTATATAAAAATTACAAAGGAAGCAAAGTATATTTAAAAAAGAATTAAATAAATAAATAAAAACGAAACCATTAACATTAAAAATAACAAAATTTAAATTAAATTTTTTTTAGTTGTAATAATTGAACACAGTGCCTAATTAATCAAAATATAAGAAATAATATCTATCAAGGACATCGTTACTAAAACCAAAGTAATATGCAAAAAGAAATATAATAAATGAATTAATTAAACATATGAAAACATTTGACAAAAGAGAAAAAACCCAAAACAACAAAAAAACAATTGATTACAATAACCATGAGAAAATTTTATGCGCTAACTGAGAAAAAAAATGGAAAATTAATAATTAAAATACATTCATATACATATAGTAAACGAAAAGCAACTCTTAAAAAATTAATGTTTAACCACTTTAATGAAGCGAAATAATAAATGGAACAAAAACATCCGATATACAAACGCTGTCTTTTAAATCATAGTGTACACGTAATTGTAATAGTAGATGGCTGACATAAAGAAAGTGATCATAGGCATAAACGTTGGATATCTGTTTTTGTTTTTTTTTTAAACGTTTTTGTTTTATTAAATATATTACAGTAAAATAAAAAAAAAGAGTATTTAAGCTCTACAGTAGTTTTTTTTTCGTTATGAGTTTTATCTAAATTTAAATACACGTATTTAGACAATGAAATTTTCATCTATAATATTAATAAAAAGAAAAACGAAAAACTAATGATAACGAAAAACAAATACATTCTATCATTATAATCCGTAGTAGTAATTTGAAAAAAAAAAAAAAAATTAAAGTTAAATAAATTATTATATATATATTATTACTAATACACAACAATAAAAAAAACTCGACATATAAGTGTTTAGAACAGTACATTATTGAGAAAATTTAAAAAAAAATAGTAAAATAGTATGAATAATTAATGCTAATAAAAAAACTGAGCAGAAAAAAATTAATAAAAATTGTAAAAAGCCTATTAAGGAAAACTTCAAAAAATTTCAAAATACAAAAGCACCTTTTTTTAAAAAATGGAGATATGGTGAGTACAAGCATAATGGAAAGCCTTGTTTTAGTAGATGAGGTTTGTGTAACATGTTTGAAAGAAAAATAAATTAAAAAATAGCTCAAATTCACAAGTTTTATTAATATTTTAAAACTCTTAATGAATTCCACAACGCTGTAGGTTACTTCAATGGGCAAAATAGTTTACAGCCCAATTTATAAAATTTACTGTTTGGCATGACTAAATTTACAAAATTCACCACTTTTTTCAAAGTACATCTCTGTTTTTGGGATCTTTCAAATTACATCAGACTGCATTATATTAATTTGAATTGAAATTTTGTTCAATTCACTTAGTATCCCTGACTTAAATTCTTGTTCCATTTAAAATTAATGTCTTAAATTTGGGTGTGTGTGTGTGTGTATTCCATTTATTCTTATACCTTACTTAGTATCTCAGTCTTAATTTCTACACGTTGTTTATTATCTCTGTCGTAATTTGTCACATATTGCTTGATATCCCTGTGTTAAATTCTTGGCTTGCCTAAAACATACCACCGATATTTTTTGTATCTGGTAATGTTGTGAAAAATGTTACAGATCAAAAATGTCTCTATCTCAAATTATTTTAAAGATTTTGTGTTAAATTAATAAAAGTCAAGTGTAAAAAATTGAGATAAAAATCTTTTCCAGGTTTTGTTTGGTACAATGGCTTTTCGTACACAAAGTAGTACATTTTCAGATCAAATGGATTCAAGCATCGAAATGAAGCAGTCTCCATCGCCTCTTTCAATGCAACCACGCCAATTGCGATTTGCGTCGCCGGATAAAGATGATGACAGCAAGGATATGGGTAGAATTACGCGAAGCCGGATAAAATTGGATTATAGTTTTGAAGAAAACATGAACGTCAATGCTCTTTCATCGACTTCAATATCACCGCCTTACCGAAAAGTGCGAGCACTGAGACTATTTGATACACCAGCCACTCCCAAAACTATTTTGGAAAAATCCTCAGTAAATCATTTATCCAGAGTTTCGGCGGGCGGGTCTCCGCTCTTCTTAAAGACCTCTGAGAGACCGCTTTCGTTACCATTGCACAATAGAGCTCTCGACAACGTCATGCAACAGCAGACAGCTAATATAAATCCATTTACGCCAGATAGTAAGTTAATATCTTTACTTCAGAGTTTTAGAATAATAAAAATTACCGCACACTGTCTCATAGATTTGATGGCTCACAATAAGAAGCGTTATCGCACGCCATGTACTGAGAATCTTAATAACCGAGCTTTGCAGTCGTTTCTCAATACTGACGATGATATGTTGAATGATGCAGAAGGTGAAAATACGTCTGAAATAAATCAGGCGCCTAAAAGATTGGCTCTACAAGATACCAATATAAGTCGTTACAAAAAGGAATTTTTAGAATTAGCTGTTATAGGCGTTGGACAATTCGGAAAAGTCTATCAGTGTCTTAATCGCTTAGATGGATGCATTTATGCGATCAAGAAAAGCATTAAACCCGTAGCTGGAAGCTCCTTCGAGTAAGTAAGGACATTGAGCGAAAAATTATTGGAATTTAAAAGTTGCTCTGTTTTCTTTTTAGAAAACGTGCTTTAAATGAAGTATGGGCCCATGCCGTATTAGGCAAACATGATAATGTTGTCCGCTATTATTCTGCTTGGGCAGAAGATAACCATATGCTTATACAAAATGAGTACTGTAATGGTGGTAGTCTGCAATCTCTGCTGCAGGAACGTTCGCTGGTAGAATCGGAGCTGAAAATTTTACTATTACATGTAGCCGAAGGGCTACGTTATATACATTCCAACGATTTAGTTCACATGGATTTAAAATCAGGAAATATATTCTTTACAAAAATGCCTTCAACGCATAAATCGCCAATGCCACCTTTAACAAAAGAATGTTATGAGACGGGAATGGACGGCATTTATGAAGAACTGAGCAATACCGATTGGCTGATAACTTACAAAATTGGTGATTTGGGACACGTTACCTCGGTAAGAGAGCCGTGTGTAGAAGAGGGCGATTGCCGTTACTTGCCAAGAGAAATACTAGATGAAGATTTCTCTAATCTACTTAAAGCTGATATATTTGCTTTGGGTTTAACTTTGTTTGAAGCTGCCGGGGGAGGGCCATTGCCTAAAAACGGGCCCGTATGGCATGATTTAAGAAATGGAAATATTCCATATTTATCTACCTTAAGTAAAGAATTCAATGATGTCCTTAAAGCCATGACACATCCAGATCCGAAACAACGACCTTCCTCAACATCAATTTTTAATCATCCGTAAGTCCTCTCAAGAAAGAAATAATGAAAATTAAAAACTAAATTATTGTTCTTAATATTAATAGAACTTTAAATGCTTTGGAATCTAAGAGCAAGGCCCAACTTAGTCAAGAATTGACTATAGAAAAGGGAAAAAATGAAATTCTCTTACGTAAATTGCGTGAAGCTAGAAAAGCCATTAAAGCTTTGGAACAAAATGCGAAAAATAATCAAATCAATAGTCCCTTCACGTCGGAACAACGCTGCTTGCGCTCGCTTACGCGTAGAACACAACCTTCGTCTTGTATTAAATCTAAATTAGACAGTAAACGAAAAAATGTAATCAATAAGTTACAGTATTAGAATTTATTACTTTCTCTTTCTAGTTTCAACTAATCTCTTCAAAAAGCCAATGTAAAATCTGTCCATCTATTCAATATTCCATGTAATCCATACTATAACGAAAATTTCCCTTTTATAATTTCTTAATTTGGATTTCTATTTATTTATATATATATATATTATTATTTTTTTTTTTTTTACTTGATACTAACTGAAAGAAACTTGGGTTAATGTTTCACCGGTTATCTTACAAACCTATCAAAAAAAATGAACTGCGTCCAGCTGTAAATAAGGAAGTATTGAATTTATACGTTTTTAATTCCTTTTATTTTTGTTATTATTATATTATAGTGTTTCATGAATTTTGTATTACATAAAATTAGTTTTGCCTCCTCTTCCATTTACTACCACATAAACTTAACCAACGATGAATTCATCACGCGTTTTATAATGAACATTTGTATACGTAACAACATCTTGTCTTCGCATTGTTTGAACTATCTTCCTTCCTAGCTAATATGAGCGAGTATGAATTTTATTGAATTTATTGCATTTATGTTTAAATTAAAACTATTTTTTTTATATGAAATAAAATGTAAAATGTAAAAAAAAAAAAAACAATAAAAAACTAAATGTTACGTTCTTTTTCTTTCAAAAGCGTATGTTTCAAGTAAAAATTCAATAAGGACGAAAAATCTTATTTAACTCTTATACAATAATTAGTTTTTATTTTGGAAAAATAACTCTTATTTCGGTAGACAAATGTAAGTTTTTCTTAGCTTTGTCTACTAATCAAATTTAATAAAAGTTCAAATCCTCACTAAAAGAATTATTTGCTTTTTACAAACAAAAATTATCGTATAAGAACTATTTTCCATACAAGACTTTTTAATTTGCGATTCTATTTTTTCTTGTTTTTTTAACGAGGTATTCATTTGCAAAAAATTTTAAATTGACTTGACAATTAGTAGATAATCTTTTTACTAACGGTTTCCGACTTTGTCACGCCTCTTTATAAACTTACCTACGTAATTATTATTACAGTATTAGTAAATATTGCAAAATGAGCAGTTTAAGTTCAATAATACGAAGCTTTATAACTTAAAAATGAATTAAGATACGAGATAGGCAAGGACGCGCATTTAGTTGAGTTCAATTGATAGAATTTACAGAGTCTGATATTGAAATTAAATTATAGATATTTTGATTTTGACTAAGGACTCTGAATGGGTTAAAAAGTTCATAATTATATCTATGCTGCTTAAATTTTATGAAAATAAAATTTCTTAAACGATTTGGAATGTTGAAGTGTATGTCTCCTAACAAAGTACTATTTATTAATTTACCTAAGATTACTTCTCTAGTGCTGGAAGGGCTAACAGTAATAATGTACGTTTATATGTATAATTAGTATACTCACTTAAAAACGCAGCCTTGTCTATAAGTTTTTGCTTTACAAACATATAAAGTAATAAAAATTATTTTTGAACATGTATTTTATTCTTAATAAATAGAAAAAAATACAATAAATAATTGCGTGTAATTGCTTATTAAACTTATTAAAATTTTCATTCATAATTTTCAATCTTTAAATTATTAATTTTCAATGTAACATAGGTTTATCTGTTAATTTAGACTACACGATTTCTTCAAAAATTGTTCTAGACAATTGCCGACCCCGAGAAAATAAGATGGAACAACAATTCCTGGAACAAAAATAATACTATAAAAAAATAATGAAATAAAAGAAAAACAAAGTCATCCAGAGTCCAGTTACACAATTTTGTGCGGTACGACTTGTTGCTAACAAGTCATTAGCAACATGTCTGCAAAAAAAAAAAATTTAGGTGCAAACAAAAGCTTTTTGGTTTTAAAAATGTTATAAAAGAGACGCTACGCATGACGTACGTATGTGTGCGACGATATAGAAGTTGTATAGTTGAAATGCTTATGTACGCTTGTGCGTGTGCTTAGGTCATCGTATGTAAACATAAGCATAAGCACTAGATTTTGTATACGTGATGTGAGAAAATAAAAATTAAATTTTTCGATTTACATTAATTACTTTCTAACTTACTTCCCTTCCTTATAACTTAATTTCCTTACTTGATGATTCAATGTAATTTTTAGTATAAAATGAAACATTTTTATTTCTCTATTTATATTCTAAGAACATTTCGTATATCAGTCATATATAAAAAAAGCAAAGAGTTCGTCGTATTGCATATTCCGTAACTTTGAAGCAGCTGACAATTTTGGATTATTTTGCAAAACGTGTATGCTGTGTTGTGTATGCTCAACTTTATATAACTGACAACTAAAGTATTCTCCTCCTCCATACTCTTTCTTCGAAGATTATACTGTTGTGATCTGATTTAATTGATTTTCACTTTACAATATAAAGAAATGCGGATTTTGCGGAGTTAGCATTTATTTCAAATGAATGCTTCCATTTGTTAAAAAATAATATATTAATATAGAGCAATGATATACTTTTTTCCGACTACATTCAAAATACATAACATACGTAATATTGAAAATTCTCCACTACAATTAATATATAACCACATACTATCATTAAATATAATATTAAATATAATATTAAATGAAATGAACAAAAAAACTACAATAATACAATACAATTCATGTTGGGAAGGACGGCTCTGAATCTAAAAAAGAAATTTTCCAGGGCATCTTGATTCAATTTCATAGTATCAAAGAAATTGTAGTTTGATAAAATCCATAAAAAGATCTTCGGCCAAGGAAAGTAAACCAAGTAAACCACGGGTAGGTAGTCCTTTCTATTGATTTTTTTTACCATTCAAAACTATTCCTTTATCCTCTAAATATATGATACTTAAGAAAGTTTTTGTTCTGACAGTTTTTTAAGTTTAAGTCGTCAAAAATATCATTAAACTTCTTGAAGAACCTAAAAGTTGCTTCTGAACAGTATTTGGCCTTTTAACTTCAAAGAGACAGATTTCTTAATAAAGGCACATTTCTTATTCACTACTTCCACAAAACTGCTCAGAACTTAGGCTGCTCAGAATATGGACATTTTCTTATATACTTATATACGAACATGAAAACTTCTAATTTTTGTTTAGGAAAGTACTTTCACAAAACTTCAAAAAGTGAGTTGATTATTGTTACCTTGGTTACATATTATTACCCTCGCTTTCAAACCTAAAGCGGGGAGTTCTTCAAAACAAACCTTAAGTTAACAGTTACCACAAATTACTGTCAATTTTGGGCCGTTTTGTTGAAATGAAAAAATTCCACAAAAACTTCTTATTTTCTTTAGTGAAAATTTTTTAAAATTTTATGTTTTCTTTTTTAGTCTAAGAATTTACTTCATCAGTCTAAAAAATTGTTACAAAAATAATAATAAATTTTATTTCATTCATTATTTTTCTTCTGTTTTGCATTAAAAAAGTTTGACACATTTTCTAGATATGTGCAGTCAATCAGCATAAATTAATGAATTAATTTTCTTAACTACAATGTATGACTTTAAGATTGAGTCTCGCATTTTTATTAAAATCTAACCAGCTAACCTGAAAAGATACGAAGATATATATAAGACTAAGGATGCCTTTGTACACATGATTTGAGGTTAGAGCGACCATTTCGTCGAACGTAGGGAATCCTAACTATAATATTCAAATGATAAAAACCATTTACATAAAAATTTTATAAAATATGTTTTGAATGATTTAAATTAAGCTCGGATTTTCTCTCGTTAATGTTTCGAGAACACTTTTTTTTTAGTTTATTACGTTTACCTTTTATGAATAAGAAAGTTTTCAATTCCGAAAATATCTTTCTCAACGATGATATCGACGGTTCTTTCGCCTCGCTTGTTTCTTTAAACTCTTTGGTGTAAATGCATATTGACGTTGGAGTTAAAAATTATCAAGAAGGGAGGACAACAATTTCTCTCTCAATATTTCTCCGGTATGTGTAGCAATATACTTAAGCAAGGTTTGCGATATTTTGCATAACTTGCATTCTTAGTTTTGTGAGGGGAAACCATTATGAGTTAACGTAACCTTTACCTTTTGATGAAACTTTTTTGCAAATATCATGCGAAGAGTAAATGATTTCTAAGACGACACGACACATAAATTAACTAAATAATTTTGTTAACTGATAGAAAGTAACATGCGAAAATTCCACTTCATACAGCCATGAATTCATTACTCTAACTTTCCAATTTAGTCTTCAGTTTTTACCCCAATTTATAATCTCCCTCCCATAATAAAAAGATAGATAACTTTTTACTGCACACTTAACGACTGGATAAGAATTTATTAATTTTCTCTTTCTTTAAATGAGACAGAAATCACACCATCATTCTTGCTTTCGCATTTTTTGCTTTAAGTTTGAAATAGCATGTGAATATATACAATTCACTTCCAATAATTATATTTATTGTATTTATTTATTCTACGTTCATTGTAAACATCGGAATATTTTTTCTTGAATTTCATGATTGACTAACACTCCTTTTTCAATTTTTTTTTATTATATTAAAACTAATTTAAAAGGAATTTTATGATCGATTGACAGAATTTTACGGAAATATATAACATAATCTACGACGATTTTTTTTAAAACGATTCTGTTTACATAGATTTACGTAAAAATATAGATCGATTTTCTTAAAGAATGTTTTGGATCCATAGTTTGTAGTGAAAACTGCTGTAATTGCTGCTGTATGTGTTGTTGCTTTGCTGCTTATAAACATTGCTGATGTTGTAAGACAAATTCCCGGTCCATTCTTAGCTAAGCATTTACGGATGTTGTCATGATGATCATTGCTGAGAGGACGTGCCGAATGGTTAAGGAAAGCTTGTTGTCATAGTGTTTGTTTACGGAAAAGCTAAAAAGTTGTTTAGAGACAAATTAATAATAAAAGAAAAAAAAACGAAAAAAGTATTTAGAAAATGTGTTTTTAAATTAGAAGATTGGAAGTTTCACACAATAATTGTCGTTTACACAACAAATAAACAGATAGAAATTGGCTCGACGGGAAAATACCGTAAGCCATTTTTTTCTATTTAGGGAGTTCAGACACTTAATTCAACATTAAGGGAAAATGTTTCCATGTTCGAAAACAAGCTCAGCAGAGCGTATAAAATGACATCCATTCATATTTTGGCTTTAAGAAATTTTTTTGTTCCTTTTTACGGAATAAAATTTTTTAAGACTTGAGGCTATTGTGTGCTGCATTGAGAAGAAATCTAATACGAGATCTCTATGTTTTAATAGCGACGTCTATCACGGCTGCGTGATCGTCGACGGTCGTTTGATCTATTACGGCGATGGTCCCGGTCACGATCTCGTTCACGTTCACTCTGACGATTCCGTTCTTTTTCTCGCTCTTTTTCGCGCTCTAATTCTCTTTGCTTAAGGCGCTGCTTTTGCTCTTCTAAACGCTTCTTTTGTAAAGCTTCTTTTTCAGCAATCTACAAAGGAAGAAAAAAATTAGAAACGCGTACAGAATTGAAAACATGCTAAAGGTAAGGTAAAGGTGATGAAACAATGTCCGTTTTACCAACTGTGAATTTGAAAAAATTGGGGATAACTCTCCTAAAAAGTATTAAGTTTGACGAAATATTTATGTTAAAATTCGTTTTGAAAACGTGCAAAGCTATACGCTTTAAGACCACACCCATGAGGAATTGTTAAAATGGAAATTGTAGCTCATCATACATAGTCCGGTTTTGACGAAGGTACACAACTCACAATTACATACCTGGTGCAACAACCCGTGCTACGCTTCGCAGACTATTGAAACTTGGAAAATATTAATTTTATTTTATTTTTTTTTTTTGTGACCCTTCTCGAAATTGAAAATTTTAAAACTGGATCTGCGGAAGTAGAATGATTGCAAGCTTTAAGTTTTGGAACTCCAACAACAGACAGGATTAAATAGCTTTAGAGCTTCAGGCCAATCAAGGTTGTATTTACTGCCTGAACAAATGAGATTACTGCTCCCTAGCCTTTGAGGGCGTATAAAAAATGTGATTCAAGAAACATGTATTTCTGAAAATCTACCAACAATACTTTGATGACATCTATTTCATTTTGCCCGCACAAAAACTACGATTTAATAACAAATCCCTAGATAAAGGTCCATATTTTAATATATAAATCTTTTAGTAAACTCTACCTGTTCTGGTGTTAAAGGTAACCAATAAATACAAGGCGTAGCCTTAGTTTTGCGGAATAAATCGTCTAATAGCCTCAAAGGGGGATCGTTATCCTTCTTCTTTTGTTTGCGCACTAAAATGTAAAAAAAAAATTAATTTTTGTATAGGAAACGTCAACCAATTACTTACCCGGTGTTAAACTAGTACTTCGTGGCTCACGTTCGCGGTCACGGCGCCTACGCTCTTTATCACGTTCATTCCTTTCCGTCTCACGCAATCTTAACACATCAGTTTCCCTGCTGCGTTCCCGACGTTTCTCTGCATCCTTAGTATTCTTTTCTCGCTCCAGATTCTCTTTTTTGCCAACATCCCACTCACGCACTGGCCGGTTGCCCTTTAACAACGAAATTTTCATAGAAATTCACTTCGTTTCAGTGTCTTTGTAAATTACCTTCTTCTCTTCTTCAGGACGCTCCCTACTCCAACCCGTGCCCATTAAAAGATTATCCTTATTAGCGTCCTGACCAAATTTTGGACAATCTTCCTTCGTCGATTCAACCGCTTTTAACATATCGGACTTCAGACCAAAATCGACATTTAAACATTTTGGATTTGAAACAGGCCAACGTACGCCATGCAAAGCATGTCTCGTTTCAATGGCTTCACTGCAAACGTAAACAAAGATAGTTTCAAATAAATCATAAAATATCTACGAAATTAAACTTACTCTTCAGTTTCGTATTCAACGTAGCATTTAGATTTGATACGATCAATCCAAAAGCCATCTTCGACAATTTTTCCGGTTCGAGCTAATAAACCTTTTAACTGAAGTACTGTAAAGGGTCTTACTAAATTGGTAATGTATAAAACACTGCTTGTTTGATTGCGGGCTGGACTAGGTGAACGTTGCACAGAGACGGGCCCAACACCTGCTCCTGAAACCAATGCGGTCACTTTGTCGCTGTATTGCTGTTGGTTCTTCTGGGTTTTGGCTAAAGGTTTTGAACTTTTATCCACCTTATCGTTGGTCTCTCGACGGCGTTCCGGCTCCGGAGATGGCGACTTTTCACCCTCTTCACGTTCTGAATGGACCAATTCCTCCACTTCCGATGAAGACTCCAATTGCACGTCGCTCAACGGCACAGGATGAACGTCGGCAATCAAGGTCTTCAGCGAATCGGTGGAAATGGCCAGAACGGGTTCTTTACTCTCAGCCGCTTTCTTTGTAATCCAACGACGTTTACGGGTGCGACCTGTATCAGCTGCTGCATTAGAGGATTCATTAGTTTTGAGTGCGTCTTGAGAGTGGTTTACCTCCTCCATTTTGCTAGGTGATGATGTGCGCGAAAATGGTCTCTTATCCTTAACCCTATCAGTGGCAGAACGTCCTTCACATTCTTGGCTAGGCTTTTTAGCATTCTTATCCTCCTCTCTATCGGCTTTATTCGGATTCTCTTGCAATGTAGCATCCATTTCAACAATTTCTGGCTTTTCAACTACTTCGCCTTCTTCGGGTTCGTCATCTTTCTGTGATTTTTCTTTCGAAGGAGATAGTTTAGCTGGCGGACTATTACTTCGCGATTGCGGCGTATTATCGCGTGTGTGCAATTTTACTTCATCTTGATCATATCTATCATCCTCTTTATCTTGTTCATTTGGTGTTTCTTGAGTCTTTTTTTCAACTTCGGATGTTTCTTGCTTCATATTTGTCCGCACAGTATTGTCTTCCTCTGATTTATCTTCAACCGCATTTTCATTTTCTTTTGTACAATCAATCGTAACATTAGAAACTTGTTCCTTATTTGCATCCTCTTTATCTATACGTTCATTCTCATATTTAATTTTTGTATGATCTGTTTTCTCTTCGCTTTCGTCATTATCTGTTGTGTTTACAGTTCCATTCTCTTCTTCTGGTATGGACTTGATTGTTGCATCTGTACTCAAAGCACGGCTATTACGAGTACGTTTAAGAGAATTACAACGTTCTATTACAGGAGTTCTGTTACGAGAGCTACGTCTGCGCCTACTCTCCACACGCTCGTCACTAGAGTCTTGTTCTGTTGTGCGATCTAATTCTACCTTAACTTGGTTTTCTCTTTTCGAGTCCACGCCAGCCTCTATTTTATCGTCCTCAGACACTGAAGGCGACTTTCGACGCCTACCTGTGCGACGTTGTGTCGGGGCTGGTGAAGACACCTCCGTAGACTTTTTTCTTTCACTCCTTCTACGCATTTTTACAATGTAGTTTACCAAATGCGATAATATGCTATATTCTACTTCAACTATTGAAATTAATTTTATTATTTCCTCCACGTAATTTGCAAGAGCTTTGCGTTGATACCGACGATTTTTCAGCAACTTTTAGAAAATTCAATTAATGCTCACAAGCGAGGGGAACCATATTTTTTCATAGAGCATGTTCAGTAAAAACCACAGTATTACCAGCTGAAATTTACTTAACATATAAAGAATACTTTAAAAAGCTTGGAAATAATCGCTTATACCTTCAATATTATTGATGTGGAAGTTAAAAAGGCGACATAAAAACCTTGTTCGCCTTGCTAGCTTATCACACGTGAGAAACTTATGGTTGAGAAAATAAAAAATAAAGAAACTAAAATAAATGTAAATAACCAACCTAGTGTTTGAATTGTAAAAACATGAAAGCATAATAATAATATATTATATAATGTAATGTTTGGAGTTTTAAATGTCATAAAATACTTAAGAAAAACAACAATCGTCTTAAATGCTTGTTCTTCTTTTTATTTTTTTTCTATAACATATGGTTTTCCTTTGCTTGCTGTGTAAAAACCATATGATCCATAGCCGGTAAAGACTAATAAATTTGTGAAACATTTAAAGTCTAAAAAAATTCTATGCCTACGTATTCTTTTGTTTAAATGTATTCAACTTAAAATTCAAAGCTTGATAAGCATGCGAAGCTACCAGAAATGTTAATACAATATAAAAGACCAAAAAAAGGATCCTTTTGCAAAATACGTGCACAAAGATTTAAATTATGAATATTTTGCTAAGCAGATTTTGATTTTACATAACAATAGCAAATTTAAAACATTATTTGTACTAAACGCGGTAAAAGGCGTAACAAACCACACCAACTTATATACTTACTCCCGATGAACGTTATTATATCTAGATATTATTTTTGTTTTAAAATTTCAAAGAGGAAACTAAGTCAACATTACAAAATATTATTAATAGATAATTAATTAAACAAAATGAATAAAGAATTACAACTAAAACTAAAATTAGTTATTGCGCTAACAGGACTAACTGTCTTACATTTCCGGGCGTTGCAATCTTACTATAAGTTATGTTGGCTCCTGAGAAGTAGCAACAATTGCATCTTCTGTCTTGACGCAAAACAGTTTTCGAATTACAATATTATTCACAATTACAAAACCATCTATTTATTTATATCTTTTGCTATCTTAATTTCATATGGTATGCATTTTTTAAATATAATTTTAACAATGGTTCCGACAACGTGAAAGGGAATCTCAAATATTTCTTACATTTGTTAACGTTAAGTTGCATTGAATGCCACTGCGAGGTTTTGTTCATTAGTTTGCTTTCTATACAATGACAAATTTGTTATAATGCGTGCAGTTTGTCGATCAGCTTTTTGGTTAAGAAGTCAAAAATATCAACTTCCGAAAATATATTGCAAGTCGGTCACTTCAAAATCAGCGGTTGTAGATTTAGATGAAAGTAACCAGGATATACAACATTACTCACATTTTAAATCGCTGATTAAAACTCAGGGAATACCGAACAGCGATGGTCCCACGTGTTTACGAATATCTTGCAAACTTTGCGCAAGCACTCAAGAAGCGTGGGCATATATAAATAAACGCAGCGGAGCTTTTATGTGCCCTAGCTGTGACATAAAACTGCCTCTCGCAGTGGTCAGAAGCGCTTATGAAAAACAAAAGCAAATTGTGGATCGACAACAGGAATTAAAGAAAGAATATAAAACGAAATGTAAAGATTGCAGCCGTGTACCATACGATATGTGCGATACTTTGCACATAACTAGTTTAAAACAGGTGGACCTTGAATTATTAGGAGCTGCTTACGACAAGAGCAGCAATGTCTTGCAATTTCCTTTAAAAAATGCTAATAAACGATACGTAGGCGAAAAGTGGCTTTTCTTAACTAATGGCAGTGAAGAAACTTATTGCGACGGCAATACATCCGGTTTACTTATGCATTACGTCGCTACCAAACAAAAAGCTATAGTGGTGTCACGCATAGTGGATTTCTTGGCTTTGATTGCTCAGCGACTAGAAACTCGTATGTACAAATTATAAAGAAATTTTGTAACAAAAATTTGTTACTTTTCTATTTTAGATTCTATTGTTTGTTTGCCTTTTGGTCTAAAATCACTTCCTCAAGAATGTCTACCGGGTTTAGAGAACTTTAAAGAATTAATATTATGGTTTAAATACGATTCGCCTAGTTGGGACATAGCTAAGATGTTTGCCAGCAAAATGGGAGAGAAGCGATGTCTGCTTATAAGGCCCACCGATAGTGAACCTTCACCATTTGAAGCCCAGAGGAAACGTTTAAATTTACGTCACATACTCCAGCGCGCCACTCCAGTACGTCATCCTTCTATTACTACTTTCAGTGGTCTACGGAATGATGTTCTCAGTGAATTGCAAAATATTGAAAAAGTGCACGGCGTCAAGTGGAAACGTTTTCCTGCTTTGAATAAGCTTTTGAAAGGTCATCGCAAAGGAGAACTGACTATCTTAACGGGCCCTACGGGTTGCGGTAAAACTACATTTATGAGTGAGTATTCTTTGGATTTAGCTTTACAGGGAGTTTCCACATTGTGGGGTTCTTTCGAAATCAGAAATTCTCGACTGGCAGTCACCCTATTGCGTCAATTTGTTGGCTATTCTTTGGAAAAGAAGCTGAATGAATTTGAACATTGGGCTGGAGAATTTGAAAAACATCCAATGTACTTTATGACATTTCATGGACAACAACCCCTTAAGTTGGTCCTGGATGCCATTGAACACGCGCATTATGTCCATGATATCAACCATGTCATTATTGACAATCTCCAATTCATGATGGGGATGCATTATCGCGTTGACAAATTTTGGGAGCAGGACAACATCATAGCTGCTTTTCGTTCTTTGGCTACCAACCGCAATGTCCACGTAACTTTAGTTATGCATCCTCGTAAAGAACGTGGCGAAGATGATCTAACTACTAATTCCATTTTTGGATCTGCCAAAGCTACACAAGAAGCCGATAATGTCTTGATAATACAAGACAAACGCTTGACATCAGTAAGCGGGAAAAAATATCTCCAAGTGGTTAAAAATCGTTACAGTGGAGATCTGGGAATGATGCCTTTGGAATTCAACAAAGAAGGCCTAAGTTATGCCAGTGTTGGGAAAAAGAAAAGAAAAGAGAAAGATAAAGACGGAGAGAAGGAAAAAGACGTTTTGACTGGAGATATCTTGCCAAGAAGTCTTGACAAATGAAATGATTCCCTACTTTGATGAAGTACTTCATAATTTTTTTGGAATATTATATTTTAGATATTATGATAGAAATAGTTTTTACATTAAATATAAGGAAAAAGTTACGTCGAACTTTGTTTATAATTTTTAACATTCATTAGTTTTTTTCCACACATAGCACAGATCGCTTTTTTGTAGGCACAGGATTGACAATAGTGTGACCCGGCTTGATGTACCTTTTGTCGGCAAATCCTTTACATTAAAATAAAGCAATATTATAATTTTACGAGGGATTCTAACGAATACAGGATTACCTGCAAGGAACTTTTCCTACGGGATTAAATCTATCTTTAGCGGAAGTTAAAGCCTTATTTTCATTGATTTTACGTTGCGTCCCCGTTTTCCAAGGATCTGGTGTGACGATCTTCGCTAGCTTTTCTTCACATTTTTCACAAACCATTGTATGTTATTAAAAAAAATCTTTAGGAGGCTTGTAGTTAAATAGATAATTTTTATTTTGAGTTTCTTCTTCTTTATTAAAAAAATCATTGCACGACAAAATGATTTTCTTTTTCTAGTCACACTGCTACGGGTGCGAGGCGCATTGAGTAAACTATGTTTAGCGCTTAATTTATGTTCATATTGGCCCGATTCTGAAAAGATACTTATATGAAATTCCTCTATGAATTTCTTTACGAATATTAAATTTCGTAATGAAGGTCTTATTATTACATTTTTTAAAAAACAACATTTATTATGATCATATTTGAAATTGGCAATGCCTTACGTAGACTGGGATGTCGTCTTCTACTGGCAGCATCGTCAGAATAAAGGTTTTGCGCGTTGCAACAAAAAAGAAAAAGAAAACATTTTCCATTTTTTCTATATATTTTTTTGAAGAATATGTCGCAGATTAAGTAAAAAGCTATAATTATTTAGAAAATATCGGGTGTATCACTATTGCAAATTAATTAAGTTAAAAATGGTAAACTTCTATAAAAAAATAATTGTTAAGATTTGCTGTAAATATAAAATGAATCGATTTTTTATTCATGGCTTGTACAACAACTACCCTTATATGGAAGTGATTTATTTCTTGATTTTTAAAGTTTCGTTTTTCTTTGCTCTCTATATAAATTTTTATTTTAGTCGAAAAAAATGTCTCGTTACCCAAGCGATCGCAAAGTGTATATTGGCGATCTGGGTAATAATGCTCGGAAAAATGAATTGGAACACGTATTCAGCGCTTATGGTGCGTTGCGCAGCGTGTGGATAGCCCGGTCACCGCCGGGTTTTGCTTTTGTAGAATATGAAGATGCCCGTGATGCAGCTGATGCAGTTCGAGGCTTGGATGGGCGTACTATATGTGGCCGACGGGCTCGTGTTGAATTATCTACAGGTAAAAGTACTCGTGGTGATCGTCGGGGTGGAGGGTTAGATGGGCGTACTATATGTGGCCGACGGGCTCGCGTTGAATTATCTACAGGTAAAAGTACTCGAGGTGGCAATGGTGAAAATAAGTGCTATGAGTGCGGTGATAGAGGTCATTATGCTCGAGAATGTCGTCGACACGGTCGCCCGAAAAGACGGTAAGTGCTTGCTAAATGTTATTAAATTTATGAAACTAAAAACAATAGCAAATAGATAGTTAATGGGAAGACTGTTAATATTCCTTATAATACAAATTCTTAATAATACAAGAAATAAGCGTATCATAGAGGCGACAAGTACATGTCTTTATGAAAACACTTCGAACTAACAAACATTTCATCTAAACATATATTTGGAATTTTCATTTCATCTTCAGCTACTCATTACTCATTTTACATTCTGGAACGCATCTTTGTTGTTCAACAACAATGCAATCAAGCAGAGAACTTGTATTTATTTTGGGGTATAAGATCGCGTACTTTTTTTTAAATTCTAGGCTTTTAAAGAAGCCACGTCTTTTTCAAAACCTCATAAGTGTTGAAAGTAATTTAAAGTCCGATAGTTATTAACATCATTCAATGATCTTACAATTTTAATAAACTCACTTGAGGACGAATACTAAGCTGTAAATAATGCCACAGCAAAATTGAAAATTGAGAAATTGTAGTATATTTAAGGAAAACTTGAATCTATATTGCTGTTTACTTATTAATTTTTTAAAATCGTTTTGCGATAGTCTGTGAACACTTCCGATTTCTATTTTTATGTAAGCGTCCTTTTTGATTAGTCTACGTAGATTTTGACAAATGATCAGCTAGTATAGGGTAATTATTTAAAGGTCGTATTGTCTTGTGGTAGCTTTATATATATACAACTGAAAATTTGATCTCTTTAAAACTAGCACAATATTTCTTTTTTATTAAAAATTAAATTTTTTTTTCATTAAAAATGACATAAGTAATTAGAAAGAATGGAAAAAAAGTTTGCAACACTTGGGTGAGGAGTGGTTTCAAAATAATGTTTATTTATTAAGTGTATTTATGTCTTTATAAAATCTATTTGATAAAAATGATTACGATTTTCTAAAGAAAAGGTTTTTTATTATAAATTCGGTGTGAATTTTATCCGCCCACATGTGTGCCTCTTTTTCGAAAGCTTTTCCCTATTTTTACTGTATAACTAGGGTTTAAACAAAGACTTATTTATATCCGCGGTAGCTTCTATAACGTGTAAGTATCTGGCAACGCCGAAAATCTTGTGTGTAAAGTGCTTCCAAGTAGTCTTCTGTCATATGACATACAGAGGGCTGTTCACTTTTCGCACGTGCTTTTTCTGTCTTTTTGACCGTCATTTTGGATTTATAAAAGTCTATTGAGAGTGCATTTGCGTACGTATGGCATGGAATTATCTGGCTTTTAATAATTTTAACACAAGAATAAAGTGAATTGTTTTCAAAGTGTATAAAAGAATAAAACAAAATGTTTGTGTTGTATGAAACACCCGCGGGTTATGCTATATTCAAATTATTAGATGAGAAAAAGTTAAAGGAAGTAGATAACTTATATCAGGAGTTTCAAACACCGGACAAAGCCAATAAATTGCTTAAATTGAAACATTTCGAAAAGTTCAATGATACCACAGAAGCGTTGGCTGCTGCAACAGCCGCAGTTGAAGGTAAAGTGTCGAAGCCCTTAAAGAAAACCCTAAAGAAAATGTTTGGTGATGAAGTGCAAGAATCGCTTCTTGTGGCTGATGCGAAGTTGGGTAATGCTATTAAAGACAAATTTGCCGTACAATGTGTCTACAATACTGGAGTCCAAGAATTGATGCGTTGCATTCGTCAGCAAGCGGACAGTTTGTTAGGTGGTTTGCCCAAGAAAGAAATGACTGCTATGGCTTTAGGATTGGCACATTCACTATCACGTTACAAACTAAAGTTTTCGCCAGATAAAATTGATACCATGATTGTACAAGCTCAGTGTCTCCTGGATGATTTGGATAAGGAGCTTAATAATTATGTAATGAGAGCTCGTGAATGGTACGGTTGGCATTTTCCGGAATTGGGAAAACTAATCACTGACAACATTGCTTTTGTAAAAACTATCAAACTGGTGGGTACACGTGAGAATATGGCTGCCGCCGACCTATCAGATATATTACCGGAGGATGTGGAGGAAAAAGTTAAGGAGGCCGCCGAGATTTCAATGGGTACCGAGATATCGGAAGATGACACCATTAATATACAATGCTTGTGTGATGAGATTTTATCTATTAGTGAATACCGCACGCATTTATACGATTACCTTAAGACGCGCATGATGGCTATGGCGCCAAATCTTACCATTCTGGTAGGAGAAACAGTGGGTGCCCGTTTAATTGCTCATGCTGGTTCACTGATTAATCTTGCTAAACATCCTTCATCCACGGTACAAATATTGGGCGCTGAAAAGGCTCTATTCCGTGCCCTAAAAACTAAAAAGGACACACCAAAATATGGTCTGATATTTCACGCTCAGTTAGTGGGACAAGCCAGTTTAAAGAACAAAGGTAAAATATCACGTTCCTTGGCGGCTAAGGCTTCGTTGGCTACGCGCGTGGATGCTTTTGGTGAAGAGGCCAGCTTTGAATTGGGTGCAGCCCATAAAGTTAAGTTGGAAGCCAGACTTCGGCTATTAGAAGAAGGCAATTTGCGCAGACTGTCCGGTACAGGCAAAGCGAAAGCTAAATTTGAAAAATATCAGGCAAAAAGGTTAGTATAACTTTCGAAATTCTAGTTTTGTGCTAAATACGTGATGATAATTCAAAGTTTCGCATTTCTCGGAAGTTATAATGACAAAATGACGATAAACCTTGGCTGTCTGAATTAAATATGTTTAGCACAGAGCGCCAAAGAAACTATAGAAATATGTATTCATTTCTTCATTTAATTTACAGCGAAGTTTTTACCTATCAACCTGAAGCTGATAGCACTTTGGATTTGGCAAAGAAACGAAAACATTCAGGTGCTGAAGAATATAGTAAACCTGCTAAAACTCAAAAAACTGAAGATGTTGTGGAGGAAGAAGGAACAGTTGATGTTGGTGTTGATGTTGATGGAGTGAAGTCGGACAAGAAAAAGAAAAAGAAAAAAAATAAAAATAAAGGCCAAGATGTCTCTCAAGCTGCTGAAGTGGACACGCCGGGACCTTCGACGCAGTCTAAAAAGAAAGCTAAAAAAGAGAAAGATCTACCTGTGGAATCGGACTAAGTCGGTGTCTATGTCTTTTTTAATGCTTAAGTTAGGATTCATAAAAGTCGATAATATCTTAAGTTAAAGTATGAATACATTTTATTTCGTTACAAACTAGTTGTAAAAAAAAAATAAATGAATTAAAAACTAAATGAACTTTTAATGTAGAAGTAATGTAATCACAAAACAGTATTTTCATTTTTATACACTTCATATTGCTATTATTTAACTAATTCGTGTTTATTATTTAATATTCGAACACAGTTATTCACGCAGTCGCTCCCGCAGCGCCTCAAGAGGTCGCAACAGGTCATCCCACTCACGTTCAGTGTCACGTTCGCATAGCCGTAGTCGTTCTGCTTCCGCATCAAGAGAAGTACGCAAAACCACCAGAGATATTTATGGTCGAGGTAGAGAGAATGGACGCGAGAATGGTGATGCACGCTACAGTGAAGACGAGCGCAATGGCGGTGGGCATTCAGCCTCACCTAGGCGTCGTTATGCAGATGATTCACCTTCACCAAAACGTAGCTCTCACTCGAAACGGGTGCGATCGGAATCACGTAGACATGGTGGTGGAGGAGGTTCTTCCATTTCACGTTCTCGCTCAACTTCTCATCGAGATTAGCAGAAAACTGACAAAAGCTTTTTAGCAGCTTATGTTTAGTAAAAAAAAAACTTTTTTTAACCGATCTTTTACCATGATTTCACGCATACGTTAATAAGATTACTAGCAGCCATTCATACATCACCAGCTGCTCCTTTTAAACTTTAAGATAAAAATTATGCGAATATTTAATAATTCTCAAATAACTGTTCACTGTAATTAAGTATTATAACTTTTCGTTTGGTGTTTTCCTAGCGAGAAAGAAAGATGGTAGGAAGAGAAAAGGGATCGAGCGCAGACATCTAAAACTCAAACTAATTTCCAATGAATGCTATTTTTTCCTTCTCATTTCCCATCATCGGAAAGTTTTTTTTTTTCTTTTTTTTTTTTTTAGTTTGCAGAAATAAGTATTCTGAGTTGGTTTAATAATCAAAGTTTCTATTTTATTACAAAGGCTCTCACTAACCTGAGTCTCAAAAGCCTGACCATATGGATTAAATTGACAAACTTTATTAATTATGTGATCGATTATTAAGCAATAAAGATGGAATTGAACGTTATTTATCTCGTAACAAAAAATTGCCTAACGATTCCGTTAAGGCCTGCAATATGTTAACGTGAAATAAGAGATTTCATCATTAAAAATTTTTGATTTACTAAAAATTGTGTAAATTCAGATATGTAGATTTTTTCTTGCCTGCTGCTGATATTGACCATAATACGATTCTGAATCAATTCATCTGGATCATATGCTGTCGGCTATTACGGTTTTCCAAGTCTGAAAATTTGAGGTACGAAACTGAAATTTGTTGTTTAACAAATTGGAATGCAATATAACAATAACTTCTATAAAGTGATTAAACAACTTGAGAAAACCGTTCAAAATACTTAATATTGTCTTTGGAAATAGATGTGCGTAGGTTTTGCTCGTAAAAATAGTCCAGTTCCAATTACTGAGAAGAGTGAGCGAGTTTTCTGTTTATTCGTCTATGTTGGCGATAGTCTTGTTCTTGTAAGTCTGTTTTATTTTATTAGTGGGCGTTAAAAAATTGATTTTAAACTATTTTTGATAATAAATAAAAAATATTAGAATACTTAACCGGAGACGACTAGGATTCATAGCAAAAACACTGCTCTTTCGGAATTATCGTAGCAAACATGGTAGGCTTTTGCTCAACGTGATATTTTGGGATCTATTCAAGCCAATCTGAGTAGTCGCTTCTGTTTGAATTCCTTAAGACGAAATAAGTAAAAATAAAGGGTAGCACGTTGAGCATGCATGCATATAAATTAAATTTGAAAATAAGTTTGTTTCATTCTGAAGCTCATAATAATTAAAGACTGATATAATCCTTTGAATGAACATAGGTACCAACTACATCAAATTTCGATCAAAAATTTAATATATGCCTGATGCGTGGAGGTCAGAGTTCATGCGTCTGTCGAACAAACCGGAAGTGTCCATTTGTATATTTGATGAAAAACTAATATTACTTCTGGCATGAAAGCATGAAACAGAGAGAGATGCTCTAATTTTATATTACCTTCGAAAAATGGTGATATTGCAGGATTCTTCCAAAAGCAAATATTATATTTTCCTTTGTCTTATTAATCTCATTTCATTATTTGTGAAAAGTTAAAAGAAATTGCTAGCATTTCATATATTTCGTCAGATTTTTAGAATTTTAAAAAATATATTTTTTTATTTTTAAATCTTCCATCAACCATTATAATCACAAAGTCCATAAATAGTTTTTTTTTCTTTATTTGAAAGATATTTTTATCTTTTTTGGTATATAGTAAGTTATTTGAATACAAATTTTTTGTAAAGTATGTTTTTAAAGGATTTTCGTATCGATCGATTACTAAAATGGTTTTTTTTTTTTTTTTTTTTTTTGAATTAAGAAAAATTCAAGAAAACCTTTTTATAGTGTTTATAGGTTAAAACATGTATACGTACAGTTTTATTTTTTCCTCTCTATTAATTGTAATTTAAATTAAAAAATGCGCATCTCCACACTATAAAATTTGTGGTACGTGTGCGAAAAAATTGCATTATAATATATTTAAAATAAACTATATAAATATATAACTAGTATTTCCAAAAATATTTTTTTTTTTTTTGCTTTTTGGAATTAAATGCAGGAGAAAGAAAGACGTACTTGATGGCTATAATGACTTTGTAATATTAATTAATTTTGTAATTTATTGGTTATCCAGTATTTGCTCCAATAAATAATTAGTTCAAATTACACGGAGATCTGAAGGCTGCCGAAGAGTATACATTTTATTTTTACAGTTTATCCATAACCGAGTAACCTTTTTGAGGATCCATTTGATAAACGAAAACCTTGCTACAAAGACAAACTTTGGAATATAAGAAGCTACTATATTTAAGCATGTCCGTTTATCCATTTGTTTAATGTCTGTCTCCTGGCCGCAAAAATTAAGATATCGGGGGGGAGGGGGGTATAAATTTTAATAGCTGCGGCAGATTTTTTCTATTTTTATGAAATGCCGTGGAACAGAGCAAGCCATGGAATATGACGGGAAACAACCAAAAGACAGGCGGGCTTTCAACTTATAATGCGGGCGTGGCCTATGATCGATTTGGCCCATTTACGTTTAAGTCTTCATCTTGAGGTGAGAGATTTGGAGCAAAATGTTTTGTACAGATGTAAACTAACCAAATAATACATAACACATATGAACAAAAAGAAAACATACTCGTGTACATATATATATATGTTCGTATATTATTGTTTATTCTATTGTAAACGTCCGTTTACAACTGTATAACTATTGTAAATAATCCTTTATATAGTTAACATACGCACACTCTTACGTATGTGCTGCTATTTTCTTTATCTTAAGTTCTACTTTAACACGCATAAGTCGTCCGTCTGCAACAATAACATTAACTGTAAATAAATTTTTAGTTTTAAATCAAAATAAAAGCCTCTATGTACAGTGTTTTCACGCTAATGTCGGATAATACATAAACTCTTCTCTTAACAGATATCAGTTTTCCTTGTACGTCTAGTTTCTCATTAACATTTAAAAGATCTACTCTCACGCATAATTCAGCTCCATACGAGTTGCATAGTTATTAGCTCTTAAGTCATGTTACTCTCAATAGTTCTCTCAGCAATATACTGGCGCCTACCACATCAAACCTAGGCTCGGCACAATTAAACTAATGTTGTAGTTTGCTATGCATGTATTGGTGTAGTAACAGTTTTATACTTTCAACGCGTAGCTTTCGGCAGCTCAGCCTAAGTTAGCTAATGTTGAAAATTTCCATGCATGCGGTGATGCGACAGCAGCACGACGCCAATCATTCTTCAGTTTTTCATCAACAATCACATCAGTGGGTAAGTGTTAAAAAAACTAGATCTATCTCGACGCTTGTCTTTAATCGCGTAGTTTAAGCACTTTTTGTTCGGAACGGAACCCTTGAGATAATAGTTCTGCGTTTTTGTACCCTTTTCTCGAAAATTTCGGCCGAAATAGAAGCAACACCGTCTCATAGACTTAGATAGGTCCTTCTCGACTCCTAACGAGCCTGCCTGATTGACTACCATTACGCTGTTCTAGATCAATCAAAGCGAAGTACAGTTACGCAGTTTTAAATTGGTTAGCAACAGATCACCAAAATACAATCCTTGTATCACAGAATCACGACCAGCGGATCTAAGTATACTTACCTTTTGTTTTCAAGCATTTATTAAAAGAAATTCACTAAAGAAACGGGTTAATTTTTTATATGATTTTAAAGGTTGTTTCATATAGATTCGGAGGTTGTTTATAAAAGTCTCTTAAGTATCGTAATTTGGACGAAGTAGGCTTCCAAATCTAAGAATAGCTTGACGCTAATTACTTTACAGATCTATGTTAATCCTCTCACAGAGCTCTGTTAATGTTGTTGGTAAATGTCTTTGCTATTTAAATTCGAATTTGTCTTCTTCGTTTGTTTGTTTTTTCATTTTTATGAAATAATCTATCATATCCTGTGAAATGTTTGCAACGAATATTAATTCTTTTAAATTTTTCTTCTGAGGAGAAGCTCATATTATTTGATTCCTGAGTAGGTAGGTGTAAGATTGCGTTTTCGTGGGAGGACATTTATTAAATCACTTAATGATATATGTTAAAAAATGGAACATATGATTTCTGAAAGCTAAATTGGATATAACATATACTTATGTAAAACCGTTTGTTTACGTTTGAAAGCTAAATTGGGTATAACATATACAAGTGCAAAAACTTTATATTTGAGACAGCTTTCATTTTAAGACAGAGCCATCTTTAGGAACGCATTTAAAACTAGTAAAACTAGTAATAGCTTTGAAGCAATCAGAAATCAGAAGAAATCAATATATTGCACTCAAAAGAAATTCTCTACAAAGATTTCAAATTAGGTAATATAACTACACAACAGTGACGCAAATATTGGATAAAGTGATTGGCTTATCATGTCGAAATGGCTCGTTTAAATGCTATAGAAGAAGCAAAAGCTAAAAAGTTAGCAGAAGATGTTCCCCAAAAGGAATATTTTATAAGGTTCCATTCCGCAAACCCATTTATGATTGAAATTTACACAGAATTTCCTATCAGGAGGGATTACAACTAAGCGGTGGCTGTTGAAGATTTTCCATGTATGTGACTTTGGGAAAATAATATTTTATTTGTTTTTTTTTTTTTTTTGGTCAATTCATAAAAAAATTCACGCATAAATATAAAGTGTTTACTGTTCCTAAAAAAGTTTGGTTTTTAACGCAAAAACATATTCTTATCGCTAGAAAAACGAATTATTGAGTTTTCAAATTTTGAATAAAATAAAAATTGAGTCGAAATGTTTTGAAGAGTTGATATGCAAGCAAAATGAAAGCGATAATCAGAAATCATGGAATATAAGGGAATAACTTTATTAACTTTTCTTTTTTAGTTCTTCTTTCACTTCGACCTTTTTTTCTTATTCTATATGCATCTATAACAATTGTTTCCACTTTTTCTTTTGAGTTTTATTTTAAAAATTATTTCAGAAACAAAATATCATTTTAGTTTGCTTTTGTTTCTTCTAAAATTAACATAGATATGCTTAAGTACATATTAAGTAAATGTAAGCGTAAATCATTTTTATATTTTTTAGTTAAAAAAACTTGAACGGATAATGAGGTATAAATTCGGAGAAAAAAAGTAAAACATTGAAAAATTATTGTATTATTTATATTTCTAATAATATTGATATCTATCGTAATATATTTTGATTTTAGATTATAGACTCAAATTTTTTACATGCTCTCTATTCGATTTTTAGTATTTTTCTTTATTTTACTAAATCTTAAAAAAGAAATCACATCATAAACATAGAAACTGATTTTTTCGTTTTAAAGAAGAAAGTGTTTTCACAACATTTTTTTTTTTCCTTTTTGTATAATTTTGTATTTATGGAAAACATGTTGTATTTGTTGTTGTGTGTTTTTGCTACATTTTTAACAGTTCATGGACTGTTAAATGGGTTTTTGTTATTTTGCATTAATATTATTGTGCTTAAGATCCGATTTTGGCAGCAAAGGTGTCGTGACGATCGCTTTATCACCTCCGCCACCACCACCGCCGCCGCCATCATCATTACAAACATACTCGTGGGTATTTAAATCGTTGTTGTTGGCTGCAGTCTCCGAAGTTAATAAACTGCTCATAGATATAACTTCATTGATTTCGCCGCTATTACTACCATGTGAATTTTGCTGCGTCACAGTCGCTGCTATACTCCGGCTTTGCTGTGAGAAGTCCTAGTAGAAGATTGAAAGATAAAAATTTTAAATCTTTACACAAATTTCCTTTCTCTTATGACTTACATTCAATGATGGCGACGCTGTGTTGCTGACGGTTAAAGCCATTGAGCCCTTACGCAAATTTTGGCTACCGCGGAAGAACTGTTGTCTATCGTCTTCATGTAGGGAATGCAACAGCTGCAATATTAAAAACATTTTTAGAATGTTTGAATTTGAAACGAACATTATAAAATTATCTTCAAATTTTTATCCCCACCACCCCAGGATAATAGGGTTAAAAATTTATTAGCCCTTTTGTAATTAAAAAAAAAGAAAAAAAAAACACTTCGAAAGCCCACAGAAATACATACTTAATTATATTCAGCGTGAAAATTTCGATATTTTCTAGACGTCGTATTCTTTCTATATTAAGAAACATTTCACTGTCTGTATGTTATTGACATTATCACGCTGAAAAAAATTAAGGCAAGAGGTTGTGTGGAAAGTAGGCGTTTATTTGGCAAAAAAGGAGAGAAATGCATTCATTGCTCATGTAATGCAGGTAAAAGTAAAGATACTTAACAGCATTTCTTATTTGAAAGCTTTTATCGGTTATGGGCCGAGGTGGTGGGTATTAACGCGAACTTAATTTTAATTTGGTTTTTAAATCAAGCGTTGTTTTGATTAAAAACTTTGTATTGATATTTTTATTTGAAAACTTTTACCTTTTTTTTATAAGAAAAACAATTACATTTTGAAAAAATTTGATTTCTTGGTTCATTTTCAACTTGAGTTTCGAGGCGTATGACTTTCAGAAAGTGTCGTTTCAGAACTGTAATAGTTTCGAAGATTTCCAGTGTTTTCATCATTATTTTGATAATTTTGACCACTTTCTTCATTCTCATATTCACCGTCCTCATCTTCAATGTCAAGTTTGTCGATGTTTTTCCTTTCACTTAACATTAACTAAAATTATAAATTATGTAATAAAAAACACGGTTCGAAATATATTTTTGGTGCTACTAATATGAAATCTACGCTGGAAATATTCTTAATTTCTTATATTTACTTCCCTTACTTAAAGAAGAAAGTAATTTGCACAAATACGAGCGCAAATCTTAGGATCACCAGACCTAAAAGCGCATAATAGAATAGAACTCTGAAAACCAAATGAAAATAGCTTTAGGAAATATTGAAAATGTGTGACAACTTTTAACGATGGGCTTGGCGTGCGACAAAACAGCATAAATCTTATACGTATGATTCGGTTAACGATATTGATATTTTTTCAGAAGTAGTTTTTAGAATCTTTAGTATGACAAAAGACCAGCTAAAAATGATTTAAAAAACTTTCTTTTAGCATCAAAGGAGGAGGGCTCGTAAATAAAATATCAGATTGGTAAAAACGAAAATAAGAAATTCAAAGATTTTAAATGAACGCATCTCGATTCCAACATTACGGAATAAAGATTAAAGTTGCGTGGTGCTAATATCAGCCTTTATATAGTTTTCTTTGAAACAAAAACCTATTTCAAGAGAATGGTAACAATTATTCTATTGCGAGCTCCGCATTTTTTTCACTTCGCTGCCGAACCAACGTACCCTTTTTCGCACTTCTTAGTTAGGCATAAACGGGCCGGTCTATTAATCTCATCATAAGAATGAAGAGCCTGATCAAACACAAAATATGTTGTCGGTTGACTTGTGTTAATTAGGAGAAAGTATGACTGGGGAATAAAACAGAGGCAATAGTGTTAAGTGCTTGCATGTATTTGATCAGCGACATCTATTGGTGAAAACGAAGTAATACGATGATTTTGAACTTTCTCCACATAAAACGACAAATTTTCTATTTAGTATTATTGGTTAGTATACAAGTGACATTGAAAACGATGCAGAATATTTATGGCCAAAAACTATTGTTGTGCGTATGGTGGAATCCGGCATTTTCTGCTTCTACCAACAAATGTCGAACGAGCGTAAGTGAAAAGATGATAGATGAAAAAGTACTTGCGTAGTCGTGTTTTGCTTCATCCAAATTGTCGAAATTTGTGCCAAGTGAAGAACATTCATTGATAGCATTAATATTTTATTTTAATTTAATACCTATTGCTTCTAGATATTAACGATTGTCCTACATAGCGATGCGGTGATTTTGAGGCTACAAACAAGGAACATGGAAACCTGTCGAAAAAGTTGAAAGATACAGAATTGCAATCATGGTTGGGTGAAGACGATGAACATGTATAAAAATAATTCTCAGATTGACTAAGCGGCAGTCAACAAGCTTTCTCCAACTTAAGTGAGATGGAAAACATTCAGATGATCGCCAGAGTTAAACAAGAGGCAAAACACGTGCGGAATTTTACTCGCACGATACAAAAAAGGTTGTTTTAGTAACGTAGCAATATTGAAGATAATAAGGGGAACTAGAAAGGTGTGGTTTGTAATGATTAATGGAATGGTTAAAGCTTCGTGCAACGGTTATATATCAATATATAATATCAATCTACTCCCAACAACAATTGATTTATTTGAATGATTCTTTGTCGAAAAAGTGATCACGTTATTAATTAAGGTAATGCAAGCTAATTTTTGCTCCATCAATTACGACAAAACAGATTCCCGACATAGCGTAAGCACTCAGCTGGCATCTGGCTTTCTCATCAGATTTAACTTCTTCCGATTATTAAACTAAATAAATCGCCTTTTATAATTCGTCTAAATTTAAAGTGTTAAAAAAAAAATTCCTTTTCATACTTGTACACCTGGCATTTTCAACGCGACTACTTTTCTTAGAATGAAAGATTTTTTTGCCAGTATTGTCTTGGCGTATTACTGCCGAAATAAGAAAATATACTGTTACTGGTGATTCTCATATAAAAACTAAACATATACTACTTCATTCAAGACTCCAATACTCAGGGACTTCGTTATATATGTCCCTGTTTTTAGATTTCATTGTGAGCAATTATTATGACATTGACTTAAAATCACGTCCTGACAATAATTTCTGAAGTTTTAGAAAACTTTTAAAAGGCGTTACCGTATTAAGAATCCTTGCTGACCTACCTTTTCAACTTCAGCATCAAAATCGACTGCAAATGAAGTGCCAGATTTTCGAGTTTTTTCCAGTAACGTGGCCTTTTTGGCAGTTAAATATAAATTACGTTTAATGGCAATATAAGTGACATCAGCAAGAGCGCGTACTGAGTAATCGGGTATAAAAGTTTGCCGAACTTTCGAATTTTCTAAATTCAATGATTGCAATGAGCCTTGTTGCGAAGAAGTGTCTACAAAAGAAAATTAAGTTTATCGAAGGAAAATGTCTAAAAATTGGAAGCCTAACGATGTAGATAGTCTTGATTAGTCAAAGAGATCAGATATGAGGGGAATATATGAACAATTTGGGATGTATTAGAATACTTAATACAAATATGTAGAGCTTCCAAGAATGCTTGCTCCAGTGTTACAAACTGTATTATGAATTTAGTATAAGTGATATTTTTATAGCAGTTCCATTACTTACCTGCAAAGGCAACAGGTGCAAATGCTTGAGTACCAAAATAAGTAAAAGGTCCACCTTCGAAAAGCAAATTTTCTTTTCCAGCTTTCACCTCAACACGACCCTCCAGAATAAGTACAAAGTAATCAGCAGGTTTACTCTGCTGGTAAAGGAACAGGGACGGATCGTCTTTTTCTTTACCCTTACATTTAATGTTAAATATAATGTTTTGATTAAGTAAACGCCGTAATATGGCCTCTGATATAATGTCATTACGGAAGGCATCAACCGCTGAAATTTTAAATGATAATTACTTTTGCAAGGAAAGACATTGGAGTTGGGGTTGCTTACAAGTGCTTAAGTACTGGAATGTGGCTAAGGCCAACTGTGGTGAAATGTGTATGGTTTGATGTTCCCGACGTTCCGCAAACACTGTGAAATCCTGCTTTTTATAACGATTGCGACGTACTTTTGTGCGATTGTCAACGAATACATCGGTTTCGTCGACAATTTCGGCTTGTATCAGTTCTTCTATAACATCCTCTAGTGTAACTAAGCCAATGGTTTCATAAAATGGGTCGCCGTCACCCTCATCGTTGACACGATGTACAAAAGCCAAGTGCCCAAATGTACCGTCCTTGAATTGATTGAACATAACATCCAGCGTAACATCTTCAAAAACAAAATGTACTGGATTTTGATAGAATTCGCACAAAGTGCGGAGAGGTGTATTGTCATCTGGATCGACAAAAGCCAAATCTTTGATATATAGCAATGTAACGATATTTTTCCGATCACCGTCATAAACAGGTATGCGTGAATAACCAGTCTTCATTATCTCGGAAACAGTTTCGAAGTCAAGAGTAGCATCCAAAGGTATCATAAAAGCGTCATCAATATGAGTCATAACATCCGTGACGGTTTTCTTGCGTAACTCCAATGCTCCGGAAATAATATTAACTTCATTTTTGTCCAAATCATTAATGCCGGTAGTTACCTTTAAAAATAACAAACATATACGTAGTTGTCTCGGCTTTCTGAAAGCTATTAAATACTACCTTAACCAATTCCTTAAGACGTTCGCGATTATAAACGTTACCAATCTCTTCACCTAATAAATAATCTAAAATTTTTGAAGTTGGATAAGCCAAAGGAAACGTTACAATCATCACCATTTTGGTAACGTAAATGGTTTTTGCACCCACCGCCAGACCGTGACGAGAACAAATCGCCTACATTGCGCGTTTAATGAGAACCAGGAGAGAAGAGAAAGAAAAAGAAAGAGGAAAAACAAAAAAAGGAAAAGACCTTTTGGTTAAAACAACATAAACAGCTGTTCTCTTTATGGGTTTTCATATGAATTAACCTGTGGTGTAATTTCACCGAATATAACGATGGCAATCGTTGAGCACACCACAGCAATAAGCCCAGAAGTCAAGCCATCCAAGAGAATGGTAAAGGTCGAGTTAACCAACACATTACCCAACAGAATACTGCACAACAGGTAATTACCTTGATCTCTGACCGGCTGTATCTTCTTGGCATATTCACGTTCCTTATTGGAGCCTGTATTGCGCAAAATCTGCAACATTAGATTATAGGAATCATTAGAAATAAAATTCTAAGTCTCTTTTTTGCTTGAAGCAGCAATAAAATTAAAAGCTTACCTTTAATTCAGTGCGATCTAAAGACATAAGACCCAAATTTAATCCCGAAAAGAGAGCCGAAAAGCATAAACAAATTGTAATTACGAGAATCGACACCCATAGCGGTAAAAAGCTTTCATGACTGCGTAAAGCACACCAAGACTCTTTACATTTATGTATTAAAGGCAAAGGATCAGCTTGATTTTCCTTACGTAAGAATCGGATGAAAATGTGTTTAAATTATACTTTCAAGAGTTCGACTAACCTTAAACGAGTCAGGATCTTTTTTAGCGCAAATAAAAAATTCTTCCTTAGATGACGGCAACTTGATTTCATACAAGGCTGTTGTGTCTGTTACCGAATTATCCAAAGGTTTATGCAATAGTGTCGATGGAAACTGGCAATGAGCACCCGATTCTCTAGCTTGCGTACTAAAGGCGATCACAGTATCTTTAGTTAAACCTTTCCCAAATACGCGTACTATAAATTCAGTGTCTCCTAAAACGCTGGGTATACCATCTTCGAATTGCACATTGTGGCCGCTATCCTCAACTCGTATTCCAGTTATTTCAAATGAAGTTGACTCGCCAGAAATAGAGCTAAAAGTGACGGTAAATGGTGAATAAGATCATATTAGATGAGGACTTCTTATTGAGCTAATAAAAGTAGAAAACCCATAATCGCCCTTGAAGAAAATTTTCGATACTTGTTGAATATGTTTTTAGTGTGACTAACAAATATTTGATCTCAGGTTTGAACAGATGGAGACACATTGAATCCAACAATACAAGTGCCAAGTTGTAACATTTTGTCTGAATGGAGGGACATGTCTAAATCAACGCAGAATCTATTATTGCATATCAATTTGCTCAAATCCCTTTTAAACTACTTGGGATTTTTGCGATCCCTCTATCTGTCTGCTCATCTGTGCAATGTCTGTGGGAAATATTCCCTTGGACGCAAAAATGAAGATATCCGCTTCAAATTTGGCAGAAATACAGTAAGTTCTTTCACATAGATTGCTACTGAAAATGGGCCAAATCGATCACATGCCACGCCTACATTACAAGCTGAAAGCACTGTCTGTTTTCCGGCTGTTTTCCATGGTATTCCATGACTGGTTGTGTTTCACGGCATTTCATAAAAATAGAAAAAATCTTTCACGTCTATGAAAATGTAATTTTCCCCCTTTTTTTAAGATAAAGGTGGTGAGTATCAACGATTCGGCACAGCCGAACATAATTTTCTTACTGGTCTTACTTGTTCTGGTCAACAACGACTATTATTTTCTTATTACCCTGCGTTGTGTGATAAAAACAATTCTCAAAAAGAGGCTTTTTTTTATAGGTTCTCGCAATGATACTGCCATTAGTTCAGTTTTGAAAAGTTTATAATTTTTATTGCAATTGGCTGCAGAATTTTAATTGTTTACCCTGGGTACACATTACGACTGTAAAGTATAATTAAATTTAATTGAATTTTATTTTTTAATGAAAAGTAAATATTGGCTTTAAGAAAAGTGGTAACACAACGAGAAACTTGTGTTCGGCTGTCCAGAATCTTTTTTTACCTACCTCCTTTATCTTAAAAAAGTTAAAAAAAAAACCAAAATTTTAATAGGTTGGAGTGGCAGATTTTTTCTATGTTTATAGAATACCGTCAAAATTTTTATAGTGCCGGCTATGACCAATGAGCAAAACGTTCAGAAAACAAACGTGTATTCGACCTATTTTATACTGTAGGCGTGGCCTGTAAGCAATCTGGTCTATTTTCAATACCAACGTATGTGAAAGAACTTCGAATTTCTCCTTCTCATCGCAGACATTATATAGATAAGCAGTAGTAAGTAATAGTAAGCAGACACGCTTGGATAGATTCCGAGATTGGTACTGATCAAGAATAGACACATTATGGGGTTTCTGAAGAATTTTTCTTATAATTACAAAAAATTTTTATTTTATAAAAAAATGAAATTCCAATTTTCTTATTATATAGAGAGAGCGTGGTCGATTCAATTGATTTTTATACTGATATAGGAAAGGGGAGGTAGTTCAATAAATGTGATAATTTTTATAGCCCTGTCTGCTATAGTTTATGAATCATAAACAAAAAACCAAGTTGTTTTCTTTAAAGCAAAGGGGTTCTAAGTTTACGTTGCATTGTGGACGGACATGCCTTTGACCGATTTGGGCCATTTTCGATAAAAATCTATGTGAAAAAACTTGCAATGTTTGTCGATATCCGAGGGTATCTACCATCGACATTACTTAGATGAGAAAACGAAGAGATAGACAGTCAGAGATGCTTAAAGGGATTCAGAAGTTGTTACTAATAAAGAATATATACATACCTTGAAGCAAACGTTTGCAAAACTTTTGCTAAATGAAAATACCTTCATCCTTCCGTAGTGGGTATAAAAATATATAAATTGGACTACGGGAATGTCGGCAGTCATTGTAATAAAAATGAATGAATGACAACGAAACTATAACTTATTCAAGTTATTTCACTTTTAGTCTACCTGGAAGTGTTTATGAGCAGATCACGTCCAATTCTGATTGAAGTAAATATACTTCCAATCTTCCATTAATTATTTATTTCTGTCTGTTTTGGTTTGTTGAACTGATTATAAGAACAAAATGCAGGATTCAATAAAGATGATGAGAGGTCTTCATGAGATACACAAACGCAAAGCTTGTACGTTGATAGCCACGTATATGAGTTTAGAGATGGGCTGGCCGCACCTACAAGCTCATTGCCCATAAGAGAATATAAGTTGCACATTTAAAGCAGACATCGATATAAAACTTATTAAAAATATTAGGCAGAGAAAAAAAACTCCCGATCGAGCAACAGTCGCACTTACAATCGAGGAAATATGTTAAAATATTCTGCTGACTATCAAAGAATAATTTGAGAATTGGAGTTTATTTAATCAAGAGTGTCCTCGCATAACCTCAAATATTGACCTAAAAGGCTGAAAGTTGGGTAACAGATATCTAATAAAAGTCTGCAATTGTATCTTACGCAAAAGCAAACACGCTTGCAATTACATCGGAAGTATTGTATATTTGCCTAAGATTCATCCCTTCTTAAATGCGAATATATGTCACGTGCATATGAATAAATAAATAAAAAATGTAGTAAAATGATATATATTGTAAATCACATGAATTTTAAATTGAAATCTAAGATTTAAATTTTAAAACGTTTAAAGCCACTAAAACCGATTTTTAAGAGGCTTTAATCGTTTCTTATTATTATTTTGCAATACTGAAGAAAATGCTTTAGAATAATTTCCTAGTAATATCGAAAAACCAGCAAATTTCATTGAAATGAAACGACGTGTCCCCCATTTGTCAAAGAAAATACATTAAAACAATTATTCGATTGTAACTATTTTCTCTCATATATTTTAATGAAGTGATATTTGCTAGAAGCAGAATATAAAAATAAAATAATATAGTTTACATCACGTCGTAATACCCGTAACTAATCGTGAAGAAGAATATCTCGGAACTCTTACGTTACAATCTTGTCCGAAACTTGTATTATTACATGTGCAATAAAGACCTTTTGAATTGCGACAACATGACGCTGCACTGACTAATTCCTTTAAGACTGTGTCTTATTTATAACCTTTAATTGGAGATACTGTTAAATTGTATTGTAATTAATTTTACTTCAATAATTTTACTTCATTCAAAAAGTGTCTGATGTGCCTTCTTCAAAATAAATGAATCATATAAGTGACTACGAAAATTCGAAAAGCGGAGTAAATATTCGGACGAGGGAACATATGTGTTGTCTGAGTCGACGGCTCTCGCAACCAAACAGTGCCCTTTATTTTCTATTAAAATTTTTTATATTTTTATTAAATTCTAATTAACAACAATAACAATAAGTTAAAACATTATGTGCTCGGGCAAAGCCGGCAGTTCAATATTCTACATTATTGTGCCTAAACAAATTTTTCATTTACTTTAAAAATGACTTAAAATTACAGGTTTTTTGCACGTTTTTTATGAGATCTCTTGTACCGAACGGTGCCACAAAACGCGAATTAAAGCGGTCCCAATTGAAGAAAATTAATTTTTTTTTTGTCACAGACCTAATTATCCTATGCCTCTCGTTTTCGAAATGTAGCAAAGATTAGAATATTGCTTTGGCGATCACGAGAATCATTATATAGAGTACGGTTCAAAAAATAGATCTAAGCGTTAATTTTGATCTCAAACTATTATTATGGGGTCTAATTTTCATCATAGAATATTAAAATTTCGGGTTTTTTGGAAACAGAAGTCAAAAAATTATTCGGACGATAGAAACTTTTCACATCAATTTCTTATATTGAAATTTCTTATTTTTCGTTAAAAAGTTTTGAAAACCGTAATATTTTTTGAAATAAGACGTTTCTTTCCAAATAAGATATAGTATGATAAGTGGTCACAAAAGTGATTTGAATCAATCCATTTTCAATGGAATACTTTAGTGTATCAAATTTCTTCGAATATTTCAAAAATTTGCCATTTTCTGGTTGATACTAAAAATACAGGAACAAACTAACTGAGAAACAAGGTTCATATGATCAAAAAAATGATTCTAAGGCACTGATTGTAACAAACGTTTGCACAAATTTAATATACCTTGTATTCGTTCACTTTGGTTATGGCACTAAAAAGCCAAAGGTGGGGAGAATTTTTATTTTTTCAAAAATTTTTGCAATACGCAGAGGGAAGAGAGGGAAGATTCACATATTCTTAATGGCGCATACTATATGTCGTAATGCGAAATAATTTGTTTTTTTTTTGCTCATTATTCATAAACTAAAATAGCTGTATAAATTTTCATGTATTTTCTGCGGGTGATCCCACAGTAGCTGAAAAAAAAAATGGAAGAATTCTGGGAGTCGTGCTTATCTAATATCATAGAAGATCGAGATTTAATTTTTATCGTTACTTTGGATTTCGTTCTTCGTTCTTCGTTTTCTTGCTCAAATAAAGGTGCTGAGAGTATAAGAAATGCGGTGATAGACTAATAAAAAAGAAACAATTTTTTTAATTGTTGTTTTTTTTTTCTCTTTCTTTTTCTTTCGAAAAATATGCACAAAAACATTGTTTACTAAAAGAGACAATTTAATTATCACTATTGTAATCGGAATGATTAGTTTGTATGGCAAATAAATAATGTAATCGTTTATGTGTATGCATGCAAATCTGTGTACACATAGACAATTTTGCAATAATTAATTGTGCGAAACAACAATTGAAATTAATTGCTTCAATAATTTCTTTTTTTTTTTTTTATTTAATTTGTATTCTTTTTTTTTCCTTTTTGACCAATGATAATGTAAAACATATACACAAGGGTAGGGTACATGTATCTATAGAATAATGTACAGTTTGATAACAAATTAATAAAGAAATCTATCTAGAGTTTTTCAAATGCGTTTTAATTTGGCGGAGAAAGGTTTATATGGAATAACTTTGCATTGTAGCCCGTAAATGAATGAAAGGTGAATGACCGCTATTGCATTATACAATGAACAAAACAATTATGTTGTTATGTATGGGAGACAATAAAATATACACAGAAAACAACAATAAAATCACATAAGAAAAGACTGTATTCGCCTTGAAACTAAACTTAAGCAGTTGCGATAGTGATTAACTATATGAGTGATGGCAACGTTTCGATCGGCAGACTTTTTATTTGCTGCTTCCATATTCGACATTGGCCGTAAGCCGTGTTTAACAATTTTCAATTTTTTTTTCTCATATTTTTCGTTTTTATTTTAGACTTGAATTGATTCATTGTCAAATGCATGATCTAATGTTAAACACACACAGTAAGTAAGCATACGTCTATTGGTTATTGCGCATTTTTCTGCAAAATTTCAAGCTATAAAAGTTAGAGAAACAATTTTGATTGTTTTGACGCACTCTTTCCATTCTTAACATTCGGATATAAGCATCAGAGGTCTCTTACAAGGTGGGCTGAAAAGTTCGTAGGCTGACACATAGATACCGCTACTAGTATTAAATCCATATGATTTTTGGCTAGCCCTAACCTTCAAAAGACACGTGTATAAATTTGACAGCTGATGCACTATTCGTAAGCGAGTTATAGCATTTTTAGTGAAGCAACTTCTGTAAGTTTGAAGAAACGGATAAAAAGGAACTTCAGATGTTAAGAAAGCACTGCTTTTTGGCGAAAAAAATACTATTGAAGCCAAGGCTTGGTTTGATAAACATTATTCGCACTTTGCTCCAGGAAGATCGACCGTAGAGAAGTGGTTTGCTAAAATTAAACAAAACAAAATGAACATCGAGAACGTTGCATGCAGTAGACGCCCCAAAGAGGCTGTTAGCGACGAAATCATCAAAAAAGTCCACAAAATAATTTCGGATAACCGTAAAGTGAAGTTGATTGAGATAGCTGAGACCCTAGAGATATCAAAGGAACATGTTGGAAATATCGTGAACGAATATTTGGATATGCGAAAGCTTTGTTCAAAGCGGGTGTCACGCGAGCTCACAATCGACCAAAAACAACACCGAATTGATGATTTTAAGCAGTGTATATGTGACAATGGATGAAACATGGCTCCATCATTTCACACCGGAGTCCAATCGACAGTCAGCCGAGTGGTCCGCACGCCTATTTTGAGGCAAAAAGCAAATTGTACTATAAAAACGGCATCAAAAAATTGTCTGACCACTGTAATTGTTGTATCTCGCTCGAAGGCAACTATGTTGAATAATAAAATCAAATTCTATCAAAAAAAAAAAGAATTTTTCTATGTTACCCTACGAACTTTTCAGACCACCTCGTAGACTACAAATACTCTCGATTAAAGTAATATGTTGAGTCTGTTTAATTTAACGCTTTCGCCTGCTTGCCGCTTCTTGTCAGATCAAAAGCTGGAACTTGACTTCAAAACTAAGTAATCCACTTAAACTAGGGAACAGGAACAGTCCTTAACCAGAATTAAGTAAGATAGCGGTTAAAAAAATAGTCCCTATTCTTCTCTAATAAACACGCCCGTAATACAAATACAAAAACAATCACTTGCCGCCGGTATGAGATATTGATTTAAAAATATATTCTGTGCAGTTAGATGGCCGATGCAAATATCTTCTCAACCGACCAACTGACACGCGCATATTATTTATTTATTTATTTATTCATTAATTATTATTCATCCACAATAAACACATTTAAATCAAATAATTAATTTACAACTAAATTTTGTGCACATTTACCGCTACTTTTATAAATATAAAAAAAAAAGAAAAAGAAAAATTTCCACTGAACACTCTAGTGAGTGTTGTCTGTAGTTTCTTTCGAAATTTGGTCTAAAAGTCCATAAATAGAAATATTTATGACATCATTCAATGTACACAAATACATATAAAGTTTATAATTGCTTAGTAATTATTTAGAAAATTTTGTATATGTTGTTACAGAAGACTTTAAGGATTTTGTATGTATTGTCATAGATTACCTTATTAAATAACAATAAAAATATATTTAAACAAATAAGAAAACTATATTCGGCAAAACCGATTCATTTATACACCTACCACATCATTATCTTAAACTAACCCCAAAAAAAATGAAATTTCAAAACTCCATAACATTGGGTGGGTTTAGCCTAATCATCTCCGTAATATACGAGAGAATGTCTGTTGTACCTTCACAAGCAACGAACATAAATAAGCTACAATTTGTTGCTTATGAAAACAGAAATATTCTCAACTTAATGTTCAATGTAGGCGTGCCGATTGAATGCATATCGTTCATAATCGCACAATACCATCTAGCTTGCAGTTCCTAATAGACGAACAGGCAGATTTGGTTCTGGTATAGTGTATAGATCCTTCGAAGCTTTCTTTCTGCAAACGTTATGACAAAGTAAATGGCACATTACTGTGACGAGGGTACGGGAAAAACCGTAGTATTTATTATCAACATGTTTATGTTTCGTAGAACTTTTAATTAATTTATTTATTCTATCTATCTATCTTTCTATGTAATAGTCACTCTACTATTATTGCTATTCTATACTATATACATACGCATATATATATACATGCGCTTGAACTTATTAAACTCAATAAAAATGTTTCTTTTTCAAATAAGAAAGAAAAAGAGTTAACCGTTTCGTTTCTACGCAGAGTTTGTCGCTCACATGTTGCATTGTTTTGTACATTGTTCTATACAATAAACAAATCAATGAATTTAGTGTTTGATCAGAGAAATTTATCACTTAAGATATCTCCTGAAATGCTTGACTTCTTTTAATTTTTTCAATAGCACACATTTTTCTATGCCTACAACTCAGCTAGCTGGAGTTTCAACCCAGTTAGAGCCTTTGGATATGCTAACAGCCAACAAAAATAATGGGTTGACAACTAAGTAACTGCCAATTTCACTAAGGGTGTGAAGCTATATTTTTAAATATAACTAGCAAAGTCGCAAACCAAAACTATTAAGAGAGGTCTGTTAAGCTACTAACAGAATCCTGTCTTGGAAGGATTTATATCAAATATAGTTAAAATAGCACTATTTTTGAGCTTTTTTGAATGAATATGATAAACAAAACATCAATTTTTGTTAATTGGGCAAAATTTGATAAAAAAAAGTTTTTCTGCTATATCATATATGACAATCAAAAAGCCGAAATTTAATTGTCCATTGTGGCCAAACCAAGTACTGCGGCAAAACGAAATTTACTTTGCCTGATTTCTTGATGAATACCCTTTCCAACGATGTATAGTTCATATCAAGTTGATTTCGGAAAAATTTTTTATTAGACTTTGAAAATTTCTCTACCTAGCATAATGTATATTTTTACTCATAACAGAGTAATGTTCGCAATGTGCCTGTTATATTTCAATATGAATACAGCTCTGTATTTAAATACAATTTCAAATATAAATTCAACGTTTGGGAGGCCACTGTGGCCAAACCAAGTATTATTTAACTGGCAAAGTCAGTGCTTGGTTTGTCCAGTGGCTTTTCAAACGTTGTTCTTATTTTGCCCTATATGGAGAAATTTTCAAAGTCCAATAAAAAATTTTCCATTAAAAAACTTAATACATGCTATGAGGCGTTGGAAAGGGCATAGATCAAAAATTTGCTGAAAATCAATTTCATTTTTTCGCAGCACTTGGTTTGACCACAGTGGACTTCCGTTTCTTGAATGTTATATATAATATAAAAGAAAAACTTTTTTTTTATCAAATTTTGCCCAATTAACAAAAATTGATGTTTTTTTTATCATATTCGTTCAAAAAAGTTCCAAAATAGTCCTATTTTAACTACATTTAATATAAATCCTTCCAAAACTTTGGTTAACAGGATTCTGTTAATCGCTTAAAAGACCTCTATTAAACGTTTTGGTTTGTGACCTTGCTAGTTAAATTTAAATTTAACTTCCCACCCTTGTTTGAATAGTAAATGCATAACAAGTTTTCTACAATAAATCCTCAAATTTCGGAAAGAAAACAACGGAAACAAAGTTGTATATTTGGCATCACATTGCTACGCAAAATTAGCTGATTTCTATACTAAGAATTGTTGAAGAATATATTTTAAAAGATTTTGTTATTTTTGGAAAAGATTCAGAAGAATTTTTGCATTGTAATAATAATATTCAGAGTTTTAAATTTCACTATATGTTTGTAATACGTATTTTTAGGCTGCAAGTTTATCAAATTACTAACTACTGGTTGTGGATACAGAAAACAAAGAAAGATATGATTTTTCTTTTATACATATTTGCAAATTCCAGAATGATAAATGTAACATACACGTAACGGGACATTATGTACCTCAATCTTTGACTATATAGCATAACTTTCTATACATATATAATATATATGAGTATGACCAATATAATCAGAACAAAGAGTACTCGTAAAAACACATATGGAAGGCTGACACATTCGGAGATTAAATCATTTAACGCAGTCATATAAAACAAGATATTGCTAAACGAACAATACTACAAAGTTAAATGCCTAATTAACAGTATTTTTTTCTAATCGTGGACGAACTTATTTAAGGACCAGATTTGGAATTTAATTTGAATAGATTAAATAGATGAAAAAATCTATTGTTCTGACAGATATACTGAAATGGTTAGATTCGAAGACTCACTGATCGGAATGACATATGCTTCATTCGTTCTATAATTAATATTTCCAATGAAAACATTGAGTACTCTTGTTCGAAATAAATATATGAACGCAATAAATTCAATTTAAAATTAACAAGCAAAGACACAAACCAAAAAATTTTAACAGAGATCATTTAAGCCGTTGGCAGAGATTCACTCAGTACAATTTTAGTTTTTCACGATAGTTAGTTTGGTCACATTTGACTTTCCAAACATGGAATTTAAGGATGAATGTCAATTTAAAGGCAAAGGGAAAATCTAAAATTAACAATGACCTTCCGAACATTGCTCTGTTATGAGTTATAACGTTACATAAAATGGAGCAATTTTTCAAAGTCATATAAAAGATTTTTCCGAAAAAGCCTTAATAAATGTTATATTTGTCGTTAAAGGTTGCGTGAAAGATTCGCACGCAATGCTATTTTAATTTTTTTCGCAGTTTTTAGTTTGATCACAATGACCTTCCTTTCAAACACATTGTATCTGTATTACCATACATAGAACATTTTTCGAAGTCAAATAAAAGATTTTTTTCGAAGAAAACTTGACACTTTCTGTGCATCGTTGTAAAGGGTATTTACCGACCATTCATGCTGTATTAGTTTTTTTTTCGTAATATCCGGTTTAGTGAAGCAAAATTTTTTTTAATCAAATTTTAATGAATTAACATAATGTTATATTATGTTATGTTATTACTTTGAATATTAGTTAAAAAAATTCCTAACTTTTCTTTTTGTATTTTAAATATATTTTGTTTTAATTTCTTGGAGGACATCGTTTAACAGATTTCTAATAAATGCTTTAGAGACCTTTGTAAAATATTTTTTGGTTTTTGTCTTTGCTAATTAGATTTAAATTTAACTTCACGCTCTCATTTATTTAGAAAGTAAATAGAAATTTTGTTGTCGTTACAGCTCGCCAATCTCACTCATTGAAATTCTCGTAAAATTTATATCATCCAAACAATATTTCGATATGTATTTCTGGATAAGAAGAAAAAACGGAAGCTTCTGTTTATTTTTATAAAAGTCTACACATACGTAAACAACTCAAATACACATATAAATATTACTATAAAGTATTATTGCAAAGTGTTCGTCCAACACACACATGTATAATAAAGCAAATATTTTAAGTTTTCAGATTTTATTACAAAGTTTTGTTTACAATTTTATTTTGATAGCCATCAGCGATGAATGTGTTTATTCTGATTTCGTCGTTTCGTTTATAATGTCCAGAAATACACAACGTACATCCGTATAGTACATACATTTTTGTTTATATATTTCTGTGCTCCCTCCTCTATCTATCTTCTGTTTAGGTTCTTAAAGTTGCAAAGTTGTCAAAGAAAATTTGATGCTTCCGACCTTTATGAGTTATAATGTGTATTATGTTAAACGGAAATATTTCAAAAGTTAAATTAAAAATTTTTTCTCAAGAACATTGAACACCTTCTATTATATATCGTGGGAATTGGTCACGGAGTACTAATTTCATTTTTTCGCAGCACTTACTTTGGTCACCCCATGATCTTCAAGATCAAATGAAAGAATTTTTGAAGATAACTTGATACACACACATGCTAAACATCATACTGATCAAGGATTCATGCAGTGTTAGTTTAGTTTTCCACGGTCCTTGGTTTGGGCACAGTTGCATTTGGAGTATATTTTGATATAAATCCTTTCATGACTAGGTTTAACGGAACTCTGTTCGCGTGTTAACACGAAAGGTGAGGATTTTATAATAAATGCTTGAAAATTGGTATGTGTTGGCGGCAATCGATCATCGGAAAGAGAGTCTATTCGAAAATCCCTTTGCGGTCAAACTATTTTCGCATATGTCACGTGAATCTATACAAGAATACTTTCCAGACGGGTTAAAATATTTTAAACGTTCTTTTTCAGAAGAATTTTGAACAAATTTTTGAAATTTTGTATCGCAGAATAAATCGGTTAACTATCGTTTATGTCAGTAAGCGAAAAAAACGAATTTGAATCTGTTAAAAATTTATAAAAAAAATAAATCTGAAAAGAAACATTAAAATTTTTTTTACTTGTCCGAAAGATATTTTCATAGAGATTGTCATGAATTATAATTAAAATGAATGATATTTCCTAATTTGGCCGCACCAGAGTCTCAACTTTGATTATCTCCCTATAGTAAAATTTCAAACGTATGTTAAAAATAGTTGTGAAAAGAAAATTCGAATTTGTTTAGCTCATTTGAAAATTATTTTCATCTAAATTTGCGTTACATAGGTGAATACAGGCGATATTTTTCAATTTGGCCGCCATGAGATTTTTAAATAGACCAATTCGCGACATATATCTGAATTTCAAGAATTTATTAAAAGGGCTTCACGAAAAAGACACATTTTTGTTTTTTTACATCCATTTCAGAGGAATTTTGATATAGAATCACGTGTTATTTGCAAAAATATCTTAAATTTAATTATTTTAAAGGGGTAAGCTTCCAAATCCAACCATATCCAAAATCTGACTATTTAAAGGGGATATGTTAGAGCTTTTACAGATCTCGGTTAACGTAGTTGGTAATTATATTTGTTGCCTAACTTAGAATTTCCAATAAATTCTGCTAAAATTAAACGAAATCGATCCATTTATGAAGATACTGATAACGGTTAAAGAAAAGTGAGCAACGTATTGCAATAATTTACGAAAAAGACAGTTGCAACGATAGAATTTATGCTATGTAAGAACTTGTGAACTTGGATTACGCGTACCATGAGCTGCTCTAACGAATTATTCCACTCTCTTATGTCAATAACCGATGCGAAGCGATTAGAGCACGTTATTCAGGTAAAGCGTCCGAAGTTTTCTAACAGAACCCTACGATGGTAGCTATAAATATCTGCGTGTAATCATCATTCGCGAATCGATAAATTTTGAATCACATTTTCTAATATATCCGCGGCAGAATTTCAAATTCGACTATTACCTTATAGCCAGTATATGCTAAGATATGAAATTGAAAAAATTTGTTATAAATGGTTGTGAAAAGAAAATTTGATATACAGGATTGAAGGTTTGTTTTTAATATCAAATACATGTTGAAAATATGTCCACATGCAACTAGCTACCGTTTAGAGCCAGAGCAAACGTAATTTCTATAAATTCTTTGGTAAGCAAACTCAAGGCCCCTTTAGACGGAAGAAATTAGCAAAGTAAGCCTTCCAATGCAACATGATGCAATGCAATGATGTTGCTCTTATTGGAGCAGTGACATTACTGTAGGAAAAGGCAAACAGAACTACATGGCTTCTTGTTTCATAAATTCTACAATTCGCGTTATTGATGAAAAAGTATAAATTCTCTATACTTCTCTTTACGAACGTGTGTAAACTATCTCGTATTTATTCCCTATGATTGGTATAGAAAAACTTGGTAAATGTAAATTTTGTTTATCATTAATTCTGCAGAGTCATGCAGTCTGTTATATCTAAAACAAAACATTTGAAAATATTTCTTTTTTGTTTTTTTTTAACAGGTGCAAAATGACAAAATTTGTTCGAAGATAAACAAATAAAATGAAATTTTTTACAATTGTTATTGTGCAACTAACCCTTGCTTTGATAGGCATGTAAAGATAGCAATAAGCGTTGACGGACATAAGCAAAGGTGTAAGTGTCTATCATTTGACATATCATATTAATTTCAATATTAAGCGAAAGAATATCTTAAATATAACATTAGCCTGACGATTGGAATGTAATACATCTGTTATAAATATTTCTTTTATTAAACATATATAGAGCGGTATGAGAATTAAAAGTTGCAGAAAGAATGAAAATACTCACAAATAATTATAAATATAAAAACACATAATCATGTTTACATATTAAGCTAGAGTTATCGTAAGGGAAATATGCACCTAGAATGTTATAAATATTTTTTTAGACATTTATAGCGTTTATAGCGTTTATATATAACAACGTATAATACATATTAAGCTTCTTACATTAAAATACAAATCCCCCAATTTGTAAGGCGCCAAAAACTTTTGATACGGTTGATGACAAAATGAATTTTTCCCGTTTTATTGTTGCATTGACCTTGATGTTACTCTTACAAAAATGTGACACACAAAGATAAGAGATTGAGAATAGAGCACATACATATAAAAATTGATACAAAGAAGCGAAATCACTATAAAGCAAGTGACTGCCGTAAGTTTATTCATGATCTGAAAGGAGGCCTAAAATATAATACTATTTTTATTATTGCTTTGTTGTTGTTAATGTTATCATCACATACGACACGTATACATTTTAATTGATTGTGAAGCAATAGTTTGTATATCTTTTTGAAAAATATTTTGATGTCATAAAAATCGGAGGTCACTGACGATCATTATTTGAAGTTTACCATATATGTTTCTTATTTGCTTTAGAACTCACCCCACTGATCTTGTATCCCTTGAGCTCATTTGACGACTACCAACTTTGTTATTAATTTCAAAATAACTTCTTTTGAATCTTAATGACGCCTCCTCTTGATTTTGCGAATTCCCTCCAGTGTTAATGTAGACACAATTTGCAAAGTTTATTAAACTCATAAAAATGAGGAAAATCAATACATTTAATGTTAAGAGATGTCGATAAGGACACATTAATTTGTTAAAACATGACAACAAATTTGAAGCCGGCATCAATGTTGTAACACGAATAGGTAAAATTGATTTTTCGAGTTTTAATTTTTCACTTTTATATCCTATGCTAATCTGTTTTCCTGGGCTTTTTAATAAATTTTTTGATTTTTCACTTATCTTCTTCCTAGTCCGCCTATTTTCAGAACAGGGCGTTTGTTTAATTTCCATTTCAATTAAATAAATCTCACGTTTTTTCTACAAAATACTTTTGGCTATAATTATTTTTAGAAATTTTGTATTTTGATAAAAACACAAGTTGAAATCTGCACCCCACTAATAGAACAGTTTTCTTCGCACAATTCTCCGCAAAAAACGAATCTTTCACTTTTCCGACTTTACTTTTCGCTGTCTACTGTTTGACTATTTTGATATATGTTCATGTTTTCATTTTAATCATCAGTGTTGCCACAGTTTCTTTTCCATTATTTCTTGTATTAGGCACTTCTAGTTTAGGAGTTACTTTGCGGTTAAAAGTATTACTGCAAAAGTTATCTTTCATTTATCGAATCATTTAATCTCGTAGAGCATTCAAAATACCAGAAAAATATGTAAATGTCAGGAAATCTTACAAACAAAAGCCAACCAATGATAACTAACACACACAAAAAACAAGAAAGCTATGATTAGTTTTCACTGGAAACTTCTCCTTGATTTCAATTTCGGTTTTTTATTTTAAGCTCTAACAGTTTGAGATTCTTTGCCCGATTAGAGGAATTGGGAGTTTATGACGAAAACATTGAAAGCAGTGAATATGCAGCACAGAAATTTTCGGATACATGAGTCATAGTTTTTTATGTCATATGTTTTTTAACTAAATAAGTAAGAAATTTATCTTACGGTGTGACCGAATCTTTTGCATCATACCTCCGTCTCCAAAAAAAATTTCGATATTGGGTAAGTATGGCTGATCTTGTACGTTTGTTTTTTTTTGGATATACGTGGAAATATTTGTTGTGTTGTATTTTTATTCTGTTGTAATAAGAAAAGTTGTTCTCAGGCTGTATTGTAAGCATATCCTTCAACCGAATCAATGCCAACCTGACTGAAGAACCTTCAATGCTTTTGGCTAATTTGAATTTGATATCTTAATTTCTTCGACCAGGAATATGTTTATCACAGACATTGCATAGGCGGATAGAGAGACTTCCTCAAATCGGTACAGAATATGATTCTGATTAAAAATACAGAATATATAGAATCTCTGAAGCTTCCTTCTGAGTGTTGCAAGCATTTCGACAAATTAATATATCTTCATCGTCCGTTGATGGATATAAAAAAAGCGGATCACACGTTACAAAAAAAGGTAAAGAGAGTTAGAAATAAAGAAGAACTCATATTTAAAGTTTATTTCTAAAATTTTTTAAAGAGTAATTTCACATTTTGATAATAAAAGCAAAGAATAGTTTTCCATTATGTCATAAAATCTAACAAAGTGGTGATATCTTTGTCTCGTTCTATTTAAAACTAGGACGAAAACAGTATAAAACTTATATAGAACTAGCATTTCTAATTTGATTTCATTATTGTAAACATAGAATTTTTTCAATTTTAAATTAACTATGAATAGAATAGTTCCAATTAAAAAACTTGTTTTTCTTACGAAAAAAAAAGATATATAATTCATTCTAGTTCATTCATTGAATATATTCGTTGTTATATATATTTGTTGTGTTTTTTAACTAAATAATTTTTTAATACACGACTTTTTATCCCTTTTCTACAAGTTTTTTTTCTACGCTTCATGTGTTTGGGCCGCGAAATGCATGATGTGCGATTATAGTTTTTTGTGTGTTTTTTACCACATTAATCCCAATTCATAAAAATCAAAGAGACGGTAATCCTAATCTTGAAATGTCAAATGTATTGAGGTACTAGTAAAAACACACGTGTGTAGAATTTGTTTTGGTGGAGGTTGCTAATTTTTCAAAAATTTGACGTTCAATAATTATTTGTAAAAAGAATGCGACGTCCAAAAAAAGTACTTAGCTATTATTCCAGCAAATTAATGTATTTTTCTGAAAATAAATCCTTACCTTTATTGTTTTAGTATGAGTCTGGCGAGGCCCAACAGTATATTACACGAAGAGCTGCCTTACGAAAATTGCAGCTATCGTTAAATGACTTTCGCCGATTGTGTATAATTAAGGGTGTATATCCGCGCGAGCCCAAACATAGACGCCGTGCTCAGAAAGGCGCTTCCGATATTAAGATATTGTATCATGCAAAAGATATACGCTTTCTTTTACATGAGCCCATAGTTTGGACTTTGCGAGATTATAAGGTAATTGATTCCTGAATTGAGAGAAGTAGTAAATATTTCTTTTGTTTTTCTTCTTTAGATTTTTGCTAAGAAAACAGGCCGTGATCGTGCTATTAAAGACTTTCGCAACTTAAAAAGACGTTTGGCCCAATTTCCTGAATTAAAAATCGATCATATTGTCAAAGAACGTTATCCTACATTTATAGATGCCATCAAAGATTTGGATGATTGTTTGACTTTATTGTTTTTGTTTAGTACCTTTCCATCTTTACGTCTGATTCCAAGAGACCAGTCTGCTCTTTGTCGCCGTCTTACTATTGAGTTCTTGCATTATATTATAGCCTCAAAATCTTTGAGGAAAGTTTTCATCTCCATTAAAGGCTTCTACTTTCAGGCTGATATTAAAGGGCAAAAGGTGACTTGGATCCTACCCCACTACTATCCGTTTAAACCCCATTCTAAGGAGGAGGTGGACTTCAAAGTCATGTCTATTTTTGTAGAATTCTATTCAATTATGTTAGGATTCGTAAATTTCCGTTTATATCATAGCCAAAACTTGACGTATCCACCACAGTTTCCTGCCGACGTACTAATAGACAGTGAGAAGAGATTAAATGACGAGTCTTCGTTTATATCTGATCGCATCGCTGCTTTAAATTTCGAGTTAGTACGCACTGATAAAATAGCGGAAGATGAAGATGATAATGCAGTAGACTTAGAATTATTGGAACAGGATGGCGATTCAAGGCGCATTTTGAAAATGAAAAAAGAAGCTCAAGAAGTTTCCCGCTTGAAGGTCCTTTTTAAAGGCTTGAAATTTTTTATCAATCGGGAGGTGCCGCGTGAACCGCTTGTTATTTTAATTCGGTCGTTTGGTGGTCGGGTGTCGTGGGACTCAACAGTGTTTTCCGGTGCAACGTTTGATGAAACTGATGAAAGTATTACTCATCAAATTGTCGATCGACCTAGTCTTAGTAAGCAGTATATATCTCGCGATTATGTACAGCCGCAGTGGGTCTTCGATTGCGTCAATAAACGTCAACTGTTACCCACTAGTAAATACTTCATTGGTGTTGTGCTGCCACCTCATCTCTCACCTTTTGTCGAACCCAATAGAGATGCATATATACCGCCAGAAGAAGTCGTAGATCCTGCACTTATTGAGGTCCATGAGCAAAGCGATGAAGAACTGTCGGAAGATAATATAGATCCGGGAAATTCTGAGATTTCACAAAATTTAATGGATTTTCATCTTCAAAAAGCTTATCAAGAGGAAAATGATGAAGTTGAGCATTCTGTTGAGCATTTAGATGGAGAGAAAACTGAGGAAGGTAGTGATGAAATTAAGGATAAGAATTTAAATATTAAGGAAAAAGAGAAGCGACGGTTAAAAGAAGTAAGCAAAACATAATAATTACTTTAGGACATGGAATAATGTTTATGTTTTTACAGAAAAACAATATGACTGTTGAGTCAGGCAAAGTTTGCAAAGAGAATAAACGTTTGTTGCGGAAAAATAAAATCGAAGAACATCGTCTACAGGCTCGCATGGTAAAACCAAGACATCGAAATTTGTTCCGCAAATTGATAAGAGAAAAGCAAGTTAAGGAAAAGGAGGAATGGTTACTTAAGAAAAAGCGTCGATTAATTGATCAAAGTAATAGAGAAGCAAAAAAGGCCTGTAAGAAAACGAAGACAACAGGAGTTGATTAAGAAAAACTTCAATTGTTAGTTGGTTTTCTTTCTTTTTTTTTGTGCAAAAAAGGAGATAGTTCTTTAAATTACTCGATAGACCTGCAAAAGATATATGTAATTCAATAAAATTTTTCAAATGATATTCAGCACATAAAAATTCAAATTTTGAAATGAATGGAATTGAACAAAAAGGGGGTTAAATATCTATTTTGGCATTTTTCTACAATTAACCAGTAATGGCCTATGGTACTGGATTTTTAACGGCAATATTTGCTTGCTTAGGCACGAACCTGATTTTTAACAAAAGACAATAAGCAATAAATACAAATAAAAAACAAATATAAAATTGCTCATAACTTTTTTTAAGCGTGTTTTATAGTTTAGCAAGTCTCCTCAGAAATTAAAGTTTAAATGTTATCTTTGAAGAATAATTATTTCTTTCATATGCTTATGACAAATTTAATTTATGTGCAATTTTCCTTCAATTTTGAATATTGTTTCTTTGTCGGAACTTTATTTTATTATTATTAATATAATTATTCCAAAAAAGAAAAAAAATAAATTAAGGGACTAAAGCAAAATTGGAACTAGCTAGGTAAGGCCAGCGCTTTGCGAAATCCACCTAAGCAGGGGGAAAATTAATTCGCACAGAGAAGCTAAACTTTCCATGGTGTGAGTCTTCTCTGCATTCTTTCGTGGCATTTTCTACATTTGCACAATATCGGTTAATTGTCTTCCATATAAAACCAAACCAAAAAAACGCGAAAATTGTCTACATTCAAGACGGTTTTCGTCGTTCAAATCTAATCAACAATCAAGTAATATCATTTATGTTAATATAAAAACAACTGGGAAGCATGTAGCGACGTTTCGATTGGGATTATCAATGGCCTCAACAATGTTACGGCTGTTAATAAATTATTTCCACTGTAGGAGTTTAAAACCTGGTGTTTGAATTCTTACATTTTTTTTTTGATTTATTGTAAATTTGCTATCTTTCTTTCGCATTTGTATGAAGAAAGAAGAAAAAACGCGTTATATATTTAAAAACAAAATAAGCTCTTCCAGGAAATAATCACAAGACAGTCCTTAGATGATTTTTATAAAAACGGTGGTTATCTTCGAAACGAATATTCCATAATATGAAAACCGTGTGTCATTTTAACATAAGAAACTAGTACATAATCTCATTTAAAATAAAAAGGTGTAATATTGCCATTTAATGGACCTAGAACAATGAAAATCAAGCATATAAATTATTTTGTGTCAAAAATTTTTGATGAAGAGCATCTTTGCCGCTCAATATTCGTTACTCTGGCTTTGTAAAATGAAAATGAAACGTATTGCCTTTTGGGGAATATTTTTGGCGGACAGTAGTCAGCTTCTTCATTTCATCCGAAACTACAGTACTCAGGTGAAATGACAATATTTGAAACAGGAACTCATTAACTCATACCAGGTCTCAAAAATATACTGATACTGATTGTATGGATGACATCGGTTTGCTATTCGAAAAAACTTCGAACTGTCTCCGACCAATGCAAACGTCTCGGTCGACGAAGTGCCTGTTGAAGTTTATGGTAATAGGAGATGTCATTTGATACCCCACTACTGAGTGGCACTAAAGAAAATGTATGCTAATTAAAATATATAATTTTTCACAATCTAAGTAGAGTAAAAAGATATCAACATCTTTGCACCTTTAGGGTTAATTGCATAAATGCATACATTTACAGAAATACAATATTGGTCCAATAGATATGCATCCCCCCAATTACAAACACCATGCCTTACGTTGTGGTTTTTACATTGTTGTATTTCTTTGTGTTGACAAAGAAAAATGTAATATTAATTAAATCTGGTATGAATATAGCAAAAACAGAGAGAGGGCATTAAATGTTTTTTTTTGTAAATAATATGAAAATTATGCAAATGGAAAAACTGCATCAGCTTATTAATTGACAATGAACGTGCAAAATTTCGTAATTAGAAAACCGATACGTTCATACCCGTTCAGATACGTTCCCACCCGGGCAACTGAGCTTATAAATTAAGCATAAATGGCAATTCTGACTCAAAGTGTATTTGACATTAACTTATTAAAAACTAATCGGATTGTATTACTGTAGATTTTTTAAATATATAAACGATAAAAAATCCATAAAACTTTTGTAATATTAATTTATAAAATTATTCACTAAGTAATATACGATAACATTAATACACAAGCAATAGCATGTTATGGCTGCCGTTCGTGGGGCCCAAAATAATACGACTGACACGGATGCAAACTTTGCTGAGAGTCCGTCAGAAGTGGAAGTGTCTGCGAATCCAAAATATTCTAAATTTACGGAAGTATCTAAATACGAAACTATTAGCTGGGAATCGTGTTATTATTGTCCTTGTCTGAAGTTTGGATGTGTTTCGGATTTCGTAAAGTATGTGTTCTCTTTTCTTTTACATTTATGATTGATATATTTTGTTTATACGTTTTAGGCATTTACGTGAACGTCATTGTACACGAGAAGGTGGTTCTTTCGTATGTCGGTATGGCTTCAATGGTGTCTGTCCGTCTTTACCTTTGGACGGAGTTTCTGACCGTGATTATGATGCCCATGTAAATAAATACCATGTAAATCAAAATTCTCGTGAAATGCCTCCTGAATGGTCTGTATTCTCGGCAGCCCAGAATCTGCCCGCTGTACTGAATGATCCGTTGCGTGGTAAGCAACTCAATCTCTTCACTAAAAAATGGGGAGGTGATTTTGTTGAAAAAATCCATATACCCTCTTCAAAACATTTGCCTGAGATTGCTTATCAAGACTTTGAGAAGTATATATCTAAGATAGGTAAGCGCTATCGACGACATGATCACTTTACGATGCAACAGAACTCAAATCGGGAGGGGGAATCTTTGAAATGCAATGGAATTGTATCAACCTCGCCAACTCATGTTGTTAGCTTAGCCGTAGTACCCGAAATATTTTTAAAAGAGACCCTAAATTTGCAGAATGCGTCTACATTTTCACAAGTATTTCCAGGTATTATGGAAAAATCAAACGGAGAAGAGAGACGTAAAACTGGTCGCGTAGTTCAAGAAAAGTTGTCGCATTACTTAGATATTGTGGAAGTTAAAATTGCTCAACAAGTTTCTCAAAAGTCGGTATCATTTTTCCATGCGATGACTTCCCAAGATGCAATAATGACCGAAATGCAAGAAGCTGCCAGGCGCGTCCAAGCATTACGAGCTGCTCTCCGAAGGCTTCATAAATCTGTAGTCATAGACACTTTTCGCGTTCTATGCTTTGCAAAACGACGTCAAAATTTTGAAGATGTGCTGGATAAATTATGTCTAATGGCTACAGTTCATAAAACTCAACCGATGTTGCAATTGCTTTTAGGCACTCAAGATTATGTGGCAGCGTTGGATCTAATCGCTACCACCCAAGAAATTCTCACTCAAGAGCTTATCGGAGTTCACTGTTTCAAACATTTGCCTATGCAGCTAGAGGAAATGGAAAAACTAATTGACAAAATGCTAACAAGTGAATTTGTAAGATACGTGACCGGAGATTTAAATAGGCCGTTAAGTGATATGTTAAAAGAAACAGACAGTACATGTGCAGAGGAGGACAAACTTGTTTGTATCGTAATGGGTCTGCTGCGAAAAAAGAATTTCAATTTTGTAGATACTTACAAAGACGAGGCAATCGTAACTATTCGTGCTATAATAAAGCAACAAATAATTGAATTTATTTCTAGAAGTGAAACAGAAATATGTCTGACGGGTACGGGAGAAGAGGTACAAGATCTCTCAATTAGTGAATGGATATCTCTTTTAGGCAAAGTCACTGTGGCATTGTTAACTATTTTAGAACGTGTAAAAGCCGTTACAATGATAATGCGGCAAACAACAACTGCAGCGGCAGGTGGAAGCAATCACGGCATCCAGTCAATGGGAGTAAATAACGAAACGGCTGTAAATTTAATTGATTCTGAAGCTTTTCTTACTGAATCAGATCAAGAGTACGTTGATCAGAAGTTAATCGAATTACTGGAGGTTGTATGCCAATATTGTCATGAACGCTGCGCAAATCTTGTAGCTTCACAAAGTTTGGAAAAGGCGACGGCAACTGCTGAAGAAATACATCGTCTTGCCTTGTTGGTTGAGGAATTTAGCGATGGCTGTGAAGATATGTGTGGAATACCTACGGTTCCTCTGAAAATGGCTTTAAAAGTTCAAGCATCAAGGTTTGCCAAACGCTTCCATAATGAACGTAAGGAAAAGTTGGCACTTCTGCTTGACGCCGAACGTTGGCTGAAAGTTGACATTCCAAATGAGTTTCAGAAATTAATTGATATTATCGGGGAGAATGGTATCTCTGCACTCACAGTCAAAAGAAGCTCGACAAATTTTCTAACTGGCGAATATTCGTATCGGCATTGTTTAGAAACTACAAACAATCCACCTGCTAGCCCGCTGCTATTAGTTGAATCAGTTCCTTACACCCTAGTAGGTTCGGTTCTTTTATTGGTTCAAATGTTATGCGAATATTGTTGGTATGGTCAATATTTACCGATCGTGGCTGGTTATCTATCACGCAATGTTGTCGATCTATTGCGTACATTCAACTCTCGTTCCTGTCAGTTGGTAATTGGGGCAGGCGCCTTAAGTGTTGCTGGTCTAAAGACTATTACAAGCACGAATCTGGCGTTGCTTTCCAGGGCTTTGCAACTTATCTTGTGGTTATTACCGAAAATCAAGGACCACTTCCAATCATTGGACTCCACAAGTGTTGGGGGCTACGAGGCTGTCGAAAAGGATTATCATGGACATATTAGGGAAATCGAAAACAAAATATATACTATTGTGCAAAACTGTGTTGCCTCGGAGTTGGATAAATGGGATGCACGTCCACCAATACCATCAAATTCGTTTAGGCTGATATTGCGACATTTGGTCAGATTACACGAAGCTATTGGGCACATACTACCTGAAAAACAAATGCAGACAATTTACAGCGTTGTGCATCGCAATTTTAAAGACAAATTAAGAGAACAGTTGCTACGATTGAAGATCGCAAACAACGGTGGACCCCAACATGGTGTAGTAACATCGGAATTAACTTTCTATATGGAAACATTAGAGACCTTGAAAGCTTTGCCACCAGAAGAACACGATGACGACATACTGGAAAATATTTGGGACTTTTAAGTCTTGCCAATAATGATAGTTTGTTGTTTTTTGTATCTTATTTTCTTGTCCGTTTTAGTAATTTTTGTTAATGTGAGACTTATGTTCATATAGTTTTTGTTAAAGCATTTTTAGTCTTAATTTTTTGTTATTCTTTAATTAAATTGAACAAACCCATCAATTATGATCAATGGTGTGAAACAGATTAGGTTGTTGTAGAGGTATACAAATCAGAATAATGGAGTCGTATCATTCCAATTATGGCAACTGATGAAACTTCACTAATGTCCACGCAACAATTGCGGAAATCGTTTAAGAGCAACTGAATCAGTTCATTGAACTGAATTAAACGTTTAGTAGTGTTTCCTTTCAATTTGGCTGCAGTACTTAGTAATATTTATTATATATATATATATACGTATATTTATTTATTCTGTACAAATCTTTGCAATCCATTACTATTTTAAAAAAAAAGGGGAGAAAGAGTTTGGAAAAAATTTAACTGATGATTATCTTTAATTAATAAAACATCATTAATTAAAATGAGCGTTTTGTTTGGTATGGCCAGATAATATTTCAAATTTGTGACGTAAATTGGTGTCACGAGCAATCTCTTCTAATTCTACATCTTTTTGAGCACGCATTTCGTCAATAACGCTTTCATAGAAAGCTGGATCTTTAGTCGGATTGACTGTGACAGCATGTTCTGGATTATGCGATGATATCGACTCGTTACTGACTGACGGATTTTGGGGCACTTTTGAAGAAAAATTAATATTTATTTCTTGTAAGTCTTTAAATTCTTCACCGCGATTAATATCTTTCCATGAATCTGTTCCGAACCATATAGACAGAGCATCATTATAATCTGTTGTTTGCAGGCGAAATGGACGAGATGGAGTACCAAAGCCTAAATAGCTAATAGTATCACGCAGAGTTTTTACAAGTTTTTGTATTTTACTGGAATAAAAAATCAAAGCAGCACCAATTAAATGAGCCGTTGACCGTAAACATCGGGAAACTTGTTTTTTTAATTCAGGTTCTGTAAATAAAATAATTCTTGTTAAACAGTACGTTAAATGAGTATATAAATATCACAAAAGCTTTTTTTTAACCGTAAGGACGTGAATTGGATTTGAGTTGAATGACTGGTATAACATTTGTATTTTTTAGACCCATATTATTAGGAATGTGTTTTATTAAAATTTGGACGAAGGTTTTTTTTCCCGAAAAATTATATTATTCTGTTATCCCAGTTTTCTAGCTAATTTCTTAAGGCAACAGATCTAAATATTAGTAGTTATAAAAAGGGGTTCCGTTTACTTTTTACAATTTAGTTAATTTAATAGTGGATTCATGAACAGTGGAAAGGTTAATAAAGGTTGTCTTTATAAGCAAAAATTAAACATTTTTAGTAATAACTAGTAGTTGTTATAATTTTAAAATATTGTCTTTAAGATTGTAAGTCGCTTTAAAAAAATCTAACTTCTTCGGGAGATTATTATTATTTATTTTCCTTTCTTTTTATTACCTAAATAACATTCAGTTTAAATATAAAACTTCCTGGAAGTTTTATTAGATATTTAGGCTCTTTATGGGGAAGTTAAAGCACAAACATATATAGAATAGGATACGAGATGTTATCAAAAGATATTGCAATGATATAGAAAATCTATTTTTTTTAGAGTGTTCCTTATTAAGGGGAAAAGCTCAAGTGCTGTAAACAATAAACAAGACATTTTCAATTATTTTAATTGTATACCATACCGAAGTTCATAAATAAATCGTACTTTCCGCCAACGATTACCACTGGAAATTGAATTTGTTCCACAGTTGTTGCGGTAGCTTTATTCACAATCGAGTCTTCACCATTAGAAATGAGTTTCGCTGAAGCATTTTTAAGATGTTCATAGGCTTCCTCAATATCCGCAAACATACAATGAGGCTGAGACAGGTCTATCATTATAATTACAGAGAAATTTCTTTGATTTTGATTTTTGAACGTTAGCTCTGTAAGTTGTTCTGTATTCCTTAAAGAGCCTACTTCCCATATATTAAGAACTTGTTTTTGCTCATATTCGGTAGAACGTGAACGTCGACCAAATGAGAATTGTAAAGCCAACGTTGGTCGAAGATTTTCTTCACGGTCGAGAAATTTATTTATAACTGTCGATTTACCAACGCCTCGGCTGCCCAATACTAATATTGATTGTCGTCTGGATTCATGTTCTTGCTGAAGTTGTCCTAATTGTTTCTCAACTAATTTAAATGCCACATCCTGTATGGTTTCTGATTTCACATTATTATCTTCAGTATTCGTGTTAAGCATTTTTTTTTTTTTTTAGCAAAAATGAAACGTTATCTGTGAGTATACAAAAAGACTTGAAAAAAAAATGTTACAAAACTTCACGTTTTTTGTAATATTAACATTTGTGATTTGATTAGTGCGTTACTAAGTTACTTATATTAACATAGAGGTCATTATATCCAATTTAGACTGAATCTGCTAAATTGATGAAAAAATGTGTTTATTTTAAAAATGCTTCGCGACTACAATAATTTTTCAAATACTAATATGAAAAAACTAACTTCGAATAGAATGTGTTCGGTTCACTTATTTTTCATTCATACATGAATTACTTTAAAGATAGGAGTAGTTTTCATATCTCTTTCCTAGATTGATTTAACTGAATTTGAGACCATCCATTATTTCTTGAATTCTGAATATCTTTTCAAATAAATATCATGATATCCAAATATGGAGATATAAGCGAATACATTAAAATGGCGCTGAACAAGAACATAAATATTTTTTCACGTTACAAACGTTTTTGTTAGTTTAATATGACCCTCTTGTGTTGAATATGTAATAAAGGATTTTTTACTATTTCTTCAGGGAGGGCGAAAGGGGCCGGAAAAAGCGTTCAAATGCATTGGCAATACTGTACAGTTAAAAATTTGATTGGAAGCTTTTTATTTCGAACAATTTATACGGAGGTGTCGAAAATTTCGATTATTTCGCACTTGTAAGTTGACTTTGCATTTTTTTTTTTGAAAACTTTATTGTAATTGATAGAGAGAAACATGTGAAATCAGTTGCAAAGTTCCGTTTACTAGATTAGACGTTTTATAGAGAGAGAGCGCGTTTGTTACATTAAACAGAAAATTTTAATAGTTAATAGACAAATGGAGTTGAACGCAAAACAACACATAAAAGGGAATTTATTATAAGAAAATGAAACGAAGTTAACAATTAGCAAAATAATGCGATATCTATTAAGAAAGTGATAAATATTGCAGTAATAACAAAAAACAAAAAAAAAAAAAAACAAAAAAGAAGAAGAAGAAGAAATATATACGAAATGGTACATAAATTAAATAACTTTAGCTCTATACTCCCATCCATCCATCCCATCCTTGATTGCATTAATTGTGTATGAATTTAGATGTACGTGCATATGTGCGTTGTATAATTCATTTTTTATGTTGAACATATATATTCGATATTCGGTATGACATTAATATTTTATAAGCGTCGAATATATTTGGCAAAAATATGAAAAGATGATATAAATCATTATTGGCCTTTTGCTTATATGGGTCAACACTACGCGGCGGGATTACATATATATCTTCATGCTGTTACCCGAAAATAAAGGAAATCGATTTTTCCTTATTTACTTTTTATTCAAATGATAAAACCTATACACATCCGCACATGTAGATAAGAATATAGGTGCGAATTCTTTTATATGCGCGTAAATAATATTTGCATATATATTTTTATTATTTTCATACAATATTTTTTACCTTTTCATTTATATTACTTTCTTATATTCTCTCAACTCCTGTTAAATACTTTATGAATTTGCAATTTGTGAAAGCACAACTTCTTTCAAAAGTCTCTTATGATGACAGAATAAATTGCAGTTCTTTGACTAAGTAAAAATAAATTCATATATATCTTGGATAACTATCGTGTCGCGCGTGGGAATATGTGAAGATCGATTTTGTTAGCTAGTTGTGGGCGTGTTAAAAATTCAAATATTTATATTACTTCACAAAAAATATCTATTCGAAATATTAAATCTGTTCAAAAATTGCAATTCTCATTGAACGAAATTTAGTGAGATTCTTGAGTTTTTTTAAACTTCAATTTTTAATTTAATTTTTTTAGCTACTAAAGTTCAATTAATCACTCATAATAATAACTAGTTGTTGACGCATATAAACTAAAAGGCAAAGTCAGTATAATTTTATTCTCTCGTGTTAACCGCCTTAACAAGGCAAGGCACTTTGCTTTTTTTTGCGTTAATTATGTCTTGGAACGATGGAAACTCAATTGAACAAACAGCCCACGTTGATTAGCGTTTAGCCACACTTTCCTCTTTAAATGCAATTGCACACAATACATACAGTCGAGCATAAAAATCTACATAAACCCGAGATATCAATATTATGAAAAAGTCAAATTAAAACAAGAGCAGTTTAAAGCTACGCTTTTAAATATTTATTCAAGCAATGTTTAGTAAAAACAGAAATACTTTAATTCGTAAAGAGAATCAAGGGACATGAAAGAAAAATCTAAGAACACTGACGAAGCAAAAGCCTACACATTTTCCATTACTTATATTATATCTCATTCGAAAGATCATCCGAAATCCATTGAGATATTTAGTCGTTCATCATGTAAATGAAAACAAATTATAGGAGGGAAGTATTGTGCGTTGAAGTCGCAGACGAAAGTATAAAATTCACATATAAAAGATTTTAAAGACGGATGGTGTGGGATTAAATGTTTTAAAACTAAAAATATGCAATAATTTGCTAAGGATTAGTTATGATAATAGAAGTGTATCTTGACTTTCTCTCGGTGTTAGTTCCAGCGTTTAGTTTGGAACTGAATCTTTTTTTTGTTAATAATCATAATTTTTCTTTACTTCAACATTGTTGTAAAAGATTTTTTTTTCATTTTAGTTCGCCTTCGCGATAACATGAAGATATCTTCAGGTGTATGCGTACTTTTTTTCTCGACTGTAATAATAATCATATAACGGTTCTTATGAGTTATCATTCTTCTCAATACATTGTACGCCTACAATTACAATTGATGTGCATTATAAGGAACTTTAAGTAATACGCGTAAAGTATGCAGTAAAGTATTAAAAAAAAAAGAAAGGGAGTAAAATAAGTTTCTTAATATCTATTGTTAGCTTGGGTTGAAACAAGGGAATTTCCAATAAAATATGATATTTACTTCTTTAAGTAATAAATAACATTCGAAACCCGGTTCTTCAATGCATTATCTCTAAGACTAAGCTTATGTTAGAACACAACTTGATTTCTGAAAACGGTGCATTGTTTTTTTTCGACAGGTCAATCTTTATTTCTCAAAAAAAAAGGAAATCACTTATCATTCGTGAAATTTCTCTCTATGAAAAAAACATAGAACTTCCCATCTACTACTCTTAACACAAATATGAAAAGTAAATGGGATTTTGCCCAAACTATTTTTTTGCTTAAACTAAAATATTTTATTGTAGAGATTCATCATCGGACAAATTGTTCGGAAATACTGTATTTGAAATCATATTGATGGCGTGTCTCAGCCACTCAGTTAAGAAGGGTTAGAGGGTCGAACCTACCTGCAGCTTACGCTTTATTTTTATGTGTAATTGTTCAATAATGAAAGGCGAACTTTTGAACCGATGTAAGTGATTTTCGAAACTGATATGGAAATTTCAGAAAAGGCTTAAAAACTTAAGATCATAAGTAGATTTGCAAACAAAATTTTCATTTCCAATCTTTACTGGTATCATTTATACATAAATATAGGTAAATTATTTCAATTTTTTACTTCAATTTAATCGTTTTAGAAAACTTCATTTACAAATAGAAAAGATGATGAAAGTAAATAAATCTTCTTAGAGCCGTATCATATCATATTAGAAGAAAATGTAGATATACTTTCTCACAAGGCAAGCAATAGGAATCTGCCAGCTTTGAGCCGGAACTCATACCGTCGTCTTCGAGTAAATCGAAAGTTTTTTTAGATGAAGGCAACAAATACGGTATAACATATAGAAAAATTGGAACGATCCAGAGAAAAATAATATAAAAATTAATGTAAATGTCGTTAGTGAAGTGAATAAATTGTATAAGAATAACATAAAGTTAGAGAATTACATGAAATATTATCTTCAATTTGACTAAATACGTTAGGTAAGGGGATAAGTAACTAACTTAATCTTACTATTTGAAATGTTAGCATATTTGGGGCAATTTAAATACTATGATCTTGCATAGATTACGCTTCATTGACATTCATTCATTCATTCATTATTGACTTCATTATCACATTCATGTTTTAATCAATCAATTCGTCCAATTTTGTATGACTCACAATCCATAATAAGGGAATAGAATTAAAAAATATTTTGTGAATATTTCTCGATTCTGTTATGAATTTTATATAAAAAAAAAATCAAAAAAAAAAAAATTATGACCATGAAAAATGATGATCACAACTAATGAAATACTGGCATCGGTGAGCAACTCAGATTCAAACAAAGTTGAATATATAGTCAGAGTTTCTCTTTCTCTTTCAATTTGCGGGCAATATTAAAGTGTATTTTTTTATATCTGGAGTCTTCCAAGTTATGTTATTTTGTTGGTAGGATTCAGAACTACACAGAGTGACCCTTTACGATGTAAGTTGCTTAGCGTCCACCGTTACGCGAATTGAGTTAGCATTGAATCAGAAAACTGTAAACATGATATTATAGTACTTTCTTAATTGAACTGTGGAAGTCAACTTATAGAGAAAACGGTCGGCACGTAAGCTCCTGATAGTTGAAAATATTTTAATTTTTTAATTAAAGATTTATTAAGATTAATCTTTATAAGTATCCAGAATTGTGAACACAAAAACAATTCCTAAGTATCTGACAACTGACTTTGTTATATTTGAGATAAGGTGAGTGTCCGATATTCGCTCTTTTCTATTTATTTATATTTTCTATATATTTTTTTCCCAACAATTTTCAAAAAAGAGAGCATGAAAGAAACGTATTAGAGTTCATACTCTTTTAAAGTTTAGTTTGCAGAAGCTGATGCGATTAAGGCCAAATACAACACTCTCTTTTAGCTTACTATAGCTTTATAACGCTTTGGCAAAAGTTTATTTAAAAACCTCGAAACGAATTTAGATGTTAGTTTTGCTTTAATACATGAAAAAATAAGAAAAAAAAAACGAAGGAAAAAAGTAATGAAGCAAGTGACAAAGTTTTTGATGTATAAGCAAAGTTAGTCGTAGCTTATATCCGTCTTAGGGCGAATTTTGAATACTCATCAATAGTTTGAAATATGTATATAAAAATTCGAAAGTATTTTGTGATTTGATGTGTGATATTCCATTAGCTTAAATTTTATTAATCTTGAAATTGAAATAAATCTCTCCAACAAGTTGTGTGTTATTATTAAAAACATTTTGATATCTTCGATGCTTAAATTTTTCATCGGCTTGTTAGCAATTTGAGGTATGTTTACATTGATTTATAAGTCAAGTTTTGTTTGGGGCTAAACTTGAAATAGTTGTACCAAGTTGTACGTTTCTGTTTTAAGTTGTGACATTTTACATATATTTGTAATGTATTATATGTATATATATATATATATATATATATATTTATAAAAGGCAGGCAAACAGTTGAAACGCCAAACAAACATGAGTAAATTACTTCAAATTATAGCAAAATAGCAAAACTGAACCACATACATTGTGGGTATATATATATATATATATATATAAATATATCCATATAATTTCTTGTTTTATATTATATACATATATATGTATAAGTATTAGATTAAATATTTTGATACCCACATCTCCTATTTATTTTTATTGTCTTTCCCTTTCCGGAACATTAAAAAATATTACATTCAAAACATCTGAGTTTAATGCAATATATTGTGCAGACGTAAGGATTGCATGTGATGTGTAGTATCCTTAAATTATATCATTAAATGAAAAAAAAAACACACACAGAATGTAAATTAATGTAATGCACTTTTTGTTTGCAGGAGTCTGGAATTGTTTAAACAATTAAGGTAAGTTCAGAATATATGCTTAGATTAAGAAGTAAGTACACCTGTATAAATTCAATTTTATATTTGGAAGCCATATTTTTATTTTTTTATGACTTTTTTCCTAAATTTTTATTAGCACTCTTTCACAAGAAGACTTTCTTTGTGAAAAGCTTAAGTTACTTTTTAAGAAGTCGAAGTAAATTATTGACGAATATTAAAAATTAGATGACGATCCAGGTCAGATCTTAAAAAATAATTATTAATTGCAGACGTATTAGTTGGCTGATGGGAGCCATATTCACACAGAATTTAAAAAAATGCTTCGCTATCATAAGCTTTTCGGGAAAGGACAAATGGCAGACACAATAGACCCATCAAGTAGTTGAAAATCTATGCCGATTAAGGAGATTATATATGCTACGGCTTTTTCCTCGGATTACTTATAAAGGTTCAGTATAGATATAAGGATGAATTGATCACAAACCTTTTCATAATAGCGAATAAAGTGGGACGACTTCGGAAGAAATCTGAACATACGTTGATGGTAGATTAGCTAAGAAAATGAGTCTCTAAGATCGATGGTATCTAAGACTTGCCCAAGGTTTAAACTCTTCTTTTCTCCTTTATTTACATACATTTGTTTGTTTTCATGGACAGATCTTATCCGTTTTTAAATTCCATAATATTCTGACGATAGGTTTTTTAATGTAGATCTCTCACAGAATCCAATTTAATGGTTAATAAACGATGCGATATGTATGATACGTGTGTGTGTGTATTAGGATATATAGTAAGAATGTGTTCAAAATTGGCTCGAAAGCAAATACAATTATTTACTGTTTTGAGTATTTGCCGCCTCTTAAAAAAGAAACATTTGAGTCCTACATTAATTGTTTATCAATAGCTATGAACCGCTTAACGATATAGACGCGTGTGTAATTTGTGAGTGTAGGGTTAAAAAACAAGAAGAACTGAATGTTGTGAATAGAAAGAGAAACCACATTCGAGCTTATTTAAATCATGTGGTAAATCGTTGCTAATTTAATTAGATAATCGATTTTTTTTATTTTATTTCTCTTTTTTGTTTTTTTCATTAGATTCAATAGATATCTATATATATATATGTATACTGACTTTTACTTACATATTTATTAGTTTATATACATATATATATATCTGCTGCAGATTGTGCTGTAGAAATTTTTATCTGTTAATATTACAGAGTTTTACTTACCTTTAGTGTGCATCGGTTAAAAAACTCTCTTCACTTATATACACTGATCTCAAAAGAGAGACAATAAATTAGTTTCCACTAACACTAATATGCGAAATACATATGTATATATATATATATATATTCGTATAAACACCTTCATACATGTTTATTGAACAGATGTGTGCGAGCATGAGTCTTTTTTCCTTTTAACCTAACAGCTGTCTGTTTAGGTATGTACGTGTATGTAAGTGTTGGTTTATTTGAATCGTTTTCATGCATAATGCTTGGGTTCAGTTTGGTAATCATAGTACAGTAGAGTTATTTGAGCCGCTGAAACATACGGAACGCGAGCACGTACTATAACGGATACGTTACCATATTCTCCGTAGAGATTCTACGACGACGTTAGGTTTTCAGAGTTGATGATTTTTAAATTCTTTTGTTAATTTTTTGGTTTTTTGTTTTTTTTTTGTTCTAATAAAAAGTAAAGCTTGTGGGTATTCAATCATTATATAGAAGTAGATAAATAGATACTCATTGACGGCATTGAGTGAAATTATTGTTTTAAAAAAAATTATTTTTAAAGCGAAAAATTAATAAAGTGAGTGATAAATAATTTCAACCTAAAAATTGTACACACACATTCGAACACGCGAATATATATAAGCGTTTTTGAGGTTTTAACAAAGTACCAACTCTGAATGTATACATACGTATACATATATAGATGATAATATGTATATATAATATTGTTAGTAATAATAATAATAACAACAACAATAACAACAACAATAATAATAACAATAATAATAATATAATAAAGTCAGAAACCACAAAAAAGTTTATTCTGGGATTAACTGTGAGTAAGCGAAAATCGTAATCGTTCATCGACAATAAACGCATTTACATGTATGTGTAAATCACGGCCAAAGCGAAACAAAAAAACAAACTGTAATATAGTGTAAAATGGTAAACTGTGTTTACTTGGAAAGACAGGAGAAACAAACGATAAAAATGAGTTAAAAGTGAATTCATAATAAAGTTGCATGGAATACAAAGAAATACGTATATAGAAACATCTAGATATGTGTATGCAACTGTGGTACACACATGCATACATACATACATAAAAAACATACATACATTCATACATTTATACATATACATATAAACATCGAAAAGATACTTAAAGTTCTGCATGATGTTGTCGCTGTTGTTCTTGTTGCTGTTTGTTGTGTTCTTTCTTTTTATTTTTTATTTCTTTTTTTTTATTAAAAAAGAACACAGAAAACAAAATTAATAAATAAGAAAAAACAGAGGAAATACGCTAAACGAGTATTCAAACAAAATTTATTTCGAAAACAAGTTTTTCTATTCATTGGAATTTTAATGTCTAGAGTTAGTCGCCGAGTTGGCAGTAAATGCCACTATATAAAATGAGGTGTGTAGCTTGATCGATATGAATAAATATCTCTACATATATATATGTGCGTTTTTTTCTTCTTCTTCTTCTTTTCTTCTAAGATAATATACACTTATCTGCGTAGATACACACGTTCATAATATCCATATGTATTTAACAACTTTTAGATATACATTAATGTAACATGTGTATGTTTACAAGTGGGTGTTTGTATTGCATTCTGTCGCGTTTAGTTATTGCTGGTAAGGTATTAGCGTTAAGCTAATTAATTTTCAATTCGATTTTGTGTACATTTCCATATAAAAATATATGCAGACGTATTCTCTTCTATCTTTACATAGCGTTCTTTTGTTATTGTGGGTAGTACTTGTAAAACTTCAAAACACCTTCTTGTGTTCAAAGTCATAACACAATACCTTTACTATGTTTCTAGCAGCATTCGTGTTATTTGTTTTATTCCCAGTTTACAATAACACTTCGAATGATTTTGTACTTTTTTTTTTTATAACTAATTCTCACATAAGCTTTTCATTTCGAGGTTGGCCAGAGACATGTTCAAATCATTAGCATTCGAACAGGTGCATCTGCTTACCCGCATTTGTTGGCTTTAACTGCTTTAGCGGATAAAAACTTTTTTCTCTCTCTTCTACAAAATCATTTGGATCATTTGCATGCAAAAAAAAAAATGATCCGCAGAGACAATATATGGACCATTTGAATATTCTGTTCTGTTCTGTTGCCATTATCCCGTAAATAAAGAATATAAGTTTACAGTACATGCTGGTTATTGGAGTTCGGCATTCGCGTTCGTCTATCATTTCTTTTAAAATCATTTTTATCCAAAAACAAATTATAAATTTTCACAAACGTTCACCTGGATGCTTTCAATATTCTGTTGTCAAATCATTTAATATGGAATTCATTTTTAACATATTTTCCAACTGTCAGAATTTTATTTTAATTTTGGCGGTTTTTAACGCTATCGGGAACAATTGTTAATCTAATAAACAAACAAAGTAATATAAGGATAGATGTTGCTGAAAGAGAATTCGGACAGTCCTGGCGAGTTCCCGGCGACAGTGGCGGAGAACTCCCCAAAGAAAAACAATCAAGAATATCGGAAGAAGTTTCTTCGAAGATTCGTAATGATATCCGAATTCGATATGTTTTCAATACGTTTGTGTAAATTTTTATGGATCAATGATGTAATAAAAATTGAGAATTCATGGAGAAAAATAGATATACAGATAGAGAAAATCCAAATGCAGAAGAGGCTTAAAGTACTTAAAGTAATTCAGGACTATACGACTTGAACAGTTTGGAACCATGGGATTCACTTAGCTTAAGGAGAATTACTCAAAGTAGAAAACTGCTCCCAGAATGTCTGAGGATGTCTCCTTCCTGGCAGTTGGGGCCAGCTCTTCAAGAAATTTCGTGGTAACTGTGGTTATGTAAGTAGGTGTTAGATGGGAGTCGTCTTGTCGAAAGGAGAATAGGTGGCCCGTATTCATTTTCTAATTCTGACACATCAGAAGTATAGGGCTATTATTTACAGTTACCTATTTAACTCATCGCGGTGTCCAATTAAAACCAATAGAGACCTATGCCGAATGTTGAGTATAAATATATTTCTAAGTGTTTCGAAAGCAATAATAAATTTAAGGTATTATTTTTGATTTCCCATCATTTGATAATTTTCTAACGAATTTGTAAAGAAATACAATTGTCGGATTGTATGGAAGCATTTAAATATATTTGTGTCCTTTAACGGGAAATCCTGAATCCTAACAAATTTTCTGTAGTAGTTATTAAGTTCTTTTGTTCCCAACTGGACCGATTTTGCTTCAAAGCGACGTAAATAATCATTTGATAGAAGAAAACTAAAGTTTATTGCCGAGTCCCCAATCAATATAGGATCGAGATGTTTTCATTTTTGTGTTTATCACATAAATCGATAAATTATTATATTCTTATTATATATCTAACATTAGATTTCATCATTAGATCGATCTCTGACTTAATAACTTTAAAAGTCTCTACCAGACCAGCGTCCTGCGACTAATTATTGCATTGAAACGGACGGAAAGAGTATTTGTTTAAGCGCATTTTTGCTACTATTTACTACCTGTGCAAGACACAAAAACTTTAACTAAGATAACGGATGCAAAATAGCTTTGTCGCGTGTACGTGTGTGCACATCTAGATTTGTACTTGTACGATACAAAGGCGCTTATAATTTATAATGTTATCAGTATAAATGCGCATAATAAACGATACAAATGTATGTGATCGCACATATGCATCGTCTGTATTGTACTTTGTCTGTAATTGTACTTTGTTTTTTTTTCTTTAAAAAAAAAAAAAAAAAAAAAAAAGATCAACATCTTGTGAACCAAGATCTCCAGATAGATGTCATTCTTAATAAATGTGTATTAGATAACGATATTCCACTACAAGAAAAATTTTAAGAATATCTATATGTATATGTGTCTACATATGTTTGTAAATAAAAGTGTACGTATCGTTGAAGTATCATTTGATAAGCAAAATAAATATTTAAGATAAACATTTCATTTTTATACCCGCCACCAAAGGCTGATGATGTTATGTTTCAATTGTATCTCTATTAAATACGTCTTAGGGGTATTATGTGGGCAAAAAACTCGCGTCTGAGGTAGTCATGATTGTTCTGTTATCTCCATTATAAAAATCTACTAAACAAAATGACTAAATTTCCGTTTGGATTATGGTTTTCTTCCACCACCCCGGGGACAGAGTTATATGAATTTTTCCACTGAATCTCTACCTTATCCAAAGATAAGTAAAACCGAGGCGATAGAATGGCGATGCTTATTAGATTCTGTCTCCATTTTGCCGGGTTTTTCTACCCTTCCGCTTAATGTTGGTTTACAAACAATTTCGCGTTAAGGTGTTTACTGTTAAGTTAACTTAAATTATAATTTCATGTTTTCTTTTAAAATTCCAATGATCACAAAAATCTAGCAGAGCATTTTCGTTTTCTCATCTTTTCTTCAAAATATTATAGTGGACGATCAAAAGATTCATCATTAATTTTAATAGGAGGGCTATCCAGGAAAAAACTTCATGCAATAGATCCATCTTCACGTTTTTTGTGTTCAATCTGCAGGTTGGAATTTTCGATGTATTTTGATGAATTTTGGTGCACTGATATGTTTTGGTTCGCGGACGGGAATTGTTAAAATGGAATTTGATCGAAAAATTTTTGTGATTACTTCCTCTATAATACCCCATTTTTATTGTGGAAATAAATTTGCAGTTTTTTATACCCACCACCGAAGGGCATTCATTTCCTCATATCATTTGCAATAACCAGAACAAAGCTTCAGAGACGCCATAAGGTATAAGTTTTGTTGATCAGCACCAAATTTAGAATCGATTTAAACACGACCATCTGCTCGTTTGTGTATTATCTGTGGTAAACATTCCCTTGGTCGCAAAAATTGTTAGGCATCAAATTTCTCAGGAATGTTAAACCCCTCTTGCACGCAGATTGGTATTGAAAATGGGTCAAGTCCATAGACTGATAAAATTAAGTAAGCTGAGAACACGCTTGTTGTTGTTTTTGAGAGTAAAAAGTTGGATTTTTTTACTCATTACTTATCAAAAACAACAGTAGCAAATAGATGTGTAAAAATTTTCAAAAATATTGAGCCCCTACCTATCTTACAGTATTTGTACAAAAATGAAAAAGGATCGTCCGCCCTTATCCGACATAATAAATTATTGAAATTTGATTTTTTTGTGAAAACGTTTCTAACATCAAAAAGAAGCTTGAGAGACCGCCATAAAGTATGCACATTCTTGATCAGTATGAAATTCGAAGTCCACATAGACGGATCCGTCATCTCTCTGTTCATCTGTCTGTTTGCTTATCTAGAAAAAATGTGGTAGTCACTAATAACAGACTTTGTTTATGCTTTTGCTTCTTTATCTACATATTTTTCTACAATTTTAATAGTTTAATGTCCAAGTTAAGCAGCAGTGACAACAGCCAATTGGGCGATTTGGTCGAAATCTCAATCGGAAGTGTGTTTAATTTTGGACGCAGCTATCATGTCAGTTTTCGCGGTTTAAAATCTCACTGTGGTAGACAATACTTGGCCGTAGCTGAACTGAGTGCTCATTCGGTAAAGGCGTAATGCGTACTAACCATGCACACCTACTACTACCCCACCTCTTTCTTCTTCCCCACTTCTCCTCACCAGCCGTGTACCATGTATTGGTGACATCCCCTAATTATTTAGATATATTAAGAAAGAAAAAATTAACCACTAATGTGCTCTTTAGAGATTTCAATTCAAGTTTTATATTCGTGAAACCTATAGCAAGGTTTCTTTTAACTCAATTTAATCAATTCATACATCGGATACAAATACTAATTAAAATTCATGTTTAGAACGTGAAGTTTGCATCTTCATTAAATCCAACTTACCTCATAAACGCATCAATTTAAACTCAAACATAGAAGCCATAGTTGTCGAAGTGAATTTGAATAAAAGTTCATAGTGCTCTCTGGCCTTACATCTTCCCTTCAAAATCCTTTTCACACTCTGCTTAATCTCTCCACCACTGGTTGTTCGTGGAGGCTTTAAATTGGGAACACAATCTGGGGCTCTGCTAGAACAAAATTTCTTCTCGGCAAAGTTGATGAAATAAAGTATTCTATTCAGGTCGACGAGACTGTGCGACTTACTCTATTCGTACTGTTGCGCATTTTTTTTAATACCTTAATCTAATAATCATTCCAAATGTGTAACATTTCCTAGGTAGAACAAGAAGCTTATCTTATCAATGAAAAAAAAAATGGACCTATGCAAATTTTTCAACAGATGGACATCTTCACTAAACAAATTTCTTAATATATTTCTTAATATATAAAAAACTCTCAATTTAGACAACAATCCTCTCAACATTGAAGACAATACATTAAAACAATTCATTGTATTACTGTCACCACTCCAAACAGACTTTGAGCGAGGCATACGAAATATTTATTTGATCTGAGTCCTCATCAGATTTCAATTTCCCCTGCAGGTTCTTTGAAAATAAATGATCCTATTGACAGATGCGCCGTATTTTTGGGAACAACTTATATCGAAATTAGAATTTGGGAGCTGTCTCAACAAAATAAAAGGAAAAACACCGCACTTTGCTTGCATATTATGTCAAATGATCGATGCACAATCAGTGCAAATTAAATTACAGCATCTGTATAATGTAGTCCTTTCTAGAGGCCATACGCCATATTCGTAGAAAATTTCGGTGATTCCTTTCAAAAATATTCTAAAATATAGGCCTTCTTCTAGATTACCTTGGTTTCTTGGATTCAAAAACTTGGTTGCAAAGCAACAAATGTACGCTGCATTAATGCATTATTTCTCATCAATTATTTCACATTGAAAGCAATTTTCGAAAGAAATCAGGTTACAATTCTTTTCTTCTTTCAACCGATTCTGGAAAAGTTTTTGATAGAAGAGGTCTATATGTTATATTAAATTTTTTGAAATTATGGAGTACTGGACCTAAATTTTCAACTATACCAAATGGCTCATGTTCCCTCTAGCAAACGCGATTCCTCCCGTATCCGTCAATTTTTTCGAGTTGCTTTCCATGAAATAAGTCTAATTGTTTGCTACGTTCCGAAAATCGAACATAGTCTACACGCCTTTGACGACGATCGGCCGATGCTCATAAATAACTTATCAGTTAAAAATGTGCTCAACATGTTAGAGATAACGTTTTTCAAAGAGTACTGTTGAAAAATACAAGTAAAGAATTTCATTGAAACTTAGGAGGAGTTCATGGAAAAGTATCCTTCATGCAAACATCATTGTTCACAAGCTTCGTTGGTGTTTTAATTAAAAGCGAATATGTTTTAATCATTGATTTGCTATTAACTATACCTGTTTTGGAATAGTTTTATTGCCAAGTGATCAGAGCTAGCACAACACCTCTCAACAACATCATGGCCGAAACTGATCTTCGAACTTTAGAAAACAAATGAGTTTGAAAGCCAAAATGATCCCAAAACTTCTCAATACTAGCAATTCAATAACGTTAAAAAACCTATTGTTCCCAAAGAATTCGAAACATTACAGTCCACAATAAATCCCTGTATAAATGTTGCAAAAGAAACCCCCATTCCTCTAAGCATTTGCTGAAAATTTGTTTTCAAAGCAGCCTGAGCTTTAAAATTCAAATATGGGGATATTTCACTCTCAGCTTATGGAAAAGAAAAAAGAACGACTGACAATCTGTCTCCTGCCTATGCAGTAGTAGCTGACACAGGGCACAAGTTCAGGTTAATCATTTCTTTCACGAAAGAGTGACCTTTCAACTCACGCAAAAACTATCTGAAAAAACTCACAACGGCTATCATCTTATATAGTCTATCGCTTGTAAAAGCTGTACGAAGCCCTCTAAATCCAGCTTGAAAACTATTTATAAGGTAAAGAATACCGTTACCACTTACGGAGACAAAATGAAAATTATTTGGATTCCGAGTTATATTGATTTCTTGGAAAATAGACGAGTAGTCAAATCCGTGCTAATCTATTTGCTAAGGAAAAAGATTGAACTTCAAAGATATATTAGAAGAAAAATGAAACAGAAAATTTACGAAAAAAAAGCGACTTTACTACCATCGAACACCCTTCTCTCAGATTAATTATAATTTCGATCCAATACTATATCAAAGCGACGTAGAGAAAATGGAGATCAAAATATTTGCAAGTCCTCGCATTGGTCATACAATTGCAAAATCCCAATGAATCTGAAAGAAATTTACTTTTCCAATTTGGAATCTTACGATTAAATATGCTTTTCGAATTCCAAAATCTTTACGCAACTCGAAAAATCGTAGTTGGAACAGTTAATCTTATGGACTCTTTGGAAATACCTGAGGAAAATAATAGCAAGAAAATATTTAACTCTATCGGATAAACTAACTAGTCCGTCTTATTCAAAAAATAGAAAAATAGATAGATGGATAGAAAGATAGTCTTCCTTGCTAGAGTTTATTCTATTTTAAACCAAGAATTTAGTGGACCAATTAATTAATTTAAATAATAATAAAATTCGAATGATCATAACAATTTTATAAATTTATTTTTGTTTTTCATCTTTATCTTCAGCATAGAAAATACCTTGGGATTTATCAAGAATAAATTCACGTCTATATTCATACATTAGGAAGTTAAAGAAAGTCCTACAAGAAGCCTGAAATGATTGTAGCCCGTCCCAGTTCAGTTTCGATGTAATATGTTTCATTCCCAATAGTTGGTTGATATATTTTTCTTGTTTCAAACTGGAGCATCGGTTTAATATAATTCTTGATTGAGTGTTGACTGAGAATTCTCGATTAGATATATGCATGTATGTGTTAATAAACATGTATTTACCTGGCATAACAGATGTTTCCTCCAATTTTTTTTTTAAATGAAAACTATATAGATACATAATGACATATGTGGAACGTATTGCATAGAAATGCACGCACGGATGACATTATCCTCAATATTCTGCTACTGTAGAGCGTTTAGTCTGCCTTGCTTCAGGTACTATTGAGAATTTTGTGGAAATCTAGCAAAAGAGAATTCATCGGATTTATACGCTCTTAAGAGGGGTTGAAAGTATGTGTGAATGAAATCTAACCGGAAGAATAACAAGTGAAAATATATTAGTTTTAGCCGACATACTTATGCCTCTTAAAGTTTAACTAAATGAAAAACAGATAGTAATAGCGGATTGGTAATGAAAGACACAAACAGTAATAGCGGATTACAAATGTGGATAACGGTATTGAATCAAATTATGTAACTGGCAGACTACGCACAAATAACACATAATCATGTTTGGTTTAAAGCATTATTTTCGATTCTTAAGTTGTAAATTGCAATCAATTAATTTTTCATTTAGAGCTTTTATATTATTACATACATATATATGTATATATATATGCCAGCATTTTTTGAAAGTTATCAAGTAGCAGATGTCTATAAAGGTATTTCATATAAATACTCGTTTATTCATCTACACGGGTATGCAGGTCGTACTGAAGGCTCTTTTTATACAAAAATTATGTTTTTCTTAAAAATTAAAATTCTTTTTATATTAAAATAAAAATTTTAAAATCTAAATGCAAAAAATTTGTATTACATTCACAATCATAAAATGTTTTATACTAAAATAAGCCGTAAACAACGAATTTTTTATGCCCATGATGGAGAATATTTTCTTTAATTTTAATAAGAATAAAATATATTTACATGAGACTGAGAATAGTTTGTCTTAAAATTTAAATCGATATTTGTTATAAGTGATAAATTTCTGTCAAAAATATATAGACAGCAGCATTTCCGATCTTTTTAAACGTGCCCAACAAACGTTCGGCCTTCCATTTTTAACAAATAGAAATAGTTATCGGACACATGTTAAACTATTGATTTCAATTACAAACACAGGCTATGATTCTGAGTTAATTTTGCTGAATCTGTTCTTAAATTCGTCCGCCCAATCTCTTGTTTTTCTTTGTCCTTTCTATTGCTAAAAGCACCTTTGATCGCAGAAATTGAAGTGGCTCTTGATGGTCCTTGACCAATTTTGAAAATAAATATTACTTGCCCTGAAGCATGACAACGATATATTTAGCAGAGTTAGTTCTGAAATTTTTTTACAAAAATTTATTAGGCCCATGGAAAAATCTTATATAAAAATCATTTGTGGAATATGATCAAAATCAAATGATTGTTTCTTATTTCATTGAATTTCATGTGATGATCTGAGGGATTTCTTCTCTTTTCAATGTAAAAGCGTTGATGATCATTTTCAGACTGGACCAGAAATGAATTCTGCATGAATTGCTGTGACGCTGCCTTTCTATGTGTTTGTTTATTTAACATAAATGTATGCAAATTATAAGTGCAGATCATACCTATATATATATATATATATATAGATATATATATTATGTGGTATATATATATCTACATATATATGTATTTATACGTTGCTAACAACATCATCTATTGTTAAGATTTTGTTCCCATATTTTAATTCAATAAATGTACAACAAAAATTGAAGCTAAGAAAATGAAGACCATATTAGAAAATTCCTTTATATCCTTTTTAGCAGTTGTTCACATATGCATGAAGGTTTCAAAAAAAAAAAAAAAAAAAACAAAACAAAAAAAAAATAAAAAGTAGTTTACAAACCACGTTTCTTGTGCGATGGTTTTATTTCATTTTTAAAAGAAGTTAGAGAATTAACAACAGAAAAGGATAGAGAGAAATGTGTGTGAACGTAGAGACAAATGCTAAAACACACTAAGAAAAAAAATGCATTTTTATTTTGTTGTACCCTCTCTTGATGTATTCGTGCATTCATCTAGGTATACATTAGTACGTAAGTATACATCACAAAGTGGTGGTTGATAAAGTAAACGTGAATATCCTGTGAATAAGTTAACTTGGGTTGTTTCAGACAACACATGCACGCACTTAGGCGACGAATAACACTATAGATGTGTATTTTGCAGAACGTGAGAAAAAACAGAAGCATTTGAAATTTTTCATTCTCATTACGGTTTTAATACAATTTTATAAATAAGTAGTCCTTAAAAATTTGAAACAAGAGCTTGCGATTAGCTTATGTTATGATTATGACTACATTTCATAAAGCGATCAGTTTTGAAAAAAAAAAAAAGAACTGAATTTGCGAAAAACAAAAAAAACTGAGATTACAATTACAGAACGGGAATATAGTAATTAATTAGCCTAAATTGTAATTGAAGCCATAATAATGGGGTATGCAAACGTCTTCGAAATTCTTTTATGTTCTCTTCACGTCGCATTCACATACGTTAAGTCACTTATAATTAGCACGTTACGTTAAGTCATTTAAAATGAAAGCAAAATAATCGGTGATTTTTTGGTCTTAGTTACGATCAGAACAATTTTATAGAATTTTAAAAATTGTTCTATCGTCTTTGCTTACATTCAATCTAACTGTACATTTCCGTAAACTTATCTACTTGTTTAGTTTATTGTTGTTGAACGTTTTAAGCTCTTTTCAAAACTTTATGCTTGACTTCCGTTGTAGTTTGAATGCAGCTTTTTGTTTTTGATCTAATTCTTCAAATTTATGCTTCTTGTTCGTTCGTATACTGCATCACCGCTTTAATCCCACAAATTAAGTGTAACACTCAAATTCGCCTTGGGAACGTTTTTTGTAACTTACCTCTCCTCATATCGGAAATATATAATTAATAATACATTGTGAACAAATAATGTCTCTGGAACACGTTAAAATAAATTTTAGAATTTAGTTCGAATTTTTAGAGAATTATTTTGATGCCCTACACCACTGATAGTTCAGCCTAAGTTAAGATAGGTCCAACCCATATTACGCCGATTGATTTAGAATTATTTTCTCAATCTATTTATTTACGGACATTGTGTTCAACATACAGCTTGTAAGTTGATACTATTTTGGCCGTAGGACCAAAGCTTTTGAAAATGGCTTGAATGGGACCATTTTTACCATCACTTCCTATATAAGGCCCCAACCGAAAGCAGTCTCTATGTGCCAAAATTGCACTATTAATATTTTTTGACATTATTTACCGATATAAAATAAATGCGAAAAATTTGGATCGGATCGAACGATTTTTTGAACCACTTCTGATATAACCGCTCCTAAGAAAAGTAAACCATTATATGGTGGCAAAGAAGTCCAATCTTTAATATTTAATATTGAAAATGAGTCCCTAATAGCAATCTAATATGAAAACTAATTGCACCGGATTTGGACCAGGTAGTATATTTTTCAATACAAAACCTTATGCTCGAAAAAAATGTGTTCATATGCTTAAGAGCCCTCCGTTAAGTATTTCTAAGTGTTATGAATAGAATAAGAAATTCTTCTTCTTCTTACATTTCTCTAAGTAGTTTTAACGATCAAGTAATCGCATCATTCTACTGATATGTGAAGTTCGCAACACGACAATAGTTGATTGTAGTTGATTCTATTTTGTGTTATAGTTTTATTTATAAATTTTTATTTTAATTTTAAGTTTTCGTTTACATGAGTTTATCTGCTCGTTGAATAATATTTATTTTGAATATCATCAACTTGGAAATACGCTGAAGGCAATAAAAAAGAAATATAATTTGAAATAAAATTTAAAAAACGGTTCTTTTTGTTTCTTTTGTAGGGTATGTCTAATATATAATTTCGAAGGTTAGTCGAATATGTGATGAGTTAACAAAATATAACAAAAATTTCTAAATACGCAATCGAATTTAAAGCTCTTTTACCAGTAATCGTAAACCGGTCTTCATTTTTATATGCCTCCGTTTGCTATAAACATATCTAATACACGAGGTTAATATACATACTTGTGTGTGTTAATGTTTGAAGTCGAACTACTTTAACTGAAAAAAAGTCTTTTCGACACACATTCTTGTGAAAGTAATCTCATGACATAAGCATTAATTGTCATAACGACGTCATCAAATTTCAGTTTGTTTATAAATATATCGATTTTTAATTGAATTACTGTCAAATCAAATGTATATTCCCATAAATCGTAATTTTACTGTAAGAGAAACAATCAATCAATCAATGAATCAATTCGATTAGCCAAACTAACAAGAACAACCGCAACATCAAAAACGCGGACAATATAAATCGAGTACGTACTAGAGTGTAAATATATATATGTAATTGAAACGTTTATTCCAAGTGATTTTTCGCTGCCGGTAAAGAAGTTGAAATTGCATGAGGTGCGGAGGACACATCTCTATAATATAAAATTGAAAGCTCAGGAAAAGCGAAAAAGCGCATAATAAGAATTTTTATGAAAGATTCGTGCCATACATAGGTCATCGATATGGGTAATACATCTTCACACACGCACGAACCTTTAGAACGCGGGTTCACTCGAGGAAAGTTCGGAGATGTCAAAAATGTGGTACGTATTTGTTGTGAAATTTTCTTATTTACTTCATTGGAATTTAAGCCCTCGTTCGACCCATATTCGCATAAAAACTTCTATCATTAGTTTGGCCTAAGATCGTGTAATATTTTGTTAAACTATGAAATTGATATTTTTCTACTTCTTTACTCTAAATTGGAAAGTTTTCTTTTTATTTGAACTATGTATGACAGTCGCTTGTCGCTTCTGAAATTTTAATAATTTTTTGAAACAAGTACGATTTATATTTTTTTTGTTTTATAGAAGTCAGCATCATTCCGTTTTAGTAAAAGATCTCCGAAGAAGATGGATCGTTTACGACGATCTTTTCGTGATTCATTTCGACGAAGAAAAGATCGTGTTCCTGAATCTTCAAAACCTCATCAATGGCAAGCTGATGAGGAGGCTGTGCGTACGGCCACTTGTTCCTTTGCTGTAAAATACTTAGGCTGTGTTGAGGTTTACGAATCACGTGGTATGCAAATTTGCGAGGAAGCCCTTAAAGTTCTGCGGGTAAGTTCATAAAAATTCAATTAAAGATTCTCGTTAAGCTTTTCGAAAAGTTAAAATGACAAAAGTATTGAATATAAAAATGTGTACGACAATGTAATTTCACGAAATTTTTATTTATAGAATTCTCGGCGACGTCCGGTACGGGGACTCCTTCATGTTAGCGGTGATGGCTTACGTGTCGTAGATGATGAAACTAAGGGTCTAATTGTCGATCAAACTATAGAGAAAGTTAGTTTTTGTGCTCCTGATCGCAACCATGAACGTGGTTTCAGTTATATTTGCCGCGATGGAACCACACGTCGTTGGATGTGTCATGGATTTTTAGCAGTTAAGGATTCTGGTGAACGCTTATCACATGCCGTAGGCTGTGCCTTTGCAGTTTGTTTAGAGCGCAAGCAACGTCGTGATAAAGAGTGTGGTGTTACCATGACGTACGATACAAAAAACTCAACGTTCACACGAACTGGATCATTTCGTCAGCAAACTATGACGGAACTTTTGGCTAATGAACGGGATATTGATACGCCTTCGGCGTATGTGAAACCTCAACCGAAACCATTTAATCCATTTGCAATAGAACGCCCCCATGCCACGCCTACGATGCTCGAGCGCCAAGGCTCGTTTCGAGCTTTTAGCACAATTGGTAGTCAGTCGCCTTTCAAGCGTCAAATGTCATTGAGGATCAATGATCTTCCGTCCAATGCCGAGCGTCAAAAAGCATTTCTTACTGCGGCCTCGGGCACAAATATGGGCTTAGCAACTCCCAATCGCACTGTATCGCCTATTCCAGAAGTATCGCCAGCCAAGTTAGGTCAAGTGGAGTTAGAAAACGCTGTGGCTACAGCTGATACAGTAAATCAGTTATGCCAAGAACTTAGTAAAGGATTGACTTTGCTTTCCCAAAGTGATGCTGTATTATTGACTTCACCAGACACTATAGATGATCTCAACATCGATAACTTAAGCATTAAGAAGAACTTTATTGCTAGCACCAAGCAAGTAGAAGAAGCGGTTTCTTCACCAACAGCAAATTCCAATGATAGTATTAGCAGTTTTAGTGTTGGCGGCCTAACACCCACAGCGAAAGTAGCAATTTCTGTTTCGCCCATTGCCGTAAGTTCCCCAACTTTTCCAGCAAGTACAGAAAGTATAGTTCTAACAGAGGCACCACTGCCTAAAGCTGATCAATGGTTGGGCAACGTAGTAAAAAGCACATCACCGGCAGCTACTAAACGAGCGCCTCTTTTATCAATATCAGGACGCACGCGGTCTTTAACCACTGTACCCGCTATAAACGATCCTTTTGATGCCGAATGGGTGGCTGGTGTTACAAAGCCCTTGTCCCCAGAATTGCCTGCGTCTACAGCTAGACCGTCCCACAGCACTAATCCCTTCATTGCACCCCCAAAACCAACAGCACAACCATTCAGGTTACAATTATAAATACTTGCATCACTCTCTTTTGAAGTTACAAATCTCTATAAGAAATTTCTAACTTCCAAAGGCAAAAATAGCATTTCTTTCGGCATAACTGCTTAAAAATAGTTAAAGATAAACTTCAATGATCTATGTATGGATGTGAGAATTCGAAATGATTAAGAGGATCTTAAAATTAATACCATGAAACCTTATCGCTGAAGTAGCTCTCGTGAATATCGACAACTGCATCCAGTCCTCTCTTTTCTGAACTATTTCACTTTGGCTTGCCTTTATTTTTATTATTATCATTTGATTTGATGTAAAATTAACAAATTAATTTAAATATAAAAACGTTTACGTCGTGCTCTCGTTCTGTTCTTAAGTCATTTTTTCTACTTCTATTTCCATTTCTTTTCAATTTCTTTGCCGCATTACGTGATATGCTCTGGTCTTATGCAACATCGTTAGCTCAAATATGGGTTAATTATGATTCATTCGAAAGCTTTTAGAGAAGTTTTAAAATGTAATGAAAATTTTTTAAATATTTATGAAGAATTATTGATGAATTTCGTAAACTGCAGAAAGCAAACATTTGTTTATTTTTACCCAGCAGCTCTTTTCCTCCTAAATAAGTTTTTTTTTTAAATTTGCACTCAAAATTTGACAATTTCTGTAAATATAAACTAATTTTTAATATCATTTGATATATAAAACTTCAAGTAATCTGAGAAAATTAGTTAAAAATGTGCCGAAGTTCACCCAGAGTACTTCACGATAATCGTAAGAGATATCTGTGGACTACATTTTGTTCATGCCCTCTTATGTGCTTTTTTGATGTCAACTTGAAAGGGGGGCGGTATTATAAATATTTTGTAATTATTTTGCCGATAAGGTTAAGAATTCAAATTGACTTTCCCTACCAGCGGATCCATTCGCCTGTCTGTCAGTTGATGGTATATGCAAAGTGATTTGTGCAAGTGAATTCGTTGGAAATAACACCAAATATCGGACTGTGATTTACTAAAAGTCTTCATTAAAGCGTTAAGTGTTTTGTAAATACTTCCTTTGATTATTATTATGACGATAAAATTTACTTTAGATGATAAATATCAAAAATGCTCATTAATGTGAACACAGATTATTTGCTCGGTTTGTTTCAACAGAATGCCCTTAACGTTTTAAATTCAATTTACTATCCAGACAAGCTGCTAACATTATCCTCAAACCAACTATTCTTAGCATATTAAAATGTACAGTTCGTTCATGAGGCACATCATCGCCATCCCTTCAATGTTTGTACGGCCTTTCACATTTTTTAGTTCGCTGTTATTTGTTATTGTAAAGCCTTAAAATTGCATCATTATGCGAAGATATCTGACATCGATATGCTCCCTTACTTTGTATGGAGATTTTATTATAAACGAGTCGATGTAATGATGAATCACGAGAGTGAGAGCAAGTTCACTACGAAAAATCTCACATTATAGTCTTATCTATAAAAAAGGTTAAAACACATACATGCATACAATATGTCTATATATATTTATATAGATTTATGTATGTATATGTTTATACTATTGTTATTTACTAATTAATTACACATCCGTCTTTGTTAATACTTAATTCATTTTTGTACAAAATGTATTATATGTATGTATTAAAAACTTACAATTTTAAAAATAATGTTATCAACGCGGATATTTAAACGTATAGATAAATTAATTTTTAAAATCACATATAGCTTAGAATTTATAAAAACTAAATAATATTATATATATTTTAATTCATTAAAATTAGTAAAGTATTTATTTAAGTTGAATTCTTTGCAAAATAACCCATTTAGCGAAAAGTACTTACTCACAAATAATACGTAAATTTAGAATAAAAGAATCATACGGATACGATATGGGATGAATAAAAATTATTCGAAGCTATTTCTCGTTTTGCCGTTAAAAACTTGACCACAAATAAATAAAATAAAAAAAAAAAAAAAAAAATGAAAAAGAAGAGCAATGATAAGTAATTTAAAAATAGCACAAAAATCAAAATTTGTAAGCCTTGGCTAAAAGCTCGTTTTTCTTTATCGTTTTGATTTTCATTTTCACTAAGTGCTACCTAATCGCTCCACCCCAAACTAGCTATAATTAATGATTTAATAAACTATCAACACGAATATCGCCGGTGTTCATTATTATCCGCACTTCACACATATGAATCATACATACATACATGTTGTAAATTGATTTGTTTTTCTTTTGGCACTCAAAATAAATATAAAAATATTCTGCATACATTAAATAATCGTGTGTAACTATGTATAGCAAAGAGAAAAAATTTATCAAAAATTCCTGTTGATATCAATATGGAAGAGTATCAGGAATTTTTCCTTCTACCACTATCAAGCAATCAATTCTCTGTCGTCGTAGAATACAATCAACAAAAAAAAAGAAAAAAAAATTAATCAACTTATTAAACATATATATGCATACGTATATGTGTACATACCTAAGGTATTTTATAAATAGAAATTTATATGAATTTGGAAATTCATATAAAACTTAACTAATCTTCTTAGAAGCAAACATAAAGAAAATTATTTTTTCTAAATTAGCGCACCCTTTATTAAATTACATATACACGAGACACCATAAAAGAACTATAAATAATTTATTTGTGTTTTTGTATGTTATTGAAAAAAACACAAAATATATGAAATCGTTGTTCGTAATCACATAGAAATACACGCTAGAAAAAGAAAAGAAAACTACTTTAAACACATACTTATATATATTTATATATATATATGTATGTATATATATATATATATATATATATATAAAGGATATGATTCTGTGATTAATTATAATATCATTCCAAGAGATGTTGTTTAATTAATATACTTTAGTTTTAATCGTCATATGATATAAACACACGAAAATTATAACATAAACGCATATGTAAATATTTCAATAAATAACAGTTCTATTGGTGTTTGTTTCTACCATAATGCTTAGAAAATATTAAAATATACAAAAATAAAAACACACACGCACACACACACACACTCTGTGCGTGTGCGAGATTCATAAAATATACATATAATGGATAAATTCGTTCAGCTATATATATGTATACATATTTATGTATACATATTGTATAATTTTATTTTCAAATATAAAAAAAAATTATTTTAAATTTGATTGGGTTGTTGTTTTATTCAATTCAAAGCGAATTTTCATGTTAAATATAAAGTTAAACACAGTCGTTTAATACTTAGTTCTCTTCAATTACAAGAAAAACTCTTAATAATATTTTTAGCTTAATTGTATTTTATATAATATTATTATAAATATATTGTAATAACACGTGTTAAGCAGCGACTTTTTTTTAAACACCTACAGGGTCTTCTTCTTCAGTATATAAATTATGAATTGAATGTCAAATTCTGTTTGTAAATATAGGAAAAATTATTATGAAATGAATTAAAAATTATGTTTGATAGAAAACGAATATATTCATGCTTCGAACATCGAACTTTAAACTTAATCGAACTTTGCTTTGTTAACTGCACTACATAGCATCTCAATAAGAGTAGCGACAACAATTACAAAGTCTCTCTCTCTCTCTCTCATAAATAGAGAAGTGAGAAAATTTACTAATGAAAATACCCGAGTCGACCATCTTTCATTTCATTTCCAAACAAATGATAGTTTTGTGTATTTACCTAAAAGAGAGCACACAGTTTGGATTCATTATTGTAGAAATGCGTTTAACTGTGCAAATTTCGTCTTTGCTGCACACATATTTGCAAAGTGATATTTATGCACCAAAACTTAAGCATGCATTGCATTAGTGCAGTTAATTATTTGCGATTTACATGCATGCATTGCACTTAGTTGGATTAATAAGTTCAATTGTTCAAACTTCGTCTTTACTGCACTTACATTTGCAAAGTGATATTTATGGATCAAAACCAAAGCATGTATTGCATTAGTGCAGTTATTTGTAATTCACATACATTGCATTACATTCAATTCGTCGTTTGCTTTTTCACATCTGAAACGTATAGCATCTACGTTGAATTTACGTTGAATTATGAGTTCCCTATAGAAATTTAGTTCCTTTGACCTAACTCTGAAGATAAAAGTGAAGGGCATAAAAAATTCCTATCAGACATTGCGTACGCTTACTTTCCGTGCAATTCTTTCTGGGTGTTCTGAGAACTAGCAACGAGAAAAATAATATTGGGTGATATGATATTTCTTCGCAGTTTTTTGATACATTTTTAAACTTCTTTTTATAACCTACTCTTTTCAAATGATTTCAAACTGTCATATGGTTAATGTTTAGTGCTTCCGCTGTTTTCTGACAGCTTGCGAGCTGATCTTGCTTCACCAGTTTCAAAATTTCAGCAGCTTTTTTAGTGACGGGACGAACTAGAGCGAAGTGCATCGTTGACATCAAAATTTCCGAAACAAAATCGAACAAACCGTTTCTGGGTCCTTCGTTAATTCACATGCATCGTGCATTTTGCAATTTTTTTGATCATGTTCATAGATAAAAAGCATCACATAGCCTAATTCTTCAGACATTTCGCTCGCTTTGAAATCAATATAACTTTTTACACGCGCAAAGAATTAGAAAACTATCTTCACAAAAATAAGTTGAAATGTCGTCTTCTACGCACATGTTCGTTTGAGACAAACAGGTAAATGGTATGAGATATACAGGCATCAACACGATCTAATGGAAATAATCGCTGAAACTTTTTATATGATCTAATTTAATCGATAATAGACGAAAAGAAATAAGAGGAACAGGAACAGATTTTCCGGGAAATATGTTGTTAAACTTGAAGGAGTTGTATGTTGTAAGTATAACAATAAAGAGGTTGGCTCTAAATATATATAGTGAACAAGAATATGGACATGAAAATGCACGTACGGGAGAGTAGGAAGCTACGAAGGTACATACAGATGAAAATTTTCCATTCAGATCAAAAATTATCCACACATATGAAAAAATTCCCAATACAGACGAAATTTTCCCATCCATATGAAAAAATTTCGATGCACTTCAATACGATAGACTACAAACTTAGTAAAAATGGATCATTACACGGCAAAGTAACACGTTTTCATTGTTAAATAATATTTCAAAAATAGTGACAGTTTGCAAAATTGCTTACTAAATTTGGTTGGAATATTGACTGTTATGGGATATCGATTTGGCGCTATGAAAACCCAATTTTCTATTTATTTCAAATCTATTTATAATATTTAAATTTAGTAATTTTTTATAATAAGTGTAATCAAAAAACATATCTAATAATAATTAGATAAATTTTTTTCATTAGAAAATTTCCCAAAAATCATTTCTGTGTTCTTTTAATTGTACGTTTATTTATTATCTGAAATTTTGAAATTTTAGAAACTACTTACTCAGAAAGAAACTTGAAAGACCCCACAAAGTATATATATTGTTTGATCAACGAATTAAGCATGTCCATCTGTTCGTCCTTGCAATGTTTGCGGTAAACATTCTTCTGGCCACAAAAATGAGGACATCTGGATGAAATTTGGCGAAAACATTAAAAGCTCTCTCTTATACTTTGGTATTGAAGAGGGGCCAAATCGGTCAGAGTTCACACTTACAATATAAAATAAGCTGAAAACACCTCTATTTTCTGGGTGTTTTGCTCACTACTCATAGACCAAACAATAAAAATTTTCACGGTATTCCATTAAAATAGAAAAAATTTACCACGCCCATTCATCAAGTTTTTTTCCCTTCTTTTAACATGTGTTGTGATGGGTATAAAAGATTCGGCACAGCCGAATATAATTTTTTTTAATTGTTCTTTCGATAACGAGTTCGTCTGTTTCTTTATATTACAACCTTATGACTTATGACAAAGCCAATGCTGCCTCCTAAAGAGTTGAACTTCCCATGCACGCGTGTGCATTTTTATTGCTTTCAAAGTATTCAATTAGAATTTCAAGGCATAGTTCAAAGTGTAGTGCATAAGTCTCTTTTTCGGTTTTTTTTTCGCTTATATGCCAGGCATTCATTTCACAATCTAAGCAAATAATTATATTCAGCAATTTTTCCTTCTATAATACAAAAATCATTGGAGCATATCTTTATGCTGTTCACTTATCAGTGATTCGGCTTAGACTTCTTGCAATTCAATGCAATTTTGATGTGAACTCTAATGAAAAAAAAATCGAGTTTTTTCGTTCAATCACTTTGATGTAATGCAAAGACTTTCGCCATAATTTCATTTTGATATTTGACATAGAATTTAGATTTAAATCGCTTTTGTATATTGAATTGTGGTTTTTGTGAAAAATGTTTATTTCATTAGAGTTTTTCTTGTTCGTCTTAATAGAAGTGCAATTTAATGTAGATATGTAGAATAACAAGTAAAAAAATTATATTCGACTGTGCCGTGCCCTTTATATATTTTTATACCCACCATCTCTATCTTAAAGAAAAGAAGAAGAAAAAACTATATTTTAATGGATGGGCATGGCAGATTTTTTTTTTGCTTTTATGGTATAAAAAAATGAGTCAAAAACCGAGGATGGACAGACGGACGGACAGAATTTAGTGTTGATCGATAATATATATGTATTATGGGGTCTCTGAAGCTTCCCTCTGGGTGTCGCAAACAATGAATATATCCCCGTCCTTGGGTGGTAGGTATAAAAACATTAAGAAGAAGTCAAGCATATAGGAATCTAAAAAAAATGGAGACGAAACAGACGAAAGTTTTGTAAGAAAGAAAAAAACGTTAAAAGTTTATTAACTTTTTGTTAATTTAATTTTATCATCGATATTGCAGCAAAAATTAAAAAAAGTCTAGCGCTATAAAAAAGTGAACGCAAACTAATATAATTAACACAAAACTTATAAAAAAAATAGCCTTCTTTCTGTCTATCGTTCCTTTTTTTTTTTTTTTTGTAAAGGACAATATAATCACAGATGTGATGTTTAAGAATGCAGACACGTAATCTTTATAAACTTAGAAAATTCATTAAAATAATTTGAGGGAAGGAAAGTAAATTAATTTTTGAATAGAAGGTTCACTATGTGATGCCTTTTCGATCTTATCTCGTTGATTTCATCTAGAAGAGATATGGCCAAGGGATTTATATGATCGCTCTATCTTTCAATATATTTTGAAGGAAAAGCATTGAATTAGAATTTTTAATAAATAGAAAATCCTGAATAGAAAAGAATTAAAAGGATTTCTCCATCCCAAATTCAACCCACCAAAAACAAAACAAAAAATTAAAAAAGGAAGAATAAAGCTTGTTCCCGTCAAAATAGATAGATGGAAATGTACCGGTAGGTCGGCATAAACAAGCAGAGTTTGGCAATCGTTAAAGACTTCGGAACAAGTGCTCTTTGATTTTTATGTTCGACTCGAATGTCGAAACTAACTGAAGCATACATTATAAAATTTGTTACATAGAACGCGAAATGGATTAAATAGCTCATAAGTTAACCTGAATTGATTAAGTTTATTTGACTGAATTTGAATTGACGAGTTACGCGACAGCGTACGTTAATTTTAAACTTGCTTAATAAAACCGATGCATCAATTTTACCGTTGAGCATAAAACAAATCTGCGCTTCCCAAAAGACGGTAAAGCAATTAGTCTAAGTTTATTTTCATAAAGCGGCGACAAACGGATGGCATACCAACCAACATTACGCAGCGCAAATAATCAGAACTACTTCTGAATAGACTGCATTGAGGCAATATGACATAAGTTTAAAAATTTTTTAAAATTTTCATTGAGGCAAGCAGACAGAGAGATTTCATTACGAGACAGACAAAGAATATAATTTTGTTTAATCAATTTCTTGTTGTTACATACGCAATAAAAATATAAAAAGAATTATGAGCTTCTTTAACTTATTTATGGGTTGCTGCCCGTATCTAACGCCCCCGGACATGAACGGTAAGCGTTCTACGAAACTATGTGCGCCAAAATTAATGTAATGTTTCTCATATTTTTATAGATTCTGGATTTTATCAGCAGAACAGGAAAACGGTATCAAAGGAGGATGGTCTTCATCGTATCTGTACTTTCGAAATATCTGATGTTCCGGAATGTTGTATCGAGATGGCACCTTTACCGAAAGAACAGGATAAAAGGCAGCGGCTGAAAGCGAGCGCTTCTCCAATATCTAAGCGTCCAAGCAAAGAAGAAATTTCGTTTGATCAAGAAACCAATTAATAATTTTACTAGGAGGATGTCTTGTAATAATCAAACGGACTATTCCAGCTTGAATAGTAGATTTACAGAAAGCATCGGTTTCCTTATAATAATTTTACTTTATCGTAAGTTTCTTTCAAAGCATTGCATTTAATCAAGAAATTAATAAAGAATTTGTCCTTTTTTCAAAATGTCTGTCAGCGATCCATTTACAATTAAACCTTAAGCAAATGAATTAGCAACTAAAGAAGTAAAAGCATAATATAACGTAATAGATAGATTCCAGCATTTAATAGATACCATTAGCACTTATTTGATTTTCGGTTTCAAGTTTTGAGTAGACTTCAGAAGTATCGGTAATATTTCTATATGAAGGGGGATCTAATACATGCTGAGAACAGAAAGTTCTCTTCTACAGAAAGTTAGGTGAAGAGACAAGCTTCAATCGTTTCAGAAAATAATTCTGATTTGATTGACCAGAAAATAATTCTGAATAGATCGATGTAACGATGAATCTATTTTAAGTCCTTCTGGGTGTTACATACCCTTTATTATAACTGATATAGGACGTAATCATAAATCAACAAATTACAGCAGATTTTTCAATGTTACATTATTATGGCAAATTTGACATATATACTGTATATACACAATGTCGTGTCACAAAGTGCTGCCAAAAAACATTAGAACTACTGCCATCTATTAGTAACATTAGGAAATGTGTTAAGTCATAATTAATGGATTTTGACAAAAACATAATATGCACTATCATCAATGTGTAAGAGAGAGAAAATTAGCCGCTGAAATTAACGATTGCATTTGCATGACTCACTCATCATACATCACATCTCTAAACCTATAAGCAATAGACAATCTCCAAAATGGAATATGGTGAGAACCTTCGATAAAAGCTCTTGACGCTGGATATAGCAATTTGGAGATTATTGTGCTTACATGATTGGATTTTATCGAAGACTCTCACCATCTCCCATTTTGGAGATTGCCTTTTGCTTACATGATTATCCCATGATTTTTTTGTTGAACGCATCACTTGCATTGCATTTTTTTTAATTTTGCTGCATGCATTTGTATTAACAACTATATGATTTAATGGAAATAAAAAAGTCGTGGACTAATATATCAAACATCAAATTACTTTAAAATATAAGTTTGAATTTTTATTAAAATTAAAGATTATATTATTATTTATCGCACACTTATGTCATATTTTGTGTTTAGCAATGTTTATGTAGGCATCAATTCGTATGATTTTGGTGCGGTAAGGCAATGCAATCTATGTGTTTGAGTATGCCGTCATTGCAGCAATGCACAGTGCAAATACAGTCATTCTTTTCAGCGATTTATTTAGTTTACGCAGAAGTGTACGTACATCCTATCAATTGTTTATTTCTCAGAGCAAATTGATAGTTTTTTTTATACGTTTTCCTTCTGGCGTCAATTGAACATAACATTAAAAAACTTTGTAATCAACTGTTTTTTTAAGAAAGCAATGTTTCAATTTTTATACGATTTGCGATAGTAAAACTCATAAATACGTAGGAACAAGATGGAGTTAAAAACTGTTATACGAATGAGATGAAACTGAAGCGTAATTATATGAAAAAGAGAAAGTATTTGAGTGCTAAGGAATTTCGAAGAAAACTAAGCTTTTTGTAAACAAAAATGCTCAATGACAATACCAAAATTAATAAAAACGGAGATAAAGAGAGAACATACCAATTTGAGAGAGTGAGTAACTTTTAGTTTGAAATTTTTGTTTACATATTTGTATTCTTGTGAAATTGCTCTTTCAAAAATTGTTTAATTTCATGACGGGACATAAAATAAGATTATTTGAGGAAATTGCTACTTAAAAAATTTTTCATGAACTTTTTTATACTTTATTTGCAAATGAAATCGTAAGTTTTTAAGTTTTCATAGAATTAGAGTTATTTATTCGACATTTTTGATAAAATAATTTTTTTTTTATATTAAAAGTTGTTAATGCAGTTTCACTATAAAGTCTCTATTCGTTTTTTTATAGCAATAATTTAGTATAAATATATCATAAAGCAAACTTTAGAAGAGATAATATCGCTTTCTGAATATCGTATTTATAAAAAAAAAGCTTCAATACTTTCTTCAAATAACTACGTAAACAAAATTCTATGAATTTTTAAATGTGTGATGGAAGCATATATTTTCGATTTGGTTAATATACAGGATGTTATTCAATTTATAGTGCTTGCAGAAATCTGGATTAATTAGAATATCTGCAACAGCATGAGAACGGGGATCCTTAGCCTTTCATTATCTTGGATACATACATCAACGACGTTGATACAACTCACCAGCCGAACTGGCTCTACAAGAAATTCATGGAATTTTGGAATTGATGCTTAAGTAAACTGTTCAATTTGGGTGAAGTACTTGCTGCACTTATAACTTCACACCTGTTGATCTGTACCAGTGACAATGTTACCAAAAGAGTGCTAAGCAGGAATAACAATACCAGGATAATTGAAATCCAACAAGTTTTCTAAACGTGGCATAGTCTCTATATCTATCAATGCCTGTATTTTAGTATCGCCACGATCGTTTGTGTCAGACAGACGTCTGTTACGATTTGAATATTACTTCCAGTGCAGTAGTTAGGCAATAATCGGTTCATTTCCTCAAAATCTGGAGTGGGATTCTTATTACAGCGCAAATTAGACATTAGTTATTCAAGTTTACTTTGTAGGGATAAAGGCGTGTCTTCAAAAGTTAATTCTAAATTACCAAATGGCATTGTTTTATATGACAATGTCGTAAGAAACAGAATCATCATCGTCAATATTACCAAAAGCTCAAACGTATTGTTCTGCCAATCATGAGGTCAATCATTAAATTAATGAATGGATTTTTTTTCCCATGACAATAACTTGCGAGCCATTAGCATAGCAGCAAATTGCTTCTTAGGATCTGCACTACACATAGCAGTCTCGAAAGCTTCATCTGCGAATGTCTTCTTGACCGATCATACCACAAGAACAACAGCGTAATATTTTCCTTTCTTTTGCGCCGTAACTTCATGTGACATTCAGCCGGAGTTGTTAAAATTTTTGTTGCCTATTTGTTGCAGTTTATGAGAGTGATCAGCAAACAACTCAGAAAGCAGAGATGTTATCAAGATGTTATCAGAGTGTACCGTAGCGGCGTCACTTGACGGATTTAGATTATTTTCAAAACCAATTAGAAAATTAAAATTTTTTGGATCGATAGAATATTTAACACAGTTAGTGGAGAGACCAGTAAATAGGTCAGATCAACATAGTAGATTTTAATGCCTAGAAGTGTAGCATTTAATATTGATTAAGCTCCGTTCTGAATATTGAAAAGGCTTTGACAAGCTTATAAAAATAAAGATATTTCATAAGTGTAATAGTTGTGCATAGTCTCATATGAACATTATATTATTTATTCCAATACGACCTGCTTTAGGAAAGATTGAAATCTCAGGACCTCTATATCTCTCACAGATTTGCAAAAAATAGAATTAAAGAATTTACTGCTACAAATAATTTTGTAAAAGAATTGCCTTAATCGCATTGACAGAAAAATATGAACAGATCGAATCGATAAGATTTAGTAAAGAGTTCTCGAAATGGTTTGAAAGGGTCGTAATAAGTACTTTAGCCTGATAGCTTAAACGAACAAACAAAGTGTCTGGAGAATCTGTTATGAATATGAATTTATATGTTATTAAGAAGCAGAAGATACAGGTGCATCATCTTAATTAACTAAAAATGTCATAAGAAATACATCATCTCTTCTTTCTTGAATATAAAGACCGATAATTTCGAATCTCACACTAATGCAAATAAAATGGAATTATACTGAGCTGACTTAATATGATAAACGTTGGAACTGTAATTCGAAAGTGACACAGCTGCATTCCTGCATTGCAATGCAGATCTAACTACATGATAGGTTATGTCTCCGCTATTTTTTGGTACATTTTTGAGCTTCTTTTTATAGTCTGCTCCTTTCAAACGATTCTAAACTGTCATATGGTTGATTTTTAGTGCCTAATCTATTTCTTGATAGGTTGCCTGTTGGTGTTGCTTCACCAATTGAAGAATTTGATCGAATATATCAGTGACTGATCGACAAGGGCGAGGTGTATCTTTGACATCAAAATTTCCGGAGCGGAATCGATTAAACCATTTCTGGGTCTTTGGTTCGCTTACAGCATTCTCATCGTACACTTCGCAAATTTTTCACAAATTCTTACAGCGTTTTTTTTTCAAATATTTCACTCATTTTCAAATCAATATAACTTTTTACACGAGCAAAGAATTGGAAAATCTCTCTTCACAAAAAATATCAGCTGAAATGTTACCTTTTAAGTAAAAGTTTATTTGAGAGAATCAAGTGAGTGTTGCCAGATGTATAGACATCAATACCATTTAGTGGCAAAAAACCGCGAAGACACAACATAACACCTGCCTAATATAAAGGTAAACATAGGTGTCATTAAATTCTTGGACCATCTTTTCATACAACCGATAAATAGTCTGGCTTTATTCAAAGAAGTCTTAACATAAATATCGAACATGAGTTTAAAATCGTGTATAATATCTATTTCCTTAAACGTAGACATATTTCCACGATGTGATTATTAATAGAAAACATAAATATTTAGTTACATCCAAGCATTCCGCTGAAGAAAATTCAATTCTCAATTTACTCATTAAATAGAAGAATAATTTTATATTTACAGATCGTTGATAGTTGAGAATGGAGTTCAATGCTTTCATGTGTATTTTTCATATACATTTAATTCCCTTAATCACCACTCTTGAAAAAGGGCAGCTGTCACTGCTTAGTCTTGCCTTCGTGCTACCATTTCAAGTCGTAAAGCAAATTTGTTTTCGATCGCAAGCAATGTCCACGCATTTATGTTTAAAGCAAAGAAATATTAAGTTTTCATTTGAATTCGTAACATTATGTAGGAGTAGTTGTAGCATTAAAGTGATAACTTTTGAAAACCCTTTAATATATTCTCCACATAGAAAGGAAACACAAATAGAAAATATTTTTGGTTTTCCTTGTAGATGTGTGATCCTTGAAAATTTCATTTCCTATTCATCAATACGTCAATCGCAATTGTGTTAAAGTGTATTTCCGCTTGTGTATACGTTTTCAAACGGGTTTGTTGCACATTTTACGTAATATTATGCATATGACACACTTGCGTTTGTATAAATAAGTGAGTATGTGAGTATGCAGGCAAAAAAAAGGAAGAAATTTAGATCTTTCCTGCTTTTCCACGCTAAACTTCTTTTATTGTCAACCTAATCTGTTCCATAAGATACCTAAAACGAATGCATAACTAAGGCTTAAAGTTTGTGAGTTCAGTTTAATCAGTTTCAGTGTCAGTTTTTTTAAACTGCAGGGTTGCAATGAAGAGATTGAATTTTTGCTTAAATACTTTGGAATGACCCCCGCAAAGTGGAAGAAGTTTATAAAAACGTTGAATACATTGGGCTTTTCTGACTGATGCGTTGACTTTTTATTCCTTACAAATTGATTGGTGATCGAAAAACAGATGTTTTAAAAATAAATAAAATGTTTCCTTTCCAAGCTTTGGAGAGATCAATATCGATCGGTTAGAAAATTTTTGTATTAAATGGCATTGATTATCCTCCACCAAGATTAGGTTTTGCGAAGCAGCTGCCTTTTAATACCACATCTCTAATATTATTTTCTAACTAATTTCGAAAGCTACAAATTAATGTCAAGCGTTTCTTCCAAATTTGTTAAAATGAATGCTCTAAAAGGAACTTCTTAAATCATTTACTGCTGTATCGTTGCATTTTTAGAAGAAGAAGGGAACGAGGAAGAAGAAGAAAAAGGTATGCAGATAATAATCCTAAGCATTTTAACAATTTTCTTCACGTTAGGAAGAAAGTGTATTGTTTATCAACGCCTATGGAACCAGATAATATCGAATCTGCTGAGTTTCTTTCTATTTCGATCGTCTGAGTTACATTTTTTTGGTGAAACTAGAAAAGCGACACGAAAACTTTGCCGTGTTCTTATATTATTCTAAAGCAATCTGTAATTATAAAATCTTCCCATGGATTCTACATATACTCGACAGGGTAATTGAATAATTGAGATCTTTAAAACCCGCACATGGGCCTTCTCTTGCCAAAATTATTTTTTTCTCGTTCTAAAAATTGTACTTTTGAGTTTCATATGGTTTTGTTGATTGGAAATTATTGAGGAATAGGCAAGATTAGAATTTCCCCTAAGTTTTCGAATATTTAGTTATTTGTAGAATTTTAGCAGTGTAAGTACGAGTACAAGTTTGTTTGAACCTACATCGCGAAAGGTGAAGCGATTTTCAATCCGCTTCTTATATTTATGGCTGTTTTATTACCCATAAGATGTGATATGAAATTTCAACGCTGTTCTGTATTTCTTACCACAATTATCGCTGAAAAGAATTCGCCAAAGTTAGATGGAATAAATCATATATAGTAAGAGATTATGGAACAAACTCTTAACGCATCAAATTGACTGGAAAAGTAGAATAACGTTTTCACTAGAATAACAGAATAAACGAAATATTTACGCGTCGGATGTGAGAGAACACGCGTATAATTTGCAATTAAAACAAATCACTTTATTAAGGCTGACACAAAGAACTTCATGTTCACACTGCATCTTTTCTGGTGGTTAAATCATGTTCTTGGTCAAAGAAAGACTGGGAATATAAATGCACCGAAATCTCTTCTCCTCGTCGCCCCACTAGGCAGCATGGCTGTAGCTGAAGTTCCTCACTAAAAGGGCAGTCTCATCAATTGTCCTGTAATTTCAAAGATCCTTTGAAACAGTTATCGGTTACGAAGATTGAAGGTTTTAATTGTCGATGCCCGAGGAAGGGTTCTACGATTGTAGGAGGATGCAGTTGTAGGAGGAGGTACGAATGTTTCTTCCCTAGATTCTTTAGTCCAATGTGACCGTGTAATTGCTGTGTTGTGTATAGTAAACTTTTAAGTTTCACGGAAGCAGTAGAGAATATGTTTTAATTCGGGAAATAAAATAGTACGAAGTATAGAAAATCTAAAGGTCAAACCAAATATACGGGGCTCAGGTTGTCTAAACAGGTTAGCTGCTTGTAAGAGTTGCTTTTCCACTGCTTGGAAAACGTCACTTACCTGACCGCTTTGTACAGCTCTTCGGTGAGTATCGTGTAATGGTGGTAGCCTTGTAAGTAGGAAAACACTTTCCCCAGAGGCCAGACATTTGGACTATAGCAGTGCGCATTTCGGCACTCTCTAAGGAACGCCAACTATTCTTAGTTGATATGGTTCAATGTTTAGGAGCGCTGAGAGCTTAGAAGTCGTGATGATTACGTATTTACCCTAAATCGAAAGAGGAAACTGAACCTTTTCTACTTAATACACTGAACCATCTGTTGTTAATTCATAGAATTCTTAGAAGAAAAAGAAGAATAAATAAAATAAATAAACACAAAACATATTAAAATATAATTGAGCTCTCCTAAGTGATGAACTGATTAATCCACTTTATAGATAACATTTATTTCAGTATGTGTTAAGCGAGACAAGTCTTGCAACAAAAACATTCGATTGATGTCTTTGGTATGTAAAAAGGGTAATCAATTAACATTTCTAATAACGAATTAATGATATTCCATCAATTAGGGACTAATATTTCATGATAGAATAATATTAACTTCAGTAAAGAGTGCAACATTAGTTGCATCTAATACACATGTTTTTGGAGTTCATTTTCCTAATTATTTAAACGATAACTATGCTGTATGGAAAAGCAACGTTTAGCGCCATGAGTATACTTTGTCACATACTTTAACTAGACCAGAGACAAAATGAAAAAAAACAAACAATGCAACACTAAGCGAGTAATGATAACTAATCGACATTACGTTGAGTGCGGCCATGTTTTAGGTTTATAGGTTAGTTTGACTTTACTTGGATGAGTTCATTTTTGGCTAACTGTTTGCCGATTGAGTTCGGTCGGTAACCATTAGCAAATGAAACAAAAGAATGAAAGGATTTATTCATTTTGATTTAATCCGGAATGTTCATTAAATTAAATTTAATGTTTTTTTTTTTTTCTTATTTAACACATATTTCCGAAATAAACGAATAATTGATATGGAGTCTTAGTTTTAACTAATTTCTTTCCTAATTTACTGATAAAAATAATTTGTTGCAAACTTTTCACTGATAATGCTAATGAATCGTACGTACTACAACGTTTTAACGAAATTTGAAAACTTTTCTCTGCAATGCTTCGCATATAAATATATAAGAAGGGCGAGAATTATTTCCGATCTGGAGCTAAAATCATCATATCAAACAGATTTATAAAAATTACAAAGAGAGAGAGAGAGAGAGAGAGAGAAAGAGAGAAATATTGGGTTAAATATTGGCCAACAACTAAATGATCTCTTAACAATTAATTACTCAAGAGTATTAACCTCTGTAGCAGCCTCGGTGGAATATATGTCTTGGCTACACAACCGTAAGCGTAACTGTAAAAGTACAGATGGCTGACAACCCATTATTTAATATTTATACAGAATCCGTCCAGGTGAATACAGAAAACGTCTTCTTGTGTTTCAACGATTAGTTTCGTTTTTTTCTCAAAAATACTCTAGAAATTCTATTTTCTCTTTTTGAGTTACGAAACTTAATAGGGTTGATTCCATAAAATATGTTTTTGACATTTTGTCATTTGGAATCACATTGTAGTACATTTTACAAAATTGATACAAGTGTTAAAAAGAAAATTAAATAATTGTTTGCATTTGTTTGGTTATGAAATTCCGTATCCATTGACATGTGCCGTCAGAAAGCGTATTTTGTGCTTATTCAAAGACCGCCACAGGTATGGGTGATATAATAGCCGGATTGCACTGGGATCGAAACTTGAAATTTGACTCTTTTTTTTATTGCTCTCGGCTATCGTACAAAGACACCGACTTAAAGCATAAAATATTTGAGTTGTTTGCTGCTGCTCTTATATTTTCAAAACCTAAGATAAGAAATTAAAAGATGAGACCGATAGCCAAGTTAACAATATTCAAAAATCGTAACTTACATCTTCCGTCAAATATTTCTTCAAAATCTCATACAATTACTTATCAGAGTAAAAAAAATTCAGATTTCAATTAAAAATATTTACATATACGTCTGATAATTTCAATATTTGCTTGACAACTTCGCAATTTGAAATCAATATCGTCAATATATTCTTTCAAGAGATTTAAATCGATGAAGCAGCAGAGATTTCGAATCAACGATGCAGGAGAGGAAAGCTGCTGATACACTTCCCGAGCTAAAATAGATACGAATGAAGAAGTATATAGAACCTTTCCAAGAGTGATAGAACCCGAAAAAAAGGGGACAACATAGAACGAGATATTTGGTTGTCACTTGCATTCATAGCAAGTGTGACTTTATTACCTTACCTTGGAGATGTTATAGTTGCTGATACTCGCTCCGAGTTGAAACAAATATGAACGAAGAAGTATAGAAAAATTTTTTCAATAGTGGTAGAATTCGAAAGAAGGAGAACAAGGAGGTGTAACTTTATTTCATGACCTTGAAGAGTATAGCTATTGATATACTCGCTTTTTTCAAGACTGATAGAACCCGAAAGAAAGGGAACGAGATAGGACGAGAATACGTGGTTGTCATTTGCTTTATTTTGATGACATTTGAAATTAGAGATTTATGCGAAAAGGAGTTATGATCACTATAGATCAGCAAATATATTACGAATGATTTGTTTTCACATTTGCTTAACATCCACCTATAAAAGCTTTAATTCTAACCACAAATGCTGCCGCAACCCGTTCTGGGTGGGATGAATAGTTTTCCGTGCGAATATGTAAAGTTTGATAATAATTCTGCTGATACGTCAGAAACGATGAAAGTTGCGCCGACTAGGGTTTCATTAAAGAAATACTTCAAGTCAGAGCTGTTCGATTCGGGTGTGTGAATTACAGGCAAAGTGAATAAATGTCGGAATTTTTTAACAATTTTTTAATTTAAAATGTAATAAAGAAAAAACAACATTAAAATCGAAACTAATCCCTTATTTTATTAAGGTTGAAGCCAATAACTTTGTGTTCAAGCTGAGCCTTAAGCACTAATCAAATGTCGTTGATTTGCTTAATTTTAAGAAGAAAAAGAAGAATTTAAAAATTAACTTTCAAAAGGAATAAATTTTGAAATAAAAAAAAACTTGAATCCTATTTTTCTCTTCTTTTAATTCAAAGCTTTACACAGCAAGTGAAGGACGTAGAACGCTGAAAGCAAAACAAAAAAAATTCGACTCTTAAAAATAACGCAGAAACTCTCAATGTTGATGATCCAGCGGTTTCTAGGTTCTTAAATCTATGTTAATATTAATAATTATTAAAAGCACCAGTATTGCGTGTCGTGACGAATCAATGATGGGAGGACTACTATTCCGACTCAACATTGAAATTAATTTATGGTCCGTAATTAAATCTATTGATATTTTAGAAATCGCTTCTAGTTTTTCAATATTTTTATTAAAAGAATAAAATGAATACTTGATTAAAAATATAAAAATTCCAGGTCTATCTAATCAGCTGACTTTCAGAAGTGTTTATAACAATTTGACAAATCAATGCTTGCAGAAAATATATTCGAAATTTATTGTTTCCTTTAGGACTTTTCCTATAATTAAAAAATTTTGTTTATCTTTCCTTCCCGGTATGGTGAAATTGTCCGATTATTTCAATAGCACCACCAATAGAGGACGTGCTAATGTAAGTTTATTTCAACTAGTTTTAAATAAAAAATCTGATTTAATTATTGAAAAATCGTTCAAGGTCGCCAAAGCCACTTATGCCTCATTTGCTATTTTATATATATATCATCGATTAACGAAGAAGGCAGCACCTCAACCTATTAAACAAACTGAGAAACCAGTAACAGTACCCGAAAAAGATTCATCGACCAAATGTCCAAAACGTGAAAATCAATGTGAAAATCAACCATCTGATGATTGCAATTGCAATAAACGGAATTATTGCGAAGCCACTCCTGGTTCAGCTGATCGCAATCAATCAACATACGACGAAAAATCTGACGATCGTGGTCGCTATGATGAACGTCAGTCCTCGGTTAAAAGATGTGAAACTTCAGATAGTAATAATCCACTACAACACGCAGTTCCTTCACACGGAGGCAGGTGTAAGCAGACAGACCATAAGGATTTGAATTCTACCCCCGTTAAACCGGTTGAAACGGTTAATATAAAAGCGAAAGAGGACGTGAAATTTTCAAGCGAAAGGAGGTGAGGTTTGTGTTACACTAATCTTATCCATAACGTTCGTCACGCAATATCCATAGGTTTTATAATTACAGTTTTGGTGAACCTTGGGAACGGTGAGAATAGATGATGCAAATGAATCAATTAGATTCATTCTCATATAATAACTCCTTTGGAAATCATCTCATATCATTCATTAATTGAACTTTTCACTAGATCACATTAATACGTATTCATGACAATTTTTCTTTATTAATACATTAATATATATTTGTTATTGTAATATAACTGCTGGGAATAAAATTTCTGTGGTCCCATAAAAGGACCAGCAGTTGCAAACACGGGAAAGAATACTTTAAGTCTATTGTCGTTTAATGAAAATATGTCCACAAATTTGGACATTGGTTAAGAAAGTGCGTATTAATTAACATGTGATATAATAACTCGATTGCACTGGGATCGAAACTTGAAATTTGGCTCCTTTTTTACTGCTCTCGGCTATTCTACGAAGCTAACGACTTAAAGCCTAAAATATTTGGGTTGTTTGCTGCTGCTCTTATATTTTCAAAACCTAAGATAAGAAACTAAAAGATGATATACATATATTTATTTAATGGTCATAGATTAAAAAAAAATACAATCTACCGATAGTCACCTCAGCAATACCCAAAAATCGTACCTTACATCTTTCGTCAAATATTGCTTTAAAATATCAGAGTAACAAAAATTCAGATTTCAATTAAAAACATTTGTATGTAAGTTTGATCATTTCAATATTTGTCTGGCAGTTTCGCAACTTGAAGTCAATATCGTCAATATAATCATTCATGAGATTTCAAATCGACGGAGCAGGACAGATTTCGAGTCAACGAAGCAGGGGAGGACAGTTGTTGATACAATCCCCGAGTTAAAATAGATATGAACCAAGAAGTATATAAAGTTTTATCAATAGTGATAGAATTCGAAAGAAAGAAAACGAGATAGAACGAGAGAGATACTTGGTTGTCATTTTCACTCATAGCAAGTGTGATTTTATTGCTTGACCTTGGAGAATTGTCTGATTACAGATACTCGCTCCGAGTTAAAACAAATATGAATCAGTTAAGTTTTTTTCAAGAGTGATAGAATTCGAAAGAAATAGAACGAGGAAGTGTAACTTTATTTAATGACCTTGAAGAGTACAGTTGTTGATACTCGCTTTTTTCAAGAGTGATAGAACCCAAAAGAAAGGGAACGAGGAAGTGTAACTTTATTAAATGATCTTGGAAAGAATAGTTGTTGATATTCGCTTTTTTCGAAAGTGATAGAAGCTGAAAGAGAGGGAACGAGATAGAACGAGAATACGTGGTTGTCATTTGCTTTATTTTGATGACATTTGAAATTAGAGATTTATATGATATTTGAGATCAGAGGGTTATGTGAAAAGGATTTATGATTGCTATAAATCCGCGTATATATTATGAATGATTTGTTTGCAAATTTGCTTGACATCCGTCTATAAAATGTTTAGTTCTAACCACAAATGCTGCCGCACCTCGTACTTTCACGAAACGAAATGATGGGCTGAATAACTTTCTGTGCGAATATGTAAAGTTTGATAATAATTCTGTTGATAAGTCGGAAACGTTGAAAATTGCGCCGACTGGAGTTTTATTAAAGAGATACTTTAAATAAGAACTAATTGAATCGGGTGTGTCAATTACAGGCAAAGTGAAAAATTGTCGGAACTTTTAACAATTTTTTAATTTAAAGATTGGATTTTTTTTATTCTATTCTTAGCAAACAAAAAACATCACCACGATAAAATTGAGATAAATATCTTTTCTGAAATATCATCTGGCGAAGGTGTAATTAGTAAAAGTAATGAAAAAATGAATAAAAGTTAATTTATATAAATGTAATAAAGAAAAACAACATTAAAATCAAAACTATTCCTTTACTTTATTAAGGTTCAAGCCAATAACTTTGTGTTCAAGCTGAGCCTTAAGGACGAATCAAATGTCGTTGATTTGCTTAATTTTAAGAAGAAAAAGAAGAATTTAAAAATTAACTTTCAAAAGGAACAAATGTTGAAATAAAAAAAAACTTGAATCCTATTTTTCTTTTCTTTTAATTGAAAGCTTTACACAGCAAGTGAAGGACGTAGAACGCTGAAAGCAAAACAAAAAAAAATTCGACTCTTAAGAATAACGCAGAAACTCTCAATGTTGATGATCCAGCGGTTTCTAGGTTCTTAAATCTACGTTAATATTAATAATTATTAAAAGCACCAGTATTGCGTGTCGTGACGAATCAATGATGTGTGGAGTACTATTCCGCAGACAAGAAAGTTTTTACTTTACCTTACGTATTACACATTGTGTGATTGCAAGTGCATCGTGGTGGAATCTTGCAACAATTACTATAAACGAGTGAACACGTTTCGAATTTTAATATAATTAATTATAATTATAACAATATTTACGAGTACAACGGCTAGTATGGTTAACCTTTCTAAAGTTCATGCTAAAAGAATATATGTGTAGATATGTTGATATGGAATTGATAGAAATTTTAAATCAGTAAGGCTTCGATAATGCGCTTCCTATGACATGATCAGATGTTATATATTCTAGTCATTCCAAAATCATAAGGAATCCAAATTATAGCAGCAGGATTGTGAATTTTCTTTTTTCTTGAACCATAGACATGAGGAAACATGGTTTCATTTACACTACAACGCTCAATAAATTTGGGAGTAGCCTTTCAAATTTAGTGGCTTAAAACTTAATATGCGAGAATAATATTTATCATGTAGGTTATGGTATCGCACTACAACTGTTGAGCTTAAGAACACTTACATGCTCATGAAAACCAAAAAAGTTTGGATTGACCACGACTTCCGAGAAAGATAATATATCTATGTAGGTCTTTGATATATACGTTCGATGCCTCGAAATTTCCTTCACAATCGTACACCTTAAGTAATACGACAGTAAGCCTTGAATGTCAAGTATATATGCTTTATATTAAGAGCCATCTACTATTAGGACAGTATTGAAGAATTTAAATGTCTTCCGACAAAAAAAGAGAATTAGTGAGGACGTATTTTCAGATATGGTTGCACCATTTCGCTGCCTATTTCGATTAACTTAACTTCTACAAACTAAAAAAAAAGAATTTCCGCTAATGTTTATCGAAGTATTGTAATTTTTATCAATCTATGGGAAGACCTTCTAAAAAACTCATGGCATCACTATCCGACTCAACATTGAAATTAATTTATGGTCCATAATTAAATCTATTGATATGTTAGGAATCACTTCTAGTTTTTGAATCTTTTTGTTAAAAGAGTAAAATGCATACTTGATTAAAAATATAAAAATTCCAGGTCTATTTAATCAGCTGACTTTCAGAAATCTTTATAACAATTTGACAGATCAATACTTGCAGTAAAATATATTTGAAATTTATTTTTTCCTTTAGGAATTTTGCTAAAAATAAAAAATTTTTTTTATCTTTCCTTCCCGGTATGGTGAAATTGTCCGATTATTTCAATAGCACCACCAATAGAGGACGTGCTAATGTAAGTTTATTTCAACTAGTTTTAAATAAAAAATCTGATTTAATTATTGAAAAATCGTTCAAGGTCGCCAAAGCCACTTATGCCTCATTTGCTATTTTATATATATATCATCGATTAACGAAGAAGGCAGCACCTCAACCTATTAAACAAACTGAGAAGACAATAACGGTACCCGAAAAAGAATCATCGACCAAATGTCCAAAACGTGAAAATCAATGTGAAAATCTACCAATTGATGATTGCAATTGCAATAAACGGAATTATTGCGAAGCCACTCCTGGCTTAGCTGATCGCAATCAATCAACACACGACGAAAAATCTGACGATCGTGGTCGCAATGATGAACGTCAATTCTCGGTTACACGATGTGAAGCGCCAGATAGCAATAATCCACTACAACACGCAGTTCCTTCACACGGAGGCAGCTGTGAGCAGACAGACCATAAGGATTTGAATTCTACCCCCGTTAAACCGGTTGAAACGGTTAATGTAAAAGCGAAAGAGGACGTGAAATTTTCAAACGAAGGGAGGTGAGCTTTGTGTTACACTAATCTTATCCATAACGTTCGTCACGCAATATCCATAGGTTTTATAATTACAGTTTTGGTGAACCTTGGGAACGCTGGGAATAGATGATGCAAATGAATCAATTAGATTCATTCTCATATAATAACTCCTTTGGAAATCATTTCATATCATTCATTAATTGAACTTTTCACTAGCAACTTTTCTTTATTAATACATTAATATACATTTGTTATTGTAATATAACTGCTGGGAATAAAATTTCTGTGTTCCCATAAAAGGACCAGCAGTTTCAAACACGGGAAAGAATACTTAGTCTATTGTCTTTTAATGAAAACACGTCCACAAATTCGTAATGTGCCGCTCATTTATGTATGGATACTGTTTTAATTTTTTCTTAAGTTCACACTGAAAGACTATATGCGTAGATATGTTGGTATAAAATATCTGAAAGATCGTACTGTATGCATATAATTAATTTATTTCCTTTCATTTCATAGTTCATAGTTCATAGTTTCTACTCCTGACCTATAATACTCAAAACATATGATTACATTTTTTTGGCCAATGGCCTACAGAATACATATACGACAGATTTCAAATTATATATAAACACACCTTTTTAGCGAGATTCAATGAAATCAATAAAGTTTTAAACATATTTGTGCAAATTAACTTAAAAAAATACGGGATGACCCGTGGTTTATAAACTGAAAATTAGCTCATATCCATCCTTAACATCCTTAAAGAAACATCTTCTTTACATTTCGCAACTTTCTATTTTTAAAAGTAAAGAGAAATAATTTTTTAAATTTGTTAAAGAAACAATAACATTCTATTAATATGTTAGGGAGAGAGAGAGAGAAATTTAAAAACATAAGCAGAATGTTAGCCATAACAGCGTTCGTTAACATTTAGCCTGGATATAACATTTGTTTTGCATTTTTTTTTAAATTGAAAAGAAATCTTCTATTAAACATAGTTCTTTAAATTTTCTCTTAATTTTTTGTAAAAGACTCTATAGAAATTTGTACAAAATAAAAAAATTGTTTTAGTTACGTTCAAAAATTTTAAAAAAGTCTGCAGATTCGAACATTACATGCAGAAAAATCGGACAGTTTACAGTTACAAGGCACTCAACACTAACCTACTCAACTTAATATTAAAATATTCCCTTTGTTGGAATCTATTTTACATAAAAATTGTAGGTTATGTAAAAATTGTAAAACAACGGTAATATAGAAGCTTTACTTAAAAGAATCTTTCGTCAAAAAGCTTTTAAACTTAATTAATTATTGTTTCTCTCATTTTCTGCCTCTCTCTGTCTGCATAAAAACATGTTAGTTTTCTTAAAATATTATAAAAGCTACCGTTACTGCTTGAAAGTGTGAATATGTATTATAAAATCTTCCAACGAATACGAATAATGTGACATTTCGTCCAGAACTCCTGACAACGATGGTTGGTTAGCGAAGAAAATTTGTTATATGAAGATGCGTTGTATGATTTTCTTTTAGTAAGAGTCATAGTAACAGTAGTAATATTTTTTCGAATTTTATTTCTTAGAGTTTAACGTAGCTTGACTTTATTAAATTTCGATGTTTCTTTCAATTGGTTTAAAATATTCTGTTAATAAATAAATAATAAAAACATATGCTTTCCCAGTTGAAAATACAATTTTAATAAACTACTAAATAAGATAATATTAAAATGTTAAAGAATCGCATAAATACCAAGATCTAGCATTCCTTTTAAACTCTGTTTGAACTCTAACATAACATGACCGTAAGGTAATTTGTATTTTTTTTCAAAAATACATCAGGTAACATGGATTACAAAAAAAAAAAAAAATGATTAAATTCTTTGATTTATATATCACTTGGATTTATATATCTCAGTTGTCAGACACACATTTTCAAGCATTTTGATAGCTTTTACGGGATTTCTTATTAAGATTGAAGCAGAGAGTTTCAGTAGCAGAGGGCCATTTTAACTTAAAAGCGAAACAAAATATTTTCCTGAAAGTTGATGTTATTTTTATGTGAGGTTAGTAACGCAAAACAATAATTATTAGATGTATACCCTTGATTTTTTCGATGAAATCCTTCATTCCGTTCTCACATGGTAGTGGTTGTATTTCGTCAATATGATATAATATGGTTTAATACGATTTTTAAGCGCCAGAATTGTTTCTGGATTGCTGGCCTAAGCTCGTATCTTCAATGTAGTCCCATAGAGAAGAATCGAATGAGATTAAACCGCATGATCGCAACAGTTAAATAAGGCCTACATTTCCAAATTTTATTCATGCGTTAAGAAAGTTTTTCAAGCAAGAGATCCATTGCTTCACACGCTTTATGGCACGTTGTGCCATCCTGCTAAAAATAAACATACTCCACGGTCATGGCGCCAATTTTAGGTCAAAAAATCATTCAGCAGTCAAAGCAACTGCATTTTCAAAAGTTTATTGCACAATAACGCCGCCCAATAAAAGACCAAACTACACTGCTACTCGTGGTTATTGGGAAGACTGTTCGACTATTTGTTTGCACAGAATAACTTCGTTAAAAAATTCTGATTTTCTTATGCATCTTTAATATCCAATCAGCGAATATGCACGAATGTCATGAAAACTCTCGATTTTCAGCCAGACTACGAAGGAATATTTCCATTTGACCTTGCTGGATGGGAATGTGTTGCAATCTTCATAGCACTAACTTGCTCGAGACATATGAATTTTGTTGGTCAAATTTGCTGCAACTGTGAAGGAGAGCACTTAATAGTGACCAACAGTAGTACGAGCTCTACAAACCGTCTTCGCGATATATTCAAAATTTTTGTAACAAATTTTCATTACTTGAATGCGTTATGCGTGTATTTCGCTTCATATAGGAAAAACTCTCGATTTTTACGTATCAAATGCCGTCGTAATGACAGTTTTGTGTTGACATCTCGAAATTGCTGCGAAGTTTAATTTCAGAATTATTGTTGAAAGACCCTGTATTTCGCTGCAAACTCTATTGCAATATTAATTTCAATAGGCTAGATTGCCACCCAAAGCGAGAAACGGACAGCGCTAAATCGATTCCATTATCCGTACTAATCAAAAGTGTACAAAGCTTCAGACCCTTCTTGCAATATTTCTATAATGTAATAAACTTGAATAGTGAGTGAAATAAAAAAATTTCATTATATCACTTTCGAAAAATTTAACAAACAACAGTCAAGTATGTCTCTAATTAGCAAAAATCTATCTGAGTTGATTAATATATTATATATATATATATATATATGTATATATATGTATAATTTATGTAATATATTTATATATATATATATATGTACAGTCATATGTACAGTCACATATATGTACAGTTTATATATATATGTACAGTCTCCTTACATTTAAACGAGACTCTCTGACAAGAGAAAAACTAATATGTGAAATCTAAAAAAATATGTTCATATGTAACCGCTGTTATAATCAATGCCTTCCGGTGAAACAAAATAAAATACAACAAATTAATTAGGAAAAGCGCAATAATATTGATTATGGAGTTCAGAAGAACAGTAGAAATCCGCATTAGTATTATTTTATCAATTTCACTACATTACTTGCTTATATATATACTTGTATGTGCTGCTTTTTCCACTTTTGATCACATATATACATATATATATATATTTCCTCGGAGCTCTAATTACCGGTTGCTTAATTGCAACTAATTTGGAAAAATTGCTTCAAAGCACCAGCACGGCGAAAAGACGTCATCAATTTTCTTATTCCAATTAAGCGAACACATATTCATTTATTGATGCAGTTTCACTTGTTTGTGTGTGCGTGTGTAAAATTTTACAATATACGTTGTTGTATATGTGGTGTATTTACTGTATACACACAGCTTTGTAAGTGTATGGAGTAGTGTTTATCAATTTAATAAATAATAAATATTAAAGTTTATGTCTGAATATTATTTTATGGCCGAACGTCCAATAACTCAAAGCTTTTAAGGAATGCGTAGGTTTTGTTCATATAAATATAAATATAAATTCTTGTTATTGTAGCAATTATATGAACAAAGACTGGCATTCTTTTCTTCATAAGCTTCGCGTGTCACGATTGCTATTAAATTAGATCTCTTTAGTATAAATTTGTGTTAAACGTTAAACTGAAATTCTTGAGTAACTTGTAAATTAAGTGTAAAATCACACACACGCACACAGTAAAGAACATTTTCGTAATTACGTAGTAGTATGCGTATGAGATAAGCAGTAAGTAAGTATAGTAACAGTAGTAAATATATAGAGAGAGAGGAGAGAGAGATCTCATTGAACTACACTCTATTTTTATCTTCATATATATAAAACGCTTTTCGATTTCTCAATATTTCCAATCGTTTCATCGCTTTTATGTTAATATAAGCAAAGCATTTTGATGGCACAATGTTTTTCTTTCTTACTTTTTTTTAAAGTAAGACGAAAATAAAAGGTAATTTTTTTTTTTATTCTTTTCCATCTGCGTTACTTAGTTGAAATCTTCGGATTGAAATGGCTATTCTTTCTCTATTAGAAGTTATTTTCAATTTTTATCTCCGTTAAAAAGGTGTGAAATTGCGTACTGTCGCCACATAGGACAGGCAAAGTGAGGCAGAGAGTGTGTAAATCCAAACACTCACTTGTTCATGCAATGAAATAACAATTTTTTAACCACATAGCTACGCAACGTCAGCACGTAGACGTAACAGACAGTGACAGCGTCGAATAGCATGATGCGAAACGTGCTGCTTATCGTGGAAACTTTCAAAAAAATCTTTACATTTTTTTGTATTGACTATGAAGTTCAAAAGTTTCAACTCTAGCTATTCGTATAAGATATGTGTGAGCTAAAAAAAAAGTCTTTTATTTTAGATTTAAAATTTTTAGACTTTTTTTTTCCCAACATATATACGTAAATGATTTGCATTTTTCTGTACTTTCTCCTCAAAAAAGACGAAAAAAAGAAAAAATAGGAAAGAGAGAAACAGTCATCAGTCTCTTAACAGTTTTTCAACACTTAATAATATTTTTAAAGGACTTGAATGCATTATAGCATATGCGCTTAAATATTCTTAGTTTACAATTTATAGGTATTCTTAAGGCAATGAAAAATAAGCCGCATTTTGTGTGCGTGTGTATGCACATCTTGTAGCGAACCTTGGGTATCTATTAACGCCGTTATAGTTGTTCTAAATACTAAATGTGAGCAGTGATCGCGAGTGGAATATTTTATATTAATGATTTTTTTAAATTTGCATTCGCCTAAGTGAAGATCATCGAAAGAGTTTAGTTGTGTTGAAGTGAAGGTTGTGTCGGGCAGAACTTCTTTTCTCTTAAAGGACATACGACAGAGATACAGAAACAGTTGGAGCTTGGTGAAATCAGAAGTTGAAACCGTTGAAACCGTCTTTTTTTTCGGATGATTACGTACATTGTCAAGAACGTTGCGATAAAATATCTCTAAGGGCTGTGAAATAAATCTATCAGATGTCGATAAGTCTATTCGACAGGCTTCTTTTCTCTTAAGGCACCTATAATAGAAATAGCTGGTCAGTTTGAGCTCTGTTAAGTCAGAAGTTGGTCAGAGAAACTATTTGCTTTGAGATCGTCTTTCCTCGGATGACTGCGCAGGTAATGAAGGACGTTGTGACAATGTACCCTCTATAAGTTGCCAAATGGATATATCAGATGTCGGTATGTCTATGAGTTACAAAGGACTACAGGATATGATAAAACTTGCACGGAAAATCTAAAACTGAACTGACTCTATGCCGCTTTAAGGCTTCATAGCGCAAGTCGAATTGAGATTTTATTTTTATTCTTTTAGCTTTCTTCGTCTTGTGAGATGGGAACGGCCCTTCAGGGCGTGTTCTTCATGACTCTAGTATCCCAAAAAAAAGTTGGGAACCACTAAATATGGATGTTAGATGGGCCTGACTAGGTTATCAAGCACTGATTGATTAAATCTGATATTTTAGGGGTATGGGGCACCTAATATTAGAGAATCTCCTATGCCTTGAGGTATTGTGGAATTAATTATATAATGCCGGCGTCCACGTAAAGCTCGGTATAATACTTGCAATATGTCGATTGTGTTACATTAATAGAAAGTTGATCGATCTAATGGAAGTCTAACTGGTTCGCCATTTTTGTACATCATTGTTAGATATTGCAGATCATTGTCCTTCCTGTAATGGTTGCCATAATCCTTTTATATGAAATTTGATTAGCAAAAGTCTCTGTTCTTAATATAATCAAAATGTTGCAGATGGAATTGCAAACTAAGCACTCATTTCTATCTTCGAGAGTGTTAAGGTAAAGAAACTTTTTTTATATAACTGTAGGTATGTAAGTGTTTACAAATACGTTTTAACTTCTCTTTTGTAGAAGGTGTTAAGTAGGTGAAAACAACAGACAAAGTTCTATAGCGTGAACAAAATGAAAGAAACTTTCCCGTGCATTGTGGTGTTAATGTGGCAGTTGCAGCAATTTCTCTGCCATATATCATCCAAGGTGTGTCAGAGTGAGCATGAAGTGGAAGCTGCTCTTGGTGCGCACACATATATTGTATAGCGTTTTCTAGTTTTAATTTTAAATATAGTTTGTAAGGTTTGGTTTTTATTTTCTTTATTGTTTTTTTTCTTTTTTTTGCTTTTGTTTCATTCAAAATATTTGATTCGAATTCAATTTATTTATTTTACATTTACACATAATTTATTCGAAGAATTTCCGTTTCTTTGTTGACATAGTTAGCGAGTGCTCTATGACTGTTATTGATGTCCTTAGTATAAGAAAACTAATCGAGTTTTTAAATATTTTATTTATTTTTACACGATTTCTTTTGTTTCCTCGTTTCCTTGTTTCCACGTTTCCTCGTTTCTTTGCTTCATTTTTCTTTTGATTTTGTTATGCTTCAATTTCCTATTGGAAGCATCGGTGTTTGTTTTTCGTCCAATGTTTGCATTTTCAATTATGGCTTAATTGAATTTTTTTCATTTCGAATAGAAATTATTTATTACCTAGAAAACATACACACACACACACACACAAGTAAATGCATTTACTTGTGTACACAACGACACAAATGTTTATTCAAATACACTCTTGTACACTTGTTTTTCATTAACAAATATATATTTGTACCTTTAACACAACACCTTGAGAATATTCAGCTCAAACACAGGGAAAAATTAATAAAAAATTTCAGATCATCTATGATAGCAAAAGGCACGCACACACACACATTCGGAATATTATATATTTATATATATGTCCATAATGCCAAGCATTGGGTGAATAACTTTGATAGACAAGGCATCCAAAAGCTAATATTTAGCTGAAACAACACTGATCCTAAACAAAGTATACATTTTATGAGCATTTGGAAATTTTATTTATATATAAAAAATTCTTCCATTGGATTCCATAGTGGTGAGTATAATAAGTAAGAAGCTTTATTTGTCTAATAAAGAATTCGGAATACAAAATATTACATTTTCATAGATTCTATAAGATATATAATATATTCTCCTACTCTACTCTACTCATATTGTGACTGCGGATTGCTTTTTAGGTGAACTCGAAATTCAGGGAAAATTCTATTTTAATTTAAGAAAAAATAGGGAAGAAATTATATTTAGTTTGATTGGAAATTTTTATCACCTGCCATTAGCTGGTATACGAAATACTTTATAATATATATCAGGTGCAAACCATATCATATATAATATCTAAAGTGATATACATTTCCAATACATTGCAGAAGAAGAAAGACGTTATCAAATCCATTTGCTAATTGTGGGAGTGACAAAGGCCATCAACAAAGAGAGAGAGAGAGAAAGAAAGAGAGACGCTAATAGTGAATAGTGAGAACATTCCAGCATTTTTTATTTTATTTCCTTTCATTTGTTTGCAGCAAAAAACTTTGTGAGCCGATGCATTGCCATAATGAAACACAATTATTTTTCTTATTTTTGTTTTTGAAAAGGTGTCTCAAAAGGTTACAATAATTTCTATCTTTTATTGTTTCACTTGTTTGTAAATAAAAATAAAAAAAAAAATAATATCTTTTTTCTTAAAAAGCTGATGCCATAGTTTTTTTACACAATGTTGACCGTTTTGGCGGTTTAGTGCTAATGAGTCGGATTCGCTTCGCTCTACGATCTATTGTTGAGGTCCGATATTTGTGTCGCTTCCGTAATTACGAAATGATAAGCGAAATCCAATTTATTCGTTGTAAATAGTTCAGAAGCTCCTCGAAAAACCTTACTCGAAATTGCTGTTGTCTCGAAATTACTAAATGTTGGTCTCGTCTTGCCAATAGTTTTATGGAACTCAGTGCACTTTACGATTTATTGTTAAGCTATTTTTGGTTATTAAATGATGATCCAATTTATTCCTTGCTGCTCTCTTGCGAAAATCGCTTTCGAAGATATTGTTGTTTTTGTTCGTTTAGAAGCTCTTCACAGAGAGTTATGTTTCAAGTTGCGTTTGTTTCGAAATTACTAAAAGGGGCGCTCTTCTTGTTAATAGCCAAATGATTAGGTGAAGTCTTACGTCGAGTTAATCGACGGTTTTCAATTACCAAGTCCTGTATTTTATTAGTAAAATTTTCAATAATTTTTTATAATTTAAGTCTTTAAGTCTTAGACTAGCTTTACTTGCTTGATAGTAAATGTAGCTTAGTCACTTTTCTGAGACATTTTTCGGATGTCCAGGTTTTTGTTTTCAGTTTATGAACTTTCCACGCTCTCCTTGCACTTTACCTGATAAAAGTAGTTTTTTTAAAAACATTAAATCATTTTAAATTCTATAAAATTGTATCAGGAGAAAAATTGAAAAATTATGCTCATTTTCAAATGGTTCAAAACTATTTCTTCTTCTTCTTAAAAGTCATTAAGCGAGTCAGTGACAGATAATTCGTTGCATTATATTGGAAAAGACTAATAGTTATACTCTGGCACTGTGATTGCTCAGAAAGTCCTTGTTATAGTTTTTCTAACTTTGCCTCAAATATGAAATTCTGTAGCAATAGTCTCAACAAAATCACGATAAGAAAAATGTTTTGTAGTTGGCTTCGAATACGGCTGCTGGTGTGGAAACGAAGTATTTTGCCTGAGTCTTAATAATTAAAGTATTTGTTAACTTTTCTCTGCTCTTCTGACACTATTAACAAATAATAATATTTTATTAATAACAAAATTTATAATAATAACAATCAATTATTCCTAGGAGTCCTACTTATATGTCAGACCAGATATATTTATTAACTGACCTAGTATTTGTAATTAAATTTGTTTATACTGTTAGTCGTAGTCTAATGGTTATAATATCTAATATATAATGAGTGTATCCGTTACTTCTTTACATTTCCTACACGAGTTTTCCTGATATCGAATACTTGCTCTTAGATTCGCGCACCTTATGGATGTGCTACTAAAACTTCATTATCTTGATTATAAATTCCTAGCTTTCTTAATTCTTAATTCGCTTACTCGGAAAAGCCTTTGCATTATTCGCATTCCTTAACTTGCGGCATGAATTTCTTTTGATTTTGCTTCGAAGTTCATTTTCGAAGTTTCATTTTCATTTCAGAAAATTTTAAAAAAATGCTGAGACAAGTTTGGAAATTTGCTGAAGGTTTAAGTAAATTTATGGACAATTTCAGCTTGTTTTTCTTGATATTTTTTTAAATTAAAATTAGTTTTTTTTAAAAAATAAAACCAATTTTCCCTAAGTAAATACAGCAGTTTCAAAGCCTAAGTTATTTATTTTTATTATTTAAGATCTTTTCTGAAATGAATATAGATATCATTTTTATGTGTTTTTTTTTTGTTACGTATCCGATAACCAACTTCGAAGATACGATAATCTTGTAAAATTCTGCAAAGCATTTGCATTAATATTTCAATTGTTAAAGAGTTTTTTCTTTTTTTTTTATTCTTATGCAGTACATTTACCGAACACGTGGAAAAGTAAAAGCGTATTGACTCCTTTAAACAAACACAACTTCTTTAAATTTTCTTGAGTTATTTTTTCGTTTATTTTGTTTTTTGTTTTGTTTTGTTCTGTTTTTTTTTTTAGGTAAAAGTTTTGACGTCTCTCGAGGTTCGTTAACAAACAGTTTGGTTGTTTTTTTTTTCTGTCTTTTGAATATTTTACAGAGTACTATCATCATTGTCTGGGAAAATTATACGGCCTTTTAAAAAACAAATTTGCAAATTATAATGACGAGACTAAAGTTGTAGAGAAAAGTTACAAGTCTCAACACATCTTAAAAGGTAACAAGGCTGGCTGGTTGTTAACAACTGTAAACTAGAATATAAATTTAAAAGTGTTTTATATGTAAAATAGTGATGTGTGTGTGTATGTGTGTGTGTGTGAAATAAAATAAAAACAAAGCAAGAAAAAAAAAAAGAAAATATTAAAAAGAAATAATAGTAACATACACACACACAAACATACACATATAATTTTGTAGAGTACAGTTAGACGTTTGAAGCAGCTGTTCAAACTCCTACGTAGTTAGCTTTACCTTTTAACAAATAACTAATACTACCTGATGGCCAAGCGACCGCACTTGCCAAAGGGCTGTCCACATTAATGTGTTGATGTGTGCGTTTAACATTTATCGTAACATTTTTGACGCGTGTTTTGTGGTACATTGTTGCGGTTGTATTGGTTGCACACAACATGGATACAGCAATACACAGCATCCACAAGCCAAGAATATCATTAAATTGCCGCAAATACTGGAGAGAAATTCGTGATGCCTCGTTTATTTGCCTTGCTTTGAACAACTTGGGGTGTTCGTTATTCACGAACAGTTTTTTCTCCTTCAATCGTTTCTATTTTCAATAGTTCGGGTTGACGGTGTTACGACTTCGTACCTTGTTGTGTAGTGTTTGTAGTGAGGATAATTGCAATTTCCTAGCATATGATGAAGTTAGTTGCGATAAAGATTCTGTGTAAAGTGGATGTGTTTTTATTCAATGCTTAAACGGATGTATTGTTGTACTGTATAGTGTGGCATAAACGAAATCGTATATATAAAGATATAATAAATAGACTCACAAATATACATTTCGTATTGTTTTTTATTCGTATTTTTGTTTTTTCATATTTTTCTTGAAATTTTTTATTTATTTGTTTTTAATTTTATATTTACTGTTATCCGGCATTATATGTAAGATGTTATTTGCAAGTAAAATTATAAAATGAATAAATAAATAAATAAATAAATAAATGAATAAATAAATAAATGAATGAATAACTAAAAAAAAAAAGAAAAAGCACCAACCAAGTGATCGGATGGTTTGCAAATAATTGTACAAACGTATGATCGAATGTAATTGTTATGAAAATGTTAAGCAAATCTTAAGCTTTGTGTTTCGAAAATGTCCGTTAAGCTACTCTCTAAAGCTTAAGTGCTTAGATAAATGCTTACAATACTTGCTATGTATATATATATGTTAGACAATCGAACTCAAAATACTATTTATTGATTAGATTATAAGTGAATATTACAGCGTTATAAAGTGTTTGTGTTCTGTTAGTTAAACAGTTATCTGTTATCATGAGGAATCGATGGGAAATCACAGTGTGCATGTGTCTGTGTATGTGTATTGTTGTTGATATTATTAAAATATGTGCAAATTTATCAGTTTAAATATTAAAGGATTACCATATTAACATTGAATTGTACGATAAACACGATTGAAACTTAAACAAAAAAGAACAGGAAAAAATGCAAACACAAAATACGTTAAATATTTATAGAAATATGTAATGTGAAGATATATTCGTATAGAACTGAGATTATCAGATTTTATATATGTATATATACATATTATTTAACAATAAAAACAAAATTCATTTTACAATTAATACGAAGACAAGGAGGAGGATTATAATTATGTGTAACGTGCTGCTACTGTGGTCAAAGTTGTATTAGCAAAGTGATGATAATAAAGTAATCAAGTCGCGATACACATGAATAATTACAAAAGAAAAAGCAACATTCAATTACTAATGCCCATTGACGCTTGCATTGCATGCGTCATATAATTAATTTATTTAGTTCTCGTTAATCCTTTTTTGCTAATGGTGGTCTAGGCTTAATCCTTGAGTTTAAAGAACAAAATTCGAGCATAATATCCGATCCTTATTAGCAGTGGCTAATTAATATTTACAAGTACAGATGTACATACACATTTTTTTTATTTGTATACAATAGAATGTATTGCGTATATGTATACATACAAATGTCTACATGTGTAAATATATATGTAGAAAAGGCACCTATATACATACATATACATAAACATACAAATTTTTTAAGCTGATTATGATTTAAAGAAGCAAACGCTCCAGAGTTCGTCTAAGTGTTAGGCAATTCTCGCATTAAAAAAATATCCGTTATTGGTTTTAAGAAGAAAACAATTAGAGTTAAAGTAAGACGATAGTAGGTATTTGTCGACCTATAGAAGTCTGCAATAGCATAAAGATCAGTTCTAATACCTACCTCAGGGATAATAACCAATAACCAATTTTCCACTAAACATAATGCTTACTATATATACTTTTCCAAATTTGGTAAAGTGGAAAGTTTTTTCTAAAAAATATTAAAAGCTTTTAAAGTAAATTTGCAAATAAAAAATTGGTTTAGTTTTATTTCATTAACACTTTCTCGACTTCTGACTTATGATTTCTCTAAGGCTTTAACAGATGTCTTTAGAGACTGTTTATGATCAATCCAAAGAATTTCCAAGAGAAGAAAAGTTAGCGACACGACCGTTAAGTACATTTGAACGCTTCGAACGAGAGCGAGTGATTCTATCAAGAAATTAAATGTTCAAGATAAAGTTTCTGGAGTTCATTATGAATTCGGTTACAGGATTACACATGTTCTTGCTGTTTTATTTGTTGTTTCGGTGCACACAAAGCGACTTCTTCTTCTTTCTCAGCCTGTTAATGATGTGATCGCTATAAAAGAGACGAACCAGATTTTCTACGTTTTCTCTACTTAGCCAGTATAGATAAAGTTTTGGATTAGGAACAGCGATAAGTGTTCAATGCGTTCACCCTCTCTCTCTCTCTCTCTTTCTTTGTCTCTGTCTCTGTCTGACCTTGTCTCTCTCTCTTCCCATCTCTCTCTCTCTTTCCCTCTCTTTCACTTTGTGCGACTTTCGCGGAACATACATACGTACATATGCATAAAAAAAGTGTATGTAAGTTTCTAACACATTTTCATGCAATCGTACGTTTAGGTTGCTTTAATCATCATTATTATCATCATTATCATCATTATCATAATTCACAAAGTGCTTTATGTACTTTCATTAAAAATATTCAATAAAATATCTTTGGGAATCTAAGGAAGAAATGTGTATTGAACGGTTCTTGTAATGTATTCGCATATACACATACACGCTTCACCATGGTCGTCTGTACCTTTGTCTGCTTTTAACGGTATATTAGCATTGCATTCCATTCAATATTTCCTTCTCTTATTGTGTTCCTGAATACGCAAAGAGGTGGTACATATGATTGCATTATTTTTGTATGTTTTTACTAAATACTCACTCACTGCATTACAGCCTTGCCTGTGTGTGTGTGTGTGTGTTATGGTCTATGCTTCCATTAGCTTTCTGCAAATATAAACAGGTTTGTGTTTGATTCTGTGATTTTTAAGAGTATTCTAATTTATGCATATGTGTATGTATTCTCACCCAAAAAAAAAGAATAATAATAAAAAGGAATTGTACTCACAATGCTACAAACAAGAAATCATACTTTTTCGATTTTTCTATTTCTTCTACTTACTCTTACGTTTTCGCATATTTTTACAAAAATTACCCATCAGGAAATTCATATTTCTGAAACACTTTCGAAGTAAAAATAATGGCTGCTTTAAACCACATGAAAAAAAAAATGGAATCATTAATTTTTGATTTTGTTTGTGTGTAGCCTCGACGTATATGCGCTTCTGATTGCAAAGTCTGCATAAATTTTATAAAAAGATAAAGAAGCATAACAATATTTTTTCACTACGGAATCGTGCGAATTTGAAAATTCATTTCAGAGTGAAAATATGAATGAAATCTTTAGTTAGCAAGTAAAATATTATTTAATTAAAGATGAAATAAGTCGGTCCCATTCACCGTTTTTATTCGAATATTACATATTCTTGAATAGAATTCAATTCTTGAGTAGAATTTGCAAAGCGTTTGTCAATCCAATAAAAGGTATTCAATGCTCTCTCCTTAAAGCTGAAAAGCTTTTCGTTTTATAATCATTTTTTTTTTTTTTTTTTTTTTTTTTTTTTTTTTTTTTTTTTTTTTGTACATTTCATCTGCCATTTTAATGGAATGTGACATTAAAGCAAAATATGCAAGCACGCAAGTTATGTGTCTTTAAACATACGATACATTAGCAAAAATGTTCAAAAATTTAAAGAAATTCTTTTAAGGAATAAGTAAAACTGCAGTAAATTTTTCAGAAAATCAATGCTTTTTATTTTTTTGTTAGTGGCTTAACATGTCTTGAATATTCCAGAATAAGTTGAAAGAAATTCGTTATCTGCAAAAAAATTCTTTCCTTGAAATTTCAAACTTTTCCGTAAGTGCTCGAAAAAGAAAGTCTGCATGAAATGAACCCCCTGCTGGGGGAATTTACAGGCTAATCTCTTGCCTATTGACTTCCAATTTCTCTAAGGCTTTAACAGATGTCTTTAGAGACTATCTATGGTCATTCCAAAGCATTTCCAAATAAAATATTTTAGTTTAGTTTCAGCGACACGATTGCTAAGTAGATTTAAGACTTGAGAACGGTTCGAACGAGAGCGAGTAATTCTATCAGGAAGTTAAAAGTTCAGGATACATTTTCTGGAGTTGATTATGAATTCGGCTGTTTTCTTAGTTGTTTCGGTCTAAGCTTGATAAATACCGCAAAAAGGCCACGTTACGGTATAAAATTCTTCAAAGAAAAAAAAAAAGAGCGAAAAAGAATACTTGAACTTGGAAGAGCAGTTTTAATGGCCTAGATATCGCAGACTAACAAAAAAAATAAAAAATAAATAAATAAAAAAATTGTTGTAACAAAAAATATGTGTACAACATATATTAAAACCTTAGACTCCTTTTTTCTCGAAGCACCATTTTTCAAAGCGATCTAAGGAAGAACTTTTAAAATTTTCATTCCTTTCATATGAATTTTTTTATAGCATTTTTAAAAATATTATCTCAAGGGGAATACGTAGCGTAAAAAGCGAGTTTTTTGCGTGAACCCTTAATTTTTTTTTCTTTAAATCCACTCCCCGAACCGAAGTGTAAGTATTTGTCTAACTGTAGACATGTAGATTAAACGATCGTATTGGTTTTTTCGTTTTTAAATTCAAATTTTCATTTCTCACCTTCTGTGAATTCTAATTGTTTCTTTCTCTGTTCAGGTGATTGTCTTATCCCCTTTTCGGAGCTCAGTAGATTTTGTAATTCTTTTGCATTTTGAAAAGCCAAGGACATGATCCGTAATTTGATTTCCAGTTATTAATATAAGTTCAGGTAAAGATCAATGCGTCTTTATTCTTAAGCTCAGCAATAGTTACTACTTTAGTGTTCTTTTTCAAAACTTGTGCAAACAAAGAAAAAATGGAAATTCTTTCAAACTGTTCAAAACTTAGAAAAATTTTTTAATGTTCAAAATGTATAAAAATTTTGCATTATTGTTTACGACAGACATTACATAGATGGACAGACGGGCAGACCGATATGCTTAAATCGTTTCTAAATTTAATGCTGATCATGTGGGGTTCATATCGCTTGATCATGCTAAACAGTTCACATCGGTATTTCTGGAGATTACACGATCATTGAATTTTTCTTTCAATAAATCGGTTTTATCACGAAATGTATGGCGATTTGAACCATTTTGTTGAAAACACATAACGCTCAAATCGAAATCATTTTATTAATGGTACAAAGAATTACTTATCCCCTTTTTGTAGCCTTCCTTCATTGACAATAACTGCAATAACATTTTCGTTCGCGTTCACACTTTGGCTCACAGAATCGATATTTCCAGTAGTGCTTTTGCATTTTTGAGTTTGGATTCTTAACATCACACACATCGGCATTTGATATGAATATTTATTAAATACATTACGATTAGGAAACTCTGCAGATTATAGAGTGTAGCTGCTGATTGGTGAGATAGTTTAGACATATTAGACATACTATTCATTTCACGCACACATCGTATTTTTTTTTAAATAAGAATTCTATTGCTGACAAACCGGCCCTTGTAGCTTTTCTGTTCTTTACCAGTGATATGCTACAAGTTCGATTAATTAATTTCACGCAGCGTGCGAAACGTAGCCCGAATTCATTCATTAATTTTTTTTGTAGTAAATTTTAACAATTTGTACGACTGTGTGTATCATTTTATGATAGTTTAGTAGATAATACTGAACACAAATGTCAATTTTGCCGGGAGTCTAACAGCAAACAACAAAATGGATGGTATGACATTTAAAAAGAAAAACTCTCTATGTAAATACAGAACCGCATTCAAATTAAAGACTCAATGCTTGCGTTTTGAAGTGAAATAATTTAATGAAATGACTCAGATTGCTTTTAGTGTAAACAACATATTGTTTACCTTCAATTTTTCTTGTTTATGTTTAAATTATTATATTTATTATTTTTATACCCACTACCGAAGGTGAGGGGTACATTCAATTTGTCATTTTGTTTGCAATGGCCAGAAGAAAACTTCAGAGACCCCATTCTTGATCAGGATCAAATTTAGAACCGATTTAAGCAAGTTTCTCTGCCCGTCTGTCCGTCTATCCGTGCGTGTGATGTCTGTGGTAAATAGGCTTTTGGTTGCTAAAATTAAACTTAACAAAAACATTGGAAATTTTTTCAAATCCGTTGTTATCGGAAATGGGACAAACCGGTCACAGGTCACGCCTGCAATATAAATTGAAATCACATCTGTTTTCTGGCTGTTTTGTTCTGGCTATTTTCTACGGAATTCCAGAACAATGGGAAAAATCTGCCACGCTCACCTATTAAAATTCATTCTTGCCCCTTTTCTAAAGATATAAGTCATGGGAATAAAAGGTTTGGCCCAGAGGAATATAATTTTTCGATTCGTAGTAGTTGAAGCTTTTCTATTAATTTGCTGTTAGTTACTTATCTTAGACTTTTTATCTCTTTATTGTGGCTTTTCCTTGTACTTTCTATAAAAAGTATTCAATATTAGAAAGAAGAAATACGCAACACAAGAAAAGTGAAAAGCGACTTTAGCGAACTTTCGACTGAGGTTGCTTTTAGAGTGCTTAAAGTAAGTATTTATCTCAGAGGATAATGAAAACAAGGTAAAAAAGGATAGGCCTCCAAACTAATAGAGGGAAATGGTAAAATACAACACCTTATGTCACTTAATCAGTTCAAGTCATTCTTATAGGTAGCCCCCAAGACATATTTTCCTTAATTCTATTATAAGTTGTGGATTGAAAATTATTGCTTCTAGTAAAAATTCGGTCTCATCTTCCCAATGAGAAGTGAAACAGTTTCGAAATTTAGAATTAAATAATATATGATTATAGTCTTATTGTTTCAGCTGTTAAGGACTTGTTTATGAATGGACCAAGTTCATTTTCTAACTTGACCAATAACCAATTACGAAGAAGATGAATCAGGCTTCATATTTCCTTCTCAATTTTTCCAATTCTAAGTTCAATAAAACAGGAATAAAACAAGGATCGTATGATTTATTTTTGATTGTTCTAAGCTGATGGACAAATCAAGTACACTTTCATCCTTTCCATTCGTGATAGATACAAATATGAAGAACGACTAATATATATAGCATTTAATGTTGGTTGGTATGAAAAACATCTAAGTCTGGAAATTTAAAAAATATAAAACTTTTCTCTCTCTCTCTCTACAGAGTAGAAAAGATTTTTAATGAAAAGAATTTCTTTGGTTCCACCAATTATTTTATATGAGCTTTTTGTGTACAAACATAAGTTAAAAACAGGAAATATTTATAAACAAAAATTTGTATTCCATTCACGTATTTTGCATGCGTACATACAATATAATAATAATTTCATTAAATGCAAATAAAAATATGGAAAAGTGAATGTGTTTGTGTGTGTTCTCCATTCATATAAGCGTAAGGCTAATTCATTTTGAGTCATTATTTTGTGACATTTTTTGATTTTATCGTTCAGGCACTTCAGGTAGAAGTTTTGCAATTAATTTTCATAATTTAAATATAATTTAATTGCTTTCATTTGTATGTTTATAACATGCCTCGGAAATCTTAATTTGAAAATGCGAACAAGAAGACAAACACAAATAAACAAACGAACAAACTACAGCACACACACACACACACAAACACAAGTACAACACATATGAAAATATTGTAAATATACATGAAAGTATTATTATTTCGACATAAAATATGAGAGTCATCAGCATGCATGCATGCTTACGTGTGCATGTGTGTGAAAGTATCTGTCTGCACATACAGGAGTACACTTATTTATGCGTGCATGTTCATAAGTGTCTAGCATATGTTAAAGTTTTCGAAAAAGTTTCTGCTAATCTTGGAAATTTTATTTAATGAAAATATTATAAAAACCACAAATGACAAAAAAAAACATTTACTTTATCTTCATTTTTGCTTCTTTTTTTGTTTTTGAAAATAACGATTTTTTTAACGGTATTAACTTTTTGAAGGAGACAAACAGATTAAAATGAAACGCCTTGAAATTAAGTGTAAATCCAATGACACAAGAAAGATGTAGTTGGTCTTCCATTTAACTTTTTATAGGCGTATTATTCGTGTACTCTAGTACTTAGTTTAGGCTTGATATCATCCGCGTAGTACGACTTGTTTATAGAATAGAAAAATATGCGTTTAAGTAAATGTGTTGAAATGCATTTTTGGTTTGTTACTCAGAGCTAACTGTGCTAAAAGACTTTTTCAATTAATTTATCTTTATTTTCGTCTCAAGGTATACTTCTTTTTTTTGTTCAAGAAATTCTCTAAGCTTAACCTAACTTACTTCTATCTGGCGTAAAGTCATTTCTCATAATTTAACTACATTCGTAAATTATTCTGTTTCCTTTCTAAAAATTACGAAAATGACATGAAATGTTGATTTTTGAATGAATATTTCTGATTGAGTTTCTCACAAGACGAGAATAAAAAGAAAGAGAACGTTTGTACATAAATACGCTCGTAAAGCTAAGAGAAATTGAAATACCAACAAAAGGAAAACCTAAGACGAACTCTTGTAGATACTGTTCTCTAATTCAATACAATATTTATTAGAAACATTTTTAATATTTTGTTGTACGAGAAAAGAAAATTTGACTTGATTTTTTGTTAATGCAAAATCGACAATCAAAACGTCTATTAATTCAATAAAAAAAAAATTATTTTATTGAAAAATTTACCTTAGTGCTCCCCCTAAGACGTAGTATAAGACCATGTACAACGATTTGGGACAATCCTGGCTATTGAGAGATTATGCTTCTAATTTCATTTTTTCTAGTCTTAACGGATATTACGGGATTTGTGTTTTTATCTATATCAGCTGATTTTGCTCTATTCTTTTGCTGTTGATTAATCCCGAATTCGATTTTATATTCTTTATTCTCTTGACATATGTTGTATATAGTACAGGAGCAAACCGTACTGCGATTTGAAAAATATATTGCATTCGCTTTAGCCCCTAGTTCGCTAGCTTTAGGATTTCAATGAAATTTGTCACCTTAGTTGGCTCGAAACTCCATGCTGATTCTGGAACTATGAAATGTGCGCTGGTTTCTAATTCTGTAGATAGCCGCACACAGCATAAGATGGGACGTTTCCGCTTGTCGCTCTGCATAAATCGGTATGTGAAATATCCATATTTTTCAAGTAGTACCTTAAGAAGTTATGTTCCATGTAGAAGACAATAAACAAATGGAGGTCGCTTCTCCGTAGTTCGAACAGTTTGTGTGCAGTACCCCGGAAGATTTTTTTGAACCTTTTAACTTTGCCGTTTTCAAGCGCTTTGCTCCTAATGGCTTTCTTGCTTCTTCCGCCCGTAGTGGCATCAACCTGGCTCCTTTAATGCGGCTCCTTCATACGCTGCAGAAAGTTTTCGAACCTGTCATGGTTCTTCTGTTCCTTGTTCGATAGGCAGTCAGTTGATAGCTCTCGTTAACTTCAATACTATAAGGCGCAGTTCTTATCGCTTACCCAACTTACTCAAGATTTGAAAGCACTCTTACACAAGCCTAAATGTTATTGTTTGCCCTTTGAGGACCTTTGGTGCAGTTTGACTGTCGAAGTGCATGCAGATAAGCATTCTTCTGCTTTGCTTTCTTAGACATTCGGAGGAACATACAGTGATTGCTTAAACTTCTGCCTTTAATATCGAAGGAATATTTCTCAAAGGTATGAGCTTTTTATCTTCTTACGTGGCCTTTTGTAAGTAATGGTAAATTGTAGCTTTAACGCATTTAAGGTGTTAATCATTATCATTATCTCTAACAATTAATTGCTTCTAATTAATTCCTTATAGTTATTCTTCGATAATTTAACATAATATGTTTTCATTAAAATATACTTTTCATAATTTGTATATTCTTGGAGAAAATCTTCTTCATACATATATACATACTTGGAATAGTTTAATAACTTAATAAGAAGAACTGATGAAAAATTGTAATCATTATTTTACTGCACACACACACTTGTATATATATATATATATATATATATATATATATACATATATATATGACTATATTTTTGGTTAAGTTTGACTTAAGTTTTATATGAATATTCATTTAAATGATCCCAAAAGAGAAATTCAAGAAAATAATCCCAAAGGGAAAAAGGACATGAGGCAAGGAAAGGAAAGGAAAGGAAAGGAAAGGAAATCAACTTTTGTTTTTAAGAGCCATAAACATTCTTCGAGATAAAGCAAATATGTTTTCATATGCGAGTGCAAACAAATAAGAAAGTAATCCACATACACGTATATATACATACGCTCGCATGCATATAATACAAGTTTTGTAGATATTAAAATTTATTCGTAATGAATGCATTGTTTTTCTTGGTATTCATGTTGTGTATGTAAGCGAAATTCTTTTTTTTTCATCTCTTTTCGAAATATCAACAAAATCTCAAACTTTTAAGATCTTGTTGGGAGCCTAGAATAACTTTTGTTCCGTTCAAACTTATATATAAAGAAATTTTATTGAAATTCGAAACCACGACGTTTAGACTAATGCGAGCGGATAGAAAGGGAGAAAACGAAACTAACGGATGAGAGAGAGAGAGGCAAAGGGTGAGGAGAGTATGAAAATAGGAAAAGAAAAAAAGAAGAAATAGGGAGACAAACAAGTTGTTATCTATAGAAAATTTTACCTCTAAAGGTAGAGGAAGAAAGAAAGAGGAAAAGAGTTTCAGAGAGAGAGAGCACGGCTTAGCTTAAATCCTATAAAACAGAGAGAGAGAGAGGCGAATTAACTAAAGATATATTGAATGTCAGTTACTGCACCTCAGGGATTTGCTAAGAAGTTGTCTAGAAATTTATTTCTTTTCTACTGCTGAAGTTCACAAAAATGTTCAATGAAATACTTTTCTTGAATCATTTTATCTTTTTATTTGAATTCTTGCATCTTCCAGGTCTAAAAGCTTCGATTAATACTCTCTAGTTATGTTGTATTATCGGCTTGAAAGTAATTGATTAACCAAAATGTTTTGTATCTCAAAACATTTGTAAAGAACATTTATATTTCCTATTCGGAAATATTAATTAATAATTTTGTCTTATTTCTGATGCCTAGGTCCTCTCGTCGGATCTATAAGTTCTGTCTTTCTTCTACCTAATCCCACATTCAAAGTTAAACCACCTTTTTTATAATCGGCATTCAAATATAATTTTTTTTCGGCCATTATTAAACTTAAAAACAGCTAAAATCCCTAATATCATATGTCCTCCCGTTTGCGTCAGATAATCTACTTAAAGTCAAACAATAGTCGAGCCCTCAAATCTCTCAGAAGCTCGGATGATTACGGATAAATTTTTTAAACGCGATCATCGGTAGTCGAAACCAAAAAGGAAAGCGGTTATATTCCCCATTTTGGTTTACTCGTCCGCTGGCGTTGCCAACTCCTTTCACTCTTCGCCAGAGTTACCCTCTTTTGTAATATATAACTTACGGTATCGCTTATCACTTATGGCAGTAAAACATACAGTATTCTGTGGTACAGATTTATGAACTTAGGGAGGGACAGTGTGCACCAAAACGAAGGCCCGACTTTGGTCCTTACACATTGGCGCAATCTTCTGCCCCTTCGAAGCTAAAAGATCGGCTTTGCTAAACTAGAGATAAATCTAGGTATTGTTCCTTTAAATGCTATATATATTAATGAATTCAACATATTTTTGGAACTTCAGGTAAACGGTAGACAGAGTGACATACAAAAAGACAGATGTGGTGAGGCCAGATTTAGTATATACACTCATCTATATACGTATCTCTTTAGACATTATAAAAGGTAGTGTTAAAATTAATTTAACAGAATTTCTTTACTTACCTTCGGTATTTACGTTAACTTTTCATGAAAACTTGAACTTCATGAGAATGCATTAGAGAGATCTAAGTGTACATTTGTTTATATATACTCTTGTATGCTTTTATTTTCCAGTTTACTTTGTAAAGTTTCACATGTATAATCGTAAAATATATTAAAAAAAAAAAATAAAAAATAAAAAAAATAAAAAATACAAAAAAAAGAAAATATTTGCAAATGTTAGTGAATGCACTGAAAAACGAGTGGAGATATAAGTGAAAAAAAGAATGCTGTTGTTGGTGAATTATTGCAACAACATTGGGATATGGTGGTTGCACAGCAGATCAAACTTACAAAAAGTGTTGAGTTGATGAGCCTCTGGCGTCTAATTGGGGCCCTCCTGGTGCTCTCGGCAACGACGGGGGACTCCGCAAATAAAATCGTCTTACCGCAACAAATTAGTAACAGTGACAACATCATAAATGCTCCCACTGGTATGCACCACTTTGCTAAGAATTCAATTTTGGCGGGCAGTAAAGGTACAGTTGTCAGTAGCAACGGCGTCATAGTTGCTGGAAATACAGCTCATACTTCATCATCAGTACCATCATCAGCATTTAACAGTAAGTGAAGCAACCACATGTGATGATGCTTTCTATCTAAATAGAAAGGAAAATGACATTTATGTAAATGTTTTCGTTCCTTTCTTTTTTTTTGCTTTCTCCTTTTTTTTTGTTTTTTTTTTTTTTGAATTCCACACTCTAAACTCACACAAATAAATCTGTATGTATGTATGTAAGTACATGCGGTTGTTTATGAAGTAGCAAAGCGTTATTTTATATTTTTGATAATTTGGTTTTTAGTTTGTGTTTATACGAAGTTTACAACAAAAGCACAGCAACAGATGTTGTGAATTCTATGCAATGGTAGCATATGGCTTATTGGTTTGTTAGATGAATGAATGAACAAACGATAGTTGTTGGGTCAACGTGAATAAATTTATTTTGCATTTTTATGCGCCCTATTGAGAGCTGAAAGCAATACGGTTTTGCGAACAATTGCGAACAGTTCGCTACGGTCGCTAAGAAATCTTCTAAATCAGTTGAACAATATTCTTCGGGGACAGAGAAATAAAAGTCTTCTCCCTTTGTGACTAAAATTAGGGAGAACTAAAAGAGATATTTCTATGGCTTTTCCTCAATAATAAAGGAAATTGATTCCTATCAGAACACTTGTTAGATTTCTACAGTAGTAGCAGTAGTATGGTAAAAGGGCTCTAATATTCACTTTGCTAATATGTGAGAGGTAAAAAGTGAATATAGTTTTAAATGCTAGGTATCCGGGATTCGCTTAAAGTCAAATGTATTTTTCTTACACTTACGTTTTTTTCAAAACTCTGCTTTTTTCTTCTTCGTTTTTTTTTTTCGTATGTCTTTACAACTCTTATACTGACTGTCGTGTATTAATGACAAAATGACAGCCATTGATGACAACAACGAAGATGACTGATGGTACTGATGCCACATTGATATGTTTTTTCTATCATTTAACCATTATGTGATGTGATGTGATGATGATGGTAGGGAAACCACTGCCATTGCCAGCGTGTGTGTGTGCACACATTGATTTTATTTTAATGTTATGCTAGATTTCCAGTTTATTTTCTGTAACCAAACAAATCTCTTTTTGGTTTTTGTCCACCGATATTTATATTTGTATGTGTTTGTGTAATGATTGAAAAAATTTACTAAAGTTTTTACTGATACGTTATATATTAATTTAAATATTCGCTATCACATCTACTTAATTATCACTTAGTTGTCATTTAAAAATCATATTTGATTTTGGTTGTATAACAACAATGACTTGATTAATACTTTTTTTTTTTTTGATTTAACTGACGAAAAAATTTCGAAAATAATTTTTTTAAATATTTTTAAATGATGTGATTCGTTCTCTCCATGCAAAAAAAAACGAGCTAAGTGATGATACTTTTATGATAACGTATTTTTTTATATAGTTTACGTTCTTGAGTAATCTTGACACACATACAGACACACAGATATTAAGGAAAAGTTATGTATCGTGTGTGTGTTTCATATGCATAACTCTTATGTTATGTTTGCATAGAAGACACATGTATGCTTATCATTAAAATATATACAAGAAATGAAAGATTTTTTTTTCGTTCTCCAACTTTTGATTGATTCTCGTTTCTAAGGAGATAATTAAAAGTCGTTGCAGATTTTACTGAAAAGTTTATCAACATAATTACTATTACGATTAATAGTTATAAGTAGAACATTAAGTAGTTCCAATAAATATGTTGCATTTGTCCATGGATTCCATCCCTTGTTTGCTAACTTATGAGATAATTTAATGAAATCTTGTTTGGCGGTAATTGTGCATTGATGGGCTTAACTTTGTTGTGACTTTGCATTGAACATTTTCAACTTCATTCTCTGCGAGCGATGTTTTTGAATACATAGTCATAAGAACAAATACACAGGCATACATACGCGCGCACACACACACACTCATACACATTTGAATCCTGTTTACTATTATTGCTTAATAATCTCGTTTTCACACAACCCGAGAGAGAGCCAGTACATAAATTTATAATAAAGTTATCGTTTCGACTTCATATCTGTTATAAACAGTTGAGCTTTGTGTTCAGGGTTTCTGGTTTTATATCATATATTCATCATCACACCACTATTATCATCTTCATGATATAATTTCCTTCAATGGAGTTATTTTAAGAAAATATTTTCATAAAGATTTTATGCTTAATAAAATTTGAAATCATACAAATTTCTGTAACTTTTCAATGCCGTAGGAGTTTAATGAGCTGTAATCGAATTGTTGAATTATAGGTTTGCATTCATAGATTAAATGCTTTACATCAACAATTATTGTACCGAAGATAGATTTGATAAGAAGTTTATTTATATCTTCGAATGGTAAGTAAACTTGCGTCTAGCATGGCCGGAATTGTATGCTCTGACGACTAGATGAGTTATATTTCTTTTAAAAGCCGACAATTTGAATGGGATCCTCGTCTTGTATGTAGTTCTCATTATGCGTATTATTGATAGAACCGGATACACTAATAGGTCTAGCACGTGCCGAACTGAGTTCTCTGACTTGTAGATGAGTTATTTTTCCTTAAAAGCGGACAATGGATGGGGTCCTGGTCTTGTATGTATTTTTCATTATGCGTATTATTGATAGAACCAGATACATTATTATGTCTAGCACGTGCCGAACTGAGTTCTCTGACGGGTAGATGAGTTACTTTTTTCTTTAAAAACTGGTCTTACATGCATTTTTCATTCTCCATATTATTGATAAGATCCAAATACATTAATGTTGTTATTACTGCTCCAAGTGTAGTAACAAAGAAAAGACTGGAAAATGCTTCTATAAGAAAACGGAAGGATCGAATTTTGAACTCATTTAGTCAAGTCTGTCTTACATTGCAAATATTCTAATATTTGTTGTTAATTACGGCACAAGGATTCTTAAGGTTCATCACATGTGATGTATAATTTAATTCTCTTGAGTTAAGTTGAGACCTAATACCTTATGGACAAATAACAAAAATTTTCTATGAAGTTATTAATGTATTGCTGATTTATGAATACTTTGTTGAATGTTTTTAATTTTGTATAAATTGAATGATTTGAAATAGCACACACAGAGAAATTCCGAATACTCTCAACGTTTTAATTTATAGAATATAAGCATACATCAGATCTAATTACATACACGAACGTGCTATGGCAAGAAATTACCAAAAATGGTAATAATTTTAAATATGCGTATTATATGAAAAGTTAGTATTCATTGCAAAGCCCTACATTGGAAAAATAATAATGTATTACCCTTAAAAATAATAATAAATGTAAATGTTCTCATATATGCATATATGTGTATGGGAGGTTATAGAGAGCATGTGATGCACACATAGATGTGAATACACGAAAACACCTCAAAATTGTATTCGTTGAAGTTGGCAAACGTGATTGCCTCCTAATATCCAAACGAGACAAAAGAGGAAACAAAGCCAAGGCCTTGTCGTCATCGTCATCATCATCATCATCATCGTCATCATCATCATCATCATCATCATCATCATCATCATCAGTATCAACATCCATATCATAGTTCATATCCAAACATATGTATGGCAGACACGTTCTACGATTGCTTTTATTCACGACAATTTCAAATGGTTAGCCTGTAACGGTACTAGATTTCAACGCTTCTATATATCTATCTATATACACACATATATACATGTATATGTATATGTAGTAGCTCTGCTGGTAGTAATGGAAAAATTACATTTGTAGAAAATTAGGACAAACTACCAAAAATACATCTCTTAGTCATTTAGGGTTACAATGCAATCGATTGTAGCTTTTTTCATAAATGTTTAACCAAATTGCAAGCGTCATTGTATTGCGCTCTTTTTTTTCTGTTTTTTTTCTTTTCATTTGTTTCATTTGTTTGTCTTAACAATTTTGTTTTGAAACTAATGGTTCAATTGATATGAACATATGGTTAAAAAGCAATAAAAATGACAAATATTGATCGTGCTACGGAGATTCAATTAGAGAATGACAACAGTTTCTAGATTTATGGGTGAACCATTTATAATTTATAGTTATTTTCCAAAATTTTGTATGCGATGGATGTCATATGTGTGTTTGTGCATATGCAAAGCATTTACTTTATACGATGACTTTCAAAACATTGCATCAGATCGATCCAAAAGTAAATAAAAATTCCTTATGTAACTAAGAATGATGAATCCTCTGAAAACTATATATAGATCCATAGTGCATCTTTCAATTACATTCACAACACTATACTATATGTATATAAGGATGTTCGAATATAAACAAACACATGTAAGGTAAATTTCATTAAAAATTAATTTAAATTTATATAAATAAATAGTATCTCTAGTTGTAGGATTATTTTCATATGAATTCTTTGAAGGCTTGATGCATATGGGCTGGAAATTTTCATAAGATTCTTACTTTACCTTTTTAGACTTATCAGGATAGCAAGACATATAGATGATGGGCGGGCAGGTATTAACACGTTAATATTAACCACTGGAAGTATATTAGATTTGTGAAAAGTATGCAAAATACGTTCCACTTTAATACTAACCTCTGCTAGAATATTCGATTTATCAAAAGTTCGCACACATATATTTTTGATATTTCCTAACAAGACGATATGTTTGTCTTACTTCGGATTACGATGGCGAGAAAGTTTGTTTCAAAAATGTTTTCGTATCACTCTTCTAGGGGCTGGAAAATATCTGGGGATTATACTTCACCAATATGAATGAGAATGACTTAAGGAGTAATACCCAACAACCTAAAAAAAAGAGATTATTTTTTTTGGAATTGAAGGATAGATAATAAAATAATAACATTTAAGAAATTTATTAAACATATATTTAAATATTAAAAAATATTATTTTTTTGGAGAATTATTATAAAAATTCGTATCCTCTGGAGACAATATTTTCAAATCAAGTGTTTCTGCCGTTCCTCACCGGTATAACTGGTCCATGTTTGAATAAAAAAAAATTCACCTAAACGCCTGTGGCTAAGTAAATCAAGTATTATTTGTTAGAAATTTTGAATTCTGTGTGAGTGACACGTGTTTGAACAGAAAAGTTTAATTTTCGACCAAAAAGGGAGGGCACTTTTTTGTTAACAAAATTGTGTTTAGATTAACTTATCGAAACTATCTGGATGGATTACTAGAGCATGATGTTCCAGAGATATTGTAAAAGAATTCAAACGAAAAGAATGAAAAATTGTTTGAGTTATAATGCGCAACTTTTTGAATAATTGTATTGCGAAATAAAAGCTTTTTAAGTTTTGAAGTGTCTTAGATCTTCCCTTATTACGGTAAATTTTTTTCTATTTTTTTCTATTAGTCTTCGAACCCAGGACCATAGAAATAATCTTCGCGGTTCTAATATTCATCCTTCTTCGTTCCTCGTAGATTATTATTATGCTGGAAAGTGTTTATTTTGCTACCGAAGGGGAAAGCCAGTAAAAAAAAAATCTGGAATTCTTAGCTTCAAAATCTTCATCCCAATTTCAAAATTCCAGGGCAGAAAGTTCGCAGATCGTTCGTATCAATGACGCTACTTTGGCGTACTTTTTTTTTGGAAACGCTTTTAAATGAACATAAATATTTTCTATTTTCTCTCTCTGAGAGTGTTAGGGAAGTTGGATATGAACAGTTAAGATATTGGACTGGAACTGCCCAGCAGAAATTTATTTGGCATAGACAGTCTTCTCGCAGCGTTTGAGAAAGAAATTTCAAAGAAAACATTTTTTTGAGTGGTTTTTCTCCAACATATTTAAGGATCTATTAATTAAAAATAAAAATTTAGTTCAATTTTTTTAAATTAATTTTTTAAATTTAATTTTAATTTTTTTAATTAATTAATTTTTTAAATTAAATTTAAAAATTTTAGTGGTGTATTACTTAAAAACATATTAGAGATAAGAGAGGTGAATAGACGATAATTGAAACTTTTGGTCTTAAAGCTTAAATAAAAAAATATGTCATTTTGCGGGAGCCGACTAAAAATACGTTACAATAACACAAAAGTCGTAAAAAGGCGTTTTGAAAACTCATTTCAGTAGAAGTACTAAAGGCGCGGTGAAATGCCTCTGGTTCTAATTTCTTGCCCCTTAAATGCTGAGATGAGAAAGTTTTTAAAATTCAAAGAGCGTTATTGATATCGTTTTACCAGGTACTCTCAGCGAAAGTCACCTGTGTACGTAAGCGCGATTAGAAAGAGTTACAGATAGAGAGGGGAGGAACGTAAGAGTTGTCTCTGAGAATGTTGGATATGAAAATCTAACTATTGGGGGTTGTTTTTCAAAGATGGTTAAAGGTAGAGGAATAGCTTTAGGACTTTTGGCTAAGAAGGCCGATTAGTCATACTAAAAGGTTTGATTGGTGGACAAATCTTTTTTATTTTAGTTCTGAACATAGCGCACATCAATCAGGACTGAGTGAAAACTTTTGCCCACGCATTGCATTATACACTGATATAAGCAAGTAAGTCGTAAGCCAAAAGGGTATACAGGTTACTGGTCCCATGCATCAGTTCCCTTGTCTCTCTGTAATATTACTGCAAAGTATTTCTTCACAGGGTGAAAAGGTCGTTGAATTGGGTCCTATTTTTGTATATTCAACATCTATCAGAGGAACCGAATAGAATAACGCAATTTGTACCTGATGACCACCGGTGACAAATTTGGATCTGCCCCTTTCTTAGAATCGCATAGCCTGGCAGATGCTTCCTGCGTACCTTTTAACCGCAAGGCATGTCTCTTTTGCCACTAGCAGGCGGCACACGAGATTTTTTTTGGTGTGGATATTTCCGTAAACATTTCGAAAGCAATTGACTTGTCAGTTGTTCGAACTGGGTGCAATGGAAAAATGTGTGCTATCCGTCTTCTGCTACATTATGTCGTAAACATCGTGGGTAGTCTTCGTGTTTTAAGCGATGGAGACGGGCTTTGAAACGGCTATATCTCCTGTTTTACATAGAAATTAATTTCGCCATGTTTCCGCGGGAACCAGTCTTCAGTTTCTGGTATCAGAGGCTCTGCGTCCATTTTCCTTTCATTGTTCTCATCTATTTAGTCATGCGTCTAGTGTTTTATCTCTGGTAAGGCAGTGCTTTTCCCTTGAGTTAAGACCAAAAATTAAAAGGGTGTGTACATCCGTATTCGAGAAATGAAATGAGAAGAATTTTTGTTTTTTTTTCTCTATCGCACGTTCAGTATATGCACATATGTCCTTGAAAAATAACGCACTTTCACTTACCCAATTACGGAAGTGCATTAGTGGTATTGTAAACGATATAGTTGTTGAAGCAAAACCACATATTTATCGACTGTGTAGCTAGAAATCTCACATCTGCGAAGAAAAAAATGAATAGCAGAAATAACTGTAGATACACTAAAGTGTAAGTTATTTGTCTCGTATAAGAGAAAATGAAAGTGGAGTAATAAAATTTGTGCCCATACTTTGTAATGCATTTTGAAGAATAAGAAAGAAGAGGAAATTTTCTTATGCTTTTACTCTCTTTTTTTTGTAAATAAACAAAACTCTTTAGTTCAGCTAATATTGATGAGACTTAAATGATTTATGTGTTTAAATTTTAGTTATATATCAAATACATGATTTCTCCATTTAATATGTGATGTTAATGCTTACACTAATTTTAACTAAATTTAACCTACGATTGATTGTATAAAAATTATAAAATCTTGATTTGTTTGTGCATTAATTGAAATGTAGTTAATTAATATTGAGTTGAATTCGTAAAAAGAGCAAAAGGAAAACTAATTATTTATACTCTAATATAACGTTTTACATAAACAAACAATAATATAACACTAAATAAATGAAAATAAACACAAAAAATAATGTAAATAAAACTGTACGTCTGTACGTCTGTGTAGGTATGTATGTACATATAAATGATACCATAGTTAGTTTAGCTCTCAATACCACTGTATCAAGTATCAATTCTATCTTGATTCTTGCACTCATGAAAATATTAACAACAACTGAATAGGTAAACACACTGCATGGATGAAGTTAGAATAATTTTCATTTGTGTTATAAAATTACGTATACGTACAGAATGATAAATTTAATATGTACATGCCCTCTCCTCTAGTGGGAAATATTGAAAAAAGAGAAGAGATAAAATAGCAATTATTTATACTGAGAAATTTATTTATTATAAACACAGTTTTGACTGCACAAGAGAGAGAAAGAGAGACAGAGAGTGGCTCAGTTGCATAATCATTACTGACAGCATAGTGTTGTCTTTTTCCCATGAGTACAAATGATTTTATGCAAAAACTTATTTACGCGTCTTTTCGAAGTAAATGTGTGTGTGTGTGTCTACGCTTATAACATGTGCATGCATACATTTATTTTATTACCTCTTAATGTAACCCATTGAAACGCGCGTCCTTTGTACACGTTCTGGGATATAACAATGTCATCAATGTTACAAATGACTATTGCGGTTTAGTTAAATATCAACAACGTACTGTATTATGCAGACAATATATGGTGTTTTGTTTCATATGCTTGTATAATTAGACAGACGTATGTGCGTCGTGTTTGCGTTTGCACGTGCCAGTAGTAGTAATGCTTATAGAGTTTATAGTTTGAGCCTAAAACACAAAAACTCTAATACTGTGTGCTGTGTGCTGTACATGAATACTGCATTTGTATAGGAGCTTAAATTTTTGTTTTAATTAAAGGTAATGAATTCTGAGCGGATCTCGTAACATATCTGCGGCTGGCCTTAGGACTTGATCGACAATTGTGGATAATTCGACTACACAAACAATTTTCGAGAGCAAGTGTTAAGCTAACTGCAATTTCATGAAAGTGTATCACAAATGCACCCCCGCCCCACTTTCCTGTGTTTCCACTTACACCATTAGCAAAATGGAATATTCTTGTTTTGTTATTCCGTAGATATAACAGCTGATTATACTCAGGCGTTGGATTATAAAATTGCTTTAGAGAGTTTGTGATCAAAAAGTAGAAAGATTAAGTTTTATTCAATTCAATTCAAAAGTCAAGTATTATAAGCTTCTATTGAGCTGGGCTCTTGATAAGGAATTTTATTTCAGAGTCATATATCTTGTCTACTAGAAGCGATCCCTTCCAATTACCGCCATATAATCCTTGATTTTTTCATCATTCTCTCACAGTACATTGAGTCTTCCTCATTATTTCACCGGAAGTTAAGATCGTAACGTTTTGCAACCGACTTTTTTATCCGAATTATATTTCCGTTTTCACTCTCCGACTAAAGCTATAATAAACATTTAGAGATATTGGCATTAAAATTTGGAGCAGTTGTCAATTAGGATACAACCAAAGTGATTTGTATGAATAAATCTTCCTACCTTTTCAGTGCTCTGTATACTGTACTGTGTTATCTTCTGTATAAATCTCTTTTCTAATCTATCTTTAAGTCATTATCTTCATATGGAACCATCAAATTTAATTAGCATTTATGATTTAAGGAGTTTTTCTATCCATTTTTACTAAAGAGATAACATTCAAATTAATGTTTTCTTCTCGTTATAATTGCAAATTTGGAAATATTTATAAAATTATTTTCTATTTCCTATATATGAAAATGTTTTAATATTTTTTTCTTCCTTTATCGAGACCTACACATGATGATGATGTTTAAATTAATATCGAAACAATGATGTCAACTTGAGCATACACAACAACGTCTAAAATGTATATAATTGCATGCGGCTACATATCTATTTAAGTGCAATATGTCTGCATCTCTCAGACATATTTCAAAATATTTACATGTGGTTATCATGCACTTGCAATATGTTCACGATAAATATATAAATACGTACGTGTTTAGGCATCAATTCATATACATGTTTGTGAATGTGAATGCCGACGATGCTATGAAAACTTTTTCTTGTCAATTAATGCTGTGGTAAATACTGTAAGTTTATTGCAGGTTAATTTATCGGTTGAATAATTGAAATTTGATTGGATTTAATTATGGAGTTGCATTACTGGCATTAGGATAACAACATGATTAATACTCTATGGGAGAAATAATAATCACGTGAAAGCCCTATGCATGTTAATGTGTTTGAAAGCATTTATCGAATGAAACAAAAGGCCGGAGAGAAAATTCTGTCATATGAGTTTTTGTTATAAAATTTTTTTGTTCCCCTATACACCCCGTCAAAGAATGGAGATAAAACAAATTTATTCTTCTATTGTATATGCTTCTGTATATATAGCTTCATACTGCATTAGTTCGGCCTCAAGGGAGCCTATTTTTTTTTTCTAAATTTAATTCATCTCTAAAATTTGAAGTTTTATTTTCGTTTTTGTGGAAATCAAGGAAAGATCTTTAAAATTTTCCAAATAACTCTTAATAAGTTTTAGTTGAATCACTCAAAAACGATAACGATACCAGAGGAGTTATATTTTTGATATAAATACTGAAACGTGCAGAGATATTAACGAAATGTAAGAGATCAAGAGAGATCAACTTGTCAAATAATTTTCATTAATAATAATAATAAATCAAATAATTATTATTATAATTATCAAAAATATTTTGTTAATACGAGAAAAAGAATGCAAGTATTTTCAAGTTAAAAGCATCTCCAGGTTTGAAATGTTTTCTATGTCCGGGGTTAAGTTGAAGAAAGAAAAATCATATAAAAGCTAAACTCTCCGCCACTTGATTTAAAAACAAAAAGAGTCTATTCATTAGTTTGTCTGGAATCCCTATTAAATCTAAGAAATAAAAGCGCTTTGTACTGTAAGCAGTGGAATTTTCCTATACGAAATAATTGCTTGATTCCATTTATCTATGTTCTAAGTAGTCTCGTCAGTCTTGTCCAAATTAATCAATTAATCTGCCCAAAATGAAACTTTGTCTTTTATTGCGGTCTCCTTTTCTGAGATAAATTTTTATTTAACAGCTTTAGAAGTAAGTTCTGTAATAATCCATATTTAACATTATTACCAAATCGTTACTCTCTGTCCGTCTGGCCTTCCATTTATTTCTTTGAATCTATTCTTCAACGGCTTCTGCCACTGAACAGATTAACTCGAGCTCAAAATCCTATCTTTCTATCTTATCTCGTTAACGATCGCTCATGAAAGGGGAAGAGGAAGTTGTCTTCTTCTTCCACTTTATTGCGTTTTGGCGTTGCCAATCGTTCTTATTGTATAATATAATCATAATTTTGCGGCTATGAAACTCCATATTAGTTATAATTCTATTGTAGAATAATTAAAACTACAATGAGTGAAGAACAAGTTAATCTAAATAACGTAGGATAGCATGCTTAAAAGCACTATAGAATTAAACGTAATATAACTTAAGTATGGGTCAAAACGAATACTCGACTTTGGTACTCACAATACAAAAATACCCTTCGACTCATTCGGATCTATGGCACACAATTGTGAGGGAACAGGCAGTAACACTAACATTGAAAAAATAATTCAGAAATATCAATCCAAGACACTTTTTCTTATTATTAATGCCCCGTGGTTCTTTAGCAACCAAGCTTTCTTTTCGTTAAAAATCTGATTCAACGTTTTTCTTCAAAATACCTTCTTAGACTGAGCAACCATGTAAGTCTCTTGGTAATATCTTTTCTAAATGAATTCGATGAGATAAGAAAATTGAGAGAAAAGGTATTATTATTATTATCATATTCTAGACTAATGAAATTAATTCTTAGACTAGAGATGAGAGCACTAGTAGCTTAGGCTATCGGCTTTGTTGGTGCTTTTCATTGTTTTTTATGAAAAAACTCTAGCGCAATGAGATTTGAAATCACGTGTACTGACTTGCTAGAGGCGCTAGAGAAAAGGTATCATATACTGGATCTTCTTTTTAAAAATTATTCAATTTTATTTTAAATTAAACAATAATTATGTAGTTTAACACATAAATGTCGCTGACGAATCTATATGATTTCTAAATAGTATCACCTTTCAAATGAAATGTATCAAATTGACATGATATTTCGACCTCAAGTTAGTTGTCTTTTTCTTCTAAAACTACAGTTGTAATTTTCGAAACAATGGGAAAATCTGAAGCTTATGTGTTGATAAAACATTGCTTTTGAATGGCAAAAGTACTGCCCAAAGCAAGAATGGACTTGAAAAAGTGTTGAGCTAAGTTTTGTCCGTTGAAAAAAGCAATTTATCAATGTTTCTCTAACTTGAAACCAGATACGAATGATGTTGACCGCTCTGGTGCCCCAAATCCGGTGGCTATTTCCCAAAAAAATAGTTAAAGTGCACGAAATCTTTTCGGAAAATTGAAAAGTGTAATTGCGTGAGATAGTTGACATCCTAATGATATCGAAAGTCAAAGCATTTACTATTTTGCATAAATATTTGTCCACCAAAATGCTCTTTTCGAAATGGGCGTTTTGTTCATTTTTTTCAAAAAAAATACTTGTTAATAATGATTCAAAGCGCTGCTTGCTCCAGTTTAAGCGAAATAGGATAATTTTTTCACGCAATACGTGATAAGGGATGAAACACGAATTCATCACTATATTTCAGAGTGAAATCGGCAGTTAGATGAATAGATAGCAAAGGACAAATACTAGCGAAAATCGTACTTTAAAGGGCTGAGCTAAACGCAGCTGTAACTTGAGAATTAATGGTCAGAACTATCTAAACCTTATGTGAATTCATAGTGTGGGCATAGTGAGGGCATCTACTTGTCACGCTGCGAACTTATTGAATGATATGTTATATAGTTTCCTTTGTATATCTTTAAACATCATAGCCATATTATCATACTTGCTCCCATAACGAGACAAAATAACTTCTGCTATTTTCCTCAACTTGCCATAATATTTACTTATTATCTTTTAAACATGTTGTAAATTAAAAAAAAGAGAAAATTAGACAGAACTAAGTCTCCATTAATGGAGTGAATAAAATTTTAAATCACGAACAGCACCGTATCGCTTATAAGTTCAAAAACACGTACTTAGTAAGTTATCTTTATTGGAATCAAATTTATGTGCGTATTACGCCATGAAACGCGATACAATATTTATCCTGAATTTGTTTTTTCTTTTTGCTAGTGCAATGAAAGCGAGATCAGTTGTTGTTTGCACAATAAATTATATTAAGCCTTGAAAATAAAATCAAATCAAAAACAAATAAGAAAATAGTATTCGGCTAATCCGAATCTTTTACACCCACCACCTTTATCTTAAAAAAACTAAATTTTAATATGTGGTCGTGGTAGACTTTTTCAATTTTTATGGAATGCCGTAGAAAACAGCCGCGAAAAATAGGCAGAACATAACAAACTGACAACATACGTGCTTTCAGCTTATACTGCAGGTGTGGCCTGTGATGGATTTGACCCATTTTCAATAGCGGCGACGTACTGTTTCTGGCCAGGAGATTGTTGATCACAAACATTACACACACGCGGATAAACGAATGGACGGACTGACGGTCAGGCGGACAGACGGACATACTTAAATCGATTCTAAATTTAATGCTGATCAAGCTTCATTGTTTGACGTTGCAAACAAAATGACAAAATGAATATATTCCCATCCTTGGTTCGTGGGTATAATAACGCTAATGAAAGAAGGTTCAATTGTTCAGTTTAGCAATGCACGCAACTAATTTAAAATATTTGAATAAATTAATTATTTAATAAATAAAGAATATAAATGCAATAAACTATATTTAATAATTTATTCACACGAAATTTGTACCAAAGCACGATACTGTATTTTTAAAAACCCAACTTAAAACAATGGGAGACTTTTACTTCAGTCACATAAAGTATTTTATTTATTTATATTAATGACCTTTTTTAATTACAACCTTGACGCTCTTCAATACAAAATTGAATATTTGAGAAGTCATTCCATAAGTTCCAAACACTTTAACACATTAATTGATCGATTAAGTAAATTATTATGCTTCGCGCAAATTAATTTTATTGAATTTTTAAACGTTTTCGTATAATGTAATATTAGTTGCTGGTGTGTGTGGCTTGTCAATGAAATTTTGATAATTCTCTGTTAATAATTATGTTCGATATAAAATAAATTTTATTGCTACAAGTGTAACATAAGTGACGTTTTTTCTTGATTTTTATTGAGTGAATAAATGTCAAGTGACATTGTGTATAAACTCGGAGAGAGAGAGAGAGAGAGAAATGGCAATATTTGCCAACTCTGTTATGTTTAACAGACTATCATCTGTTATGTGTACACACAAAAAATACATTTCAACAAAACTTGTATTCACATTTGTTTTGCTAATCTTTTCAATCGAATATTAGATGAGCTAATAATGGATAGCATTGTTTTGTTTCAGCTATTATTGAAGAACCCGAATTTACCGAATACATCGATAATGTCACTGTACCTGCTGGACGTAACGTCAAATTGGGATGTTCTGTAAAAAACTTGGGATCATATAAAGTAAGTGTTGTTGTTGTTATGGTATTTATTTCTTTGCTTTGTCAAAATCTCTTAAACTTAAATATTAGTAATTAATTTAAAAAAATACATTTAAATATATAATTCAATATTAAAGTGCATAAAATTTTCATTTAGCTTGAAGCTGTCTTTTGGTATCAACCTTTGTATTGTTTAAACAAAGAAAAATGTTATATTTATCCTTGAAATATACCCTCAACGCATTAAACTTTCGCATAAAGTAGAGTAAAGAATATCGCAAGAATTTTATGGCAGATTCTGACTTACAGATAATTATAAAAAACTTTTCTAGAATTTTTCTGTATAATTTTCCGGCAGATACCATCCTATGCTATAAATCTTTAAATTTGCTTTCTACTAATATTTATAAATACAAATTTTTGTGAATTTATTTTTATTTTTATTGCTACTTTATTTATTTACTTTAAGACTGATCAACTTATTCTCAAAATCTACAGAATTCAAACGAAATTTGTTTTTAACTCTCGAATTTTTTTAGGGTTTTCATTTTCATTAAACTGCAGACCGAGATATATAGATTCTTATAAAATTTCACTTTAACTATAAAAATATTTATTACACATAAGAAATTTTTGTTTTTTTTTTTTGGGGGGTAATCTAAATGGATATCATTGTCGGACTTTTTATTGAAAATAATTCACTATGAATCAATTCAGTGATATGAGCGTCAGTATACAATGACTACTTTGTTTTTTTTTTAAAAAAAGAGATAAAACTTTATAAAAACAAAAAAGATTAAAAATTTTAAAAGCTTTCGATATATATTAAGTTCAGTTGCGGCAACAAATTTGCCTTTATTAGTTAATTGTAAAAGTCGTAAATGAATGTGATCTACGGTACAATGGCGAAATGTCCATTTTTTCGTTCATCAAATTCATAGATTTCGTTTGTATAGCATTTTCAGTCTGTTTATGTTTATATTTACTTGTTCATGCTTCAGAGTATGTTTGGTTTTAAAATCAGATAGTATTTATTCTCACGTCCTTTTAAATAATTTCCTGTATTTTTAAACAGCTCTTAATTAATGTATGAGGCAAAGAAATGTATGAGAAAGACTTTTTTTTTTTGTTTTAAAAAACACTTGTACGAATGTTGCTCGCTACCGATAAAAATAAATTTGAAATTGCTTGGATCATTATACTTGTTTTCCCACAACACTTCAGTTACCCACCAAAGTCAAAATTTAAATTCACCAATCAATCAAACTAATATAGTTTTTTGTCCGCTCTTCTATAATTTTTCATCAAAATGTTAATAAGTTGAATTCTAATGCACCTAGTATGGTTATCTTTACCTAAATTGTGTGATCTGTGAGTTTTCAGTTCTTGCTTTTTTTTAGGATATATGAAGCCTGAATCCCACAATCCAAACTTCTTGCCTATTAACTGAATAAAACCGATTGCATCAAATGTAATAAACTTGATGCCCGTAACTGCGTCTTCTGTTTGCTTGCTTTCACTTTCAGCTTCTTTGGATGCTGAGTTTATTGCTGTTCTTTATCCTTCTCTGAAGCGTCTAAACTTTTCTTTGATAAATTCCCTTTTATTCTACTTATCATTAATCCTAGCCGCCAGTGTAGTTCTAAATTCCGGATATGTTTTACTTGTAATCGATACTTATTCGTCTCCCTCGTTTATCTGTTTTGATGGTTACGAAAACGCAAGTCACGAAATCACGAAACTTTTTATTACAATTTTTCAGTTGGCTCATCAAACCACAGAGTAGCTATTTCCGATGATGAAAAATTCTAAGATTTATTAATCACCGGATTTCGCGTTTTTCCAAATTGTGTGATAAAACACCGCATCACTATGTTAGAATATTCTCTCGTCACTATGTTGGAATATTCTCTCAAAACTAAAAGAATTCTAAATTACTGGAAGATTACTTTTCTTTTAAGACTGTCGAATGCCTTTTAATTTCTCGAGTTAGATACGCAATTGAATCAATTCTTCTTGCGAGATCAATACAGAGATTAACTAAAATTTATCTGGCGTATGTTTAAACCCTTTTGCTTCTCTATTCATCGGTCATCTGGACCGATCCTCTTCGGTTATCTGGACCGAGCATCTTCGATACAATTATCTTTTTTAAGTGAATTAATCTTTAAATTTGCTTTTTTTTTCAATTCAACCTAAAGTGTGGTAAAATTTCTATTTTATAACAAATTTTGCTTAAGGCAGTCATTTAAGTACTGTTTCACAGTAATGATTTACCAGCAGTTTGTCTAAGCTATCCCATATGTTAAGTAATCCTGATAACTCCCTTTTTTAATTCAAGATCCCAAATCATTACAAGATTACATTAAATCGAAACCACATTTCTATTTTCAAGATACAATTCTCTCTCCTAAAAGAATATTTTATTGACTCATATAAATGGAAAAAAATCATGATTCGTTTCGTTCGTTATAAAGATTGTATACTATTGTGGGCAAAAAGTAATGAGACTGTGTTTTTTTTCCTGCTACTAACCCAACAGTTGTTCACTGCGGTCATACCAACCTACCAAAAAAATACACGCATCGATATATAGTGCGAATATTTAAAAAAAATACTGTGTCATTATATTTTGTAGACAGCTTGAGCATACACACTAGTGTATAGTCCTTCTCCTATTTTTGTTATGAACAATTTTTACTTTTCGCAAGGAGGAATGAGACTTTTCTCATTGCTATGGTATGAAGCATAGGCTCATTGTAGAAATTTTCCATTTAATAAAGTTAATAAATGGATTTATTAGTTTAGATTTCATTTACTTAATGCACATCTCCCTACGGCTGCCTTTCTCTTATATTAAAAGACTACTAGTGTTAAGAAGCTTATGGGTAACTTAACTCATTTAGGGCGCTTTGCATTGCGTTATCATTTTTCTTAATAATCGTCTATTATCGTTGTATTTCCTCTTGGTCTTACTAAAGCTAAAAGATTCAATTTCAATGTCCGTTCACGATTGCTATGATTGGTTGTTTGCAGGTTTGTGATGATTTACTGTTTCATACAGAGTTTATATGCATATGGAATGTGACTGTGCCCCTCTGCTAGACGTATATATATGCACGCTTTTCGTTTTTTTTCTCTCCTGGTTTATTTCTTACACCCTACACCAGGCATAGAATTTATTTTGAAAAATATCGTTACGGAACAAAAATTTTTAATATTTCCGTTTCTGTGGAAAATAATGTTTCGATATAAAAAATAAGTGTGAAAAATACAAAATAAGTCCTTATATGACCACAAGGTTTTATGAGGAAATTACATCAGGAACACTAATCCCATGCTAAACTTGAACCACTTTAATTCGTCTATTCTTCAGACCGGATCGCTTTCCATACAAAGCTGTTTAAGAAAAGTAAGCAGTAGTTTATGATGAATATTGTAGTGCGGGGTATTTAAAAGTCGGCCGTGCCACAAAACGTTGAAACTTGTTTAAATACGAATTGTTAGTTTTTAAACTTTTTCTGTGTCAAATAAAAACTTTTACCTTTTTTTTTAATTACGATTTCATAGTTTATAAATTCATAATAATGTAAATTTAAAATTCTCCCTATTGATTAATACATCGTCATCTGTATTGTGGATTCCATATATATGAAAAATTAAATGAAAAAGTTTGTGCTTTGATATAGAAAATCTTTGCAACCTATATGGGAGGAAATGGACTTAATTAAGAGATTTATTAGAAAAATAAAAAAAAAAAAGAATTTCCCTAATTTTTTTCTTAATATAATAAAAGCGTTATTTCATTCAAATCAGCAACACTCTAAGTATAATTTGTGAAAATTTTTAAATCCCAATTCTTGGATTTTTTTTGAATGATCCTATGTTCTTATATTGGACATGATAACTCATCAAAGCTTGATTTGATACGAAAAACAAAACAAATTGCTTCTCTTATTAGGTAAACAAGGTTCATGTATTGAATAAATGATTTTAAAAAACATTGAAATTTGTATATGTTTGGAAAAAAGCAACCCTTTCTTTCAAATATTTACCGTATTTTGCCTTGTACAACAACTTGTGATCAAGCACTAGCCAATTCTATTTGGAAGAAATGTGGAAAACTTCAAGAAGATCGCGCTGCATTCGTTTATGGTAAATAGGGTCCACTGATTTTGGCAAAAACGCTCTTCAAAGTTGGTATAGTAAGTAGTAAGAGACACTATATTTTTAGAAATTTCTAAAGATACTCTTCGCTAGAATTTTATTTCAAAGCACTTAAAACTTTGAGAAAATACCCTACACGTTATGTTGTACTGTTAGAAAACAAATTAAAATTTTTGAAATTTCAAAATTCCTTAAGCTTGTGCTCATTGCTTCAATGCGAAGTGACTTGCATGACCATCGATACCAAGTTGCTCGTTGTATTTCCTTAAGTCTCCGAAGTTTTTTGGTAGCTTTATGCCAATTCTAGGATTCTGTAAAGTGAACTTTTTCAGTGAATAAGATCACAATCATTCGTTATGTTTCGAATCCGAAACGCTTTTGCTAGACTGACTTATCTCTATCATTGTTGGGTTCGTAGGTAAAGCGCTCATAAACTAATTTCTTTGGAATTGAAAATGGGCGTGGTTACTCAGGTAATTTATCTCATGAAATTATTTCAAACAGTTCTGAGGAACTTTTTGCTGTACCGGAGGTAAACACGCCGCCTTACAAGACGTTTCTTCCCAAGAATATCGATTTTCTTAGGACTCTATCCAAGTTTTTACTATCTCATACAGGTCTTTATAGAGCTATAAGTAGTCATGCTATACAGATTTAGAGTCACACGTTATAAATAAAAATGTATTTATTTTTTTATCCTATTGATTATGATGTAATCAACCGCGTTCTGGCTTTCTCAACAATAATTCGTATCTTATGTCTATTATTGTTCAAATAAGTTTTATCTTACTTTACAGTTTTCTTATTCTTTGCAGTTATTCGTAAAAAAAGAAATTACCAGTATCAATTACGATTTAGTTCAGGGTACGATTTCCAAAATTTTATACGACAAGACTGCAGACTTCTACCACAACTGATGCTCCAGTCGAGAAGATGGCGAAAGTTTACACTGCTTCTTCGTCTTCATCTAAAATCAAAGTTCCGTCACAACCGAACTTGTGTTATTGTTTTTTAAAATCAGCTAATAATAATTTCAAATGATGATTATGCTGTCTTTCTGATACTGCAATATAATCATAATAAAATTAAATAAAACTAAGAAATATTGAAACTGCGATTGGAGGCAAAATAATCGAGTAATTCTGTCTTTTACACAAACATTGGACTTGAAAAACTGCGCACTTTAGTTATAGATTTTTATTGCAAATTTTTATAGTATACACGGTGGTGGGTATGATATATATGATTCGAATATAAGCGTAGGTTTGTGTTTTGCTTTAGCAATTAAATTAATTAAAATTAAATTTTCGTTTTGAATATAATTTATTCACTAAATACCTTTCTTTACAAGAACACATTGATATAAACATGGGCATCTTACTTAATATCATTGTCATATAACGACATAAAATGTATTCGCAAGCAGACAGACACACATGTACAAACCCATACATAACTGCAAATAAATAGGCTCACGCACACCAATGAATTCATATCATTTTCGTCATGCTGCAACAAATTAATTTTACGCCTCAATGGCAAACATGAATGTAACGTTCGGTGGCATTCGTACAAACATACACACACACACGCATGCATCCATTCATACATATACTATGTGTAATATATGTAGGCGAATACACATCGAAAGTAAATATCTATAAGTGCGAGTGTATTGTAAGCATGTGTATATATATCTGTAACAAAAAAGTGCCTGCATGACTGACTTTCCGACAATTGTGTCATATATTTGGTATATAACGATGACTCCTAAAAGCCTTTAACAGCCGTAAACTGTTTGTGTTGAGTAAACTGAGCAAAAAAAAAAGAAAAATACTCAACGGTTTTAATAAAATTTCGGACGTAAAAATAAAAAGACAACAAAGTCTTATATTAAAATTATTCACCACAAAACAAAAAGTATTGCGCACGTACGTACGTACAACATTCATTCAATCATAGACATTCATAGTCAGCATCAACACACCGACACACACACATATGTATATATATGCACATACAAACATACATACATATGAGTTAATATATATAGAAACCGCATGAAAAGGATTCGATGGACTTCAACAGGATACATCATTGCATCCGTCATTGGTATTTGCAATCTATGACAACCTCTCTGAGAGCATATTAAGCTTATAGAAAATTCTGATCGTTTATTTCGGTATCGATAAGAATATGCTCACGTGTATCCGCCTAAGTACGCAACAACATTTCGCTAAAAACGAATTTTGTATTTTTTTTTTTTTCTTAACCATCATCGAACTGTTGATATGCATTAGATTTGTGCAGCAACGTTTTGGAAACGAGAACCTGCCAAACCTTCGATTAGCGTAAGATTTGAGTCGATTTATTCATGTCCAATTGCCTCTGACCGACCATTCATTCAGCAGCAATAGCTTATACTTTTAAAGCCGTAAGAATTGAGAGGTCAGCTTGCTACATACGGCTTTGAAAGTGATGAGATCTACAGTTTCAAAATGAATTGTTATTGACGTTAAAAGTAACACTTACTTTAGCTAAAGAAATAAATGAAAAATTCCTAAAAATTTTCAAGAACCCAAAAATATTGTGCCTTGATGGGGAAATGGTCTGATGTGTTCAACTAATAAGTGTATTATATTCGTAATTACAAGAAAACATTTTCAATTTCAATATGCAGATGCTTTAGGAAAAGAAAAAATGTCAGAATATAACTCTTTTGTATTTCTTGCAATTAACTTTCGAAAAATATTAAATATTATAACAGAAATGAGTGTAGTTGCAGTTAATTTCAATTAAAAGCAGCCTGCAAACATTACGGATATGATATGAGGCAAATTTCAGGTCATTATGTTTATCTTTTCGATCACAATGGACAGAAATGTCATAAAGAATACATCAGCAGTGTATATATACACATATATATGGAGATGTATATATGAGGATATATATATATATACATAGAAGATATGAAGATATATATATATATATATATATATATATCCATGTGTATTTGTGAGCATATTGATATGTATATATATATATGTGTGTATACATAGATATGTATATATATATATGTTTATATGTATGTATATTTATATAAATATATATTTGTATACATATATGTGAATATATATATGTACCGCACAATATATGTACATAAAAATGTATTCAACTATTTATGTGCATACACAGAAGTATGTTTATGTGACGTTGCAAACGGTATGTTAAAGTCATAGATACAAAAAATGTCAAGCACTGCTTTTCATTTCATAAGTACTTTACAATAAATACATACATACACACATATGCATTGTATCAGTTTACACCGAAAGGCAAGGATTTAAACAACAATTCAGTCATTGTAAAACAAGCAAACAAGAGCTATACACGCGCCTTGGAGCGAATATTGAATACCCATCATTCAAGTTAATCATATTTGTTTCTTTGAGTTTTTTTCTTTCTATTATTGGTAAACGTTCTTTTTTTTTCTTATTCGTAAACAAGACGATTCAGACATATTTTGTAGGGATTTTACATTAAACATTAATTAATTTATAACATTTTTTTTGAATTTTAGGTTCGAAAAATGTGGTAATTTTTGATCAAAACGTGTACAAGCATGAGTATTAAAAAGAAAATTTCTTGCAAGGCTTCGACAGACAGACGATATGTGTGGTTTTGGTTTTTTTTTGTGTGTGTGTATATTATTGCATTAAAATTTTATTTCATAGAATCTGATGTAAGTTTTTACATATGAAATGACAAAACTGATATGTCTATCGCTTTGTGTGGTATGTTGTGGTCATAAAAATGTATGCAAAATAGTTTGAGTATAAACAGCAATTTCGAGTTACTTCATAAGCATGTGACTGATTTTTTCCTGCTTCCGTGATATTACAGCAAATGTCATTTAGCTGTCGCTTTTTATCCAGCAGTATGTACAGATAGACATTTCAGATAGCTACGTTGTTTATGGGAAACGATTGGTATCTGTTTAATTGGGGCTGCTGCTGGCAGAGCTTAAAGTTTTAAATGCTTTGCTATGTGCTTTGTAAAGTTTTTGAATGCTTCTTATTCGACTATGAATTCATCTGCATCAGTTAAAAAAAAAAAAAAAAAAAAAAAAAAAAAAAAAAAAAAAAAAAAATTAAAAAAAAATGTCTTAATATTCCTTCCCTTTTTGTGCCTCTCTAGAGTTTGAAATAGATGCTACTCTATAATAAATGAGTTTCGTGTCACAATTCTATGATTCTGAGATTTTTTTTTTTTAAAGAGGTTAGCAATGAACTTAAGCTAATTTAAAGTTTTTTAGTTTAGATTTAAAATATATATGGATAGGAACACCATTTGTCTAGGTTTCGCGACATGTCCTCTATTGTACAGACACAAACAATAATCTTCGTAGATATGTAGATAGATATATGTGTGGACAATCGTGTTTTTATTTCTCTTCTTTTTTTTTCTTTCGCGTTGTTAAGTATTTTTAATAACAAACAATCAGTCAGTTACATTTAAGAGCAGTTTAAAAGGGTCGGGTATTTTCATCTGACTAAAATGTCGTTAATCTTATAAAAAGCATTTGTCAATGAAATAAGGACATGTAAGTCAGGCTAACATGAATGAAGGAGGAATGTTTTAGTATTACAAGGTAGGTGGTTACCTGTGTTATCGTTTCATTTTCGTTTTTTAGTCTCTTTAGTATGTATGTATGTATGTATGTATGTATGTATGTATATATGTATGTAATGTAGACAAATTCGTGTAAACACATGTATGTAGGTAGGTGAGTGCGCTAGGTATGAACGAACGAACAATTTGATAAATGACTATATGAACAGCACAATGTCACTATGATCTTTAGTAGTAATATGAAGTAAGAAGGTAAAGACGACCGACCGGTCGACCGACCAACCATATCACCACAATCACCGTTTAAATAAAATATACATTTTTTTTATTCTTTTTTCTGACTGCATACATACACACACATATGCAGCAACTTATAAAATATGCAAATATCGTCTGCTATGAAAAAAAAAGAAGAAGAACATGAAGAAGACGAAGAAGAAGAAGAAGACACAATGTAATAAAGAATTTGTAGTTTGCTTACAAGTGTTCGAGTGTATATGTGTGCCTGCATGCCATCATAGATTCTACTTAATGTGGTAAACGATATGTAATTTTGGCAATTTATCAAACTGTTGCCTTAACTCAGCTCTTGTTACCATTTCGTTCAACCATATATTTGGTTAAAGGCATCGATAGTTAATGTAAAATAATTTCTGTACTCTTTCACACACACACACACACACACACACACACACACAAAGACAATAAAAACAAATATGTATTTATTCCTTAAACACAACGAGAAATACTATAGAGAGAAATATTATAGTTGTTCTCAGCACACATGTGCTTAAAACTTAGTATGCAACACTCTAAGGTAAGCCACGATATCTGACTATTTTTATATTTTTATTGCAACATTTTTATAGCAGTTATAATGTTACAAAAAGGGTTAGTTTTTGCAAAAAGGTCGTTTCTCCAATTTTTCCTTTTGTTCACAAGTCATTATTATTCCTTACACTTCATCATACTAATACGTCTAACACAAAACTAAATGGCTTTAGTTTGCTTTTGAGGCCATTCATGTGATTCTTAAAGAAAGACAAAAAAAAACCAAATTTTTATTTCTCAAAAATCGATTTGCCTCGATATTATCAAAGATTAGGCTTCTTCTTCTTCTCTATTGAGAATGTGAATATCCTATTATCCTTGTTCTACAATATATTAAACAAAGGTTCAGTTAAGACATAATTTTACTATCCCTAGCGCCTGATTCTACTGATAAACTACTCGTGCCAAATTATTAACTCTGTTCCGATTCCTAATTAACTGTGTTTCGATTCCTAATTAAGTCTATTTCTATTCATAATTTCTGAATATGACGTATTACAAAGCTTCAATAAAAACTCATTAAAATATAGTTACGGTTCAACTGCCTAATGGCATTATACGATGTCTTATCAAGTCATGCGTTAAAAAACTGTGCGACGTTATTTCAGATATTTTTAAAAATTTTTTAAATTAATAAAATTAATTTTAATCTTCCGCTGAAAGCTGCCATTTAGCCGTTTTTTTCGAAATTGTAATCAATAATAAATCTGAATAAATCTGAAGAACTCCAAAAATTGAATGAGTGCACTACCAAAGCTTTCAAAAATTAATTTTCAGTATCAAATAATCTGATTTTTGTTTCACGACACCTTCATAAAAGAAAGATCAACTGTAATGAACGTTTTCACTTTTTCAAAGCATTCTTCAGTGAGTTACAAACGAATGTTCTTTGTGCTTTTAGTGCGACTTTTGACTGAGTTAATCCTAAGTTAAGTCTCTCAGTTCCTCTTCATATTTATTGAAATAACTAGCCTAAGTCCTTAAATCCACAGTAAATCAGTAAGGGTTCTATGTGATTGAATCTAATGATCTTCACCTTATCAATTAAAACTTAGTCACTTAGGGCCCTGTTCTTTTTTTCATCAATGATCTCTTCTTTCTTCTGTGATTAAATCGAGCTGTACCTTAATGTATGTCGATGATAATGATTTGTTCTCTTCCTTGTAGTGTGAAATCGTACCGCTATCTTATTCATTTATTGATTTATATATAATAATTTGGTTACTAATTTACACTTTTATGACATTAAAATTAATGAATTTCAAGAAGCTTTCAATCTCACTGGGAATGCATTTACTACTCAGGCTTTCATTGATTCTTATAAATTGAAGAATATAAGTTCATTCATTGTGATCTAAATCTTTTGTTCGATTAAAGAGTACGCTTCAACTTGCAGGTACAACTCTCCTTGAACGAAACTGGTTTATTGCCAGACTTTATGAAAAGATGGGAACTAGATAATCCACGCCTTACAAAAAGACTATACATATCCTTTGTAAAGCCCATAGTTAAGTATGACTCTGCCGTGTGTTCTGCTACCGAAAGATGTTATGTTTTTTCAATAGACTAAGTTCGGTAACAATCCCTAATCCTCGCCCTTAGGAATACGAGTTAGCAAGCGTAAATGTCTTTGCCATCTTATGAAGAGAAATTGATATTATCAGTGATATCTTCATTCAAAAAAATATAGCTTTTATTTCATAAGTTTCCTTCTTAGTTAATTTATTGGTAGTACATCATAATTTTTGAGAGTTATTTTTGATAAGTTGTAACGTCCGTGTACATTCCTATTTTTTTTGTGTAGGGTATAAAAGCCGTTGTCCGTTTGTCCGTTTTTCTTTTAAGGTCATTAAACCTAAGACAGCGTTATATCGCGCTAATCATATTCCCTTTTGATCCTTTTTTGCAAATATCGCGTGATTTTCTACCTGTTATTTGCAAAAGAAGAGAGGCATCAAAAGAGACGAAATTGTCCGTTCGTTTTGTCCACACAGAGAGAGACTCAGAAATCTTTCTGGTTAAACAACAAGGGCGGGTTTTAGTTAATCATCAGACAGTTGAGAGTTGAGTCTCAACCAGAAGAGTTGTGTGTGGTCGGAACAAGTACATACTTAGTCGCTCAATTTGTGTTAAATAGAATGATAAGGAAACTAAACAAACAGCAAATATTATTAAAAAAGTAACTTAAGCTAATAAAAAAAAAAATAAAAATGCGTACATTTAGTTAATTAAGCGAAATACAAAAATCATTAGAATTCTGTTTGACAATCTGGCTTGAACGCTTATTGAAAGAAACAATAATTATGGAAGGTTTTTTTATTGAATAAATAAACTTTTTAAAAAGTGCTATGACAATTTTTATTTGTATTGTAAAGTGAGTTAGCGATATCGGTGGCTAAAAATACTTAAGCAACAAAGCTGACAACATATAGTCGGAATGTTCATCACATCGAATTTGGCATACACTATGGTCGTCAGGCACATCCATAACAGCAGCAACAACAACATTGGCAACTAAGTTTATATTTTAAAATTATATCAAATATTGTATTATGTTCTTTTTAAATAAATAAAAAAGAGAAAAAAATTATTATTATGATAATTGCGTAAATTTTGTTTATAGAGAAGAAGCGTGAAGGGTAAAAGAGTGGACACCTGGTGTAACCAGGATGTTGGGACGGAAAATAAGGACTGAGACCGACGGACTGACACAAGCAGGACATGACGGACGGATAATTAAGTTATTAAAATTGAGCTTAAGGTTAAATTTTAATTTTTTTTTATATTCTTCTGTGCGTGACAAGTGGGCTAGTCGGAGCAAAAATATGAAACCCAGCTCTTGTCACCACAAAATTTGGAGTTGTATTTAAAGATTTTGGTAGAACGTATTTTAGGCAAATAATTGTCTATTGCTGGCTACTGTTTTCTCCCACTTTCATATGAACAATGAATTCGATAAAGGAAAGACTATTGGTTCTTTGAGGCTGTGCAAGGAAAGACGTACTTTCTGTTTGATCCGATTTAATATTAATTACGCCTTTTTTTGAACAATGATCTGAACTTTATAAAATGCGCTAAATTTCATTTTACCATTCGTCCAGAAAATGTGTTTTCATAATACCCTGCCATCGTAGACATAACTGCGAGCTTTTCAATCCATTAAGAATCATTTGCCAACTTGTAATTGTTACCGATAATTTATTCTTAATATCGGACTTTTAAAATATTCTCAAATCAACTCTCCTTAATCCTTAATGTCTTACTTATGTCCTATCTACATAGACTTTTAATTTCCAACGTTTCCCATGATTCACTAATTGCACTCTACAGGTTCAGGGTTACAATTTGCCCATATTTTGCTCGTTTGCTTGGGTCTAGTGGCATCCACACTTTCTGCAAGCGTGCCTCTGCACTGGATGTGCATACGCTTCGTATTTCTTTTTGTTTCTCCTCTAATACGGATAAATTTGTTTTCGTTTCATATTTTTTAATTTTTATACTTTATATAATTTAAGATCTAATATTTAGCATAAGACTTAATTTTAAGAGGCTACGATCACTTAATTCAAGAGTCATGCTTCTGAAAATTTTCCTAAATAACTAAATTAATTCTATAACTTTTATCCTTTGACGATTTTAGTGCCTTACTCAAGGTTTCACATTTTGCAAGTATTTTTTTCATTCTCAATAGGTTGCTCAATAGGTCCGACTACAAAAATTTCCTCCCTTCTTGTATCGAGTCTTATTTGTGAGGAGATGAAGGCGAACAGCCCCGCCCGTTTATTGAAAAATTCACTTAATTAAAAAATAAATATTCTTAAAGAATAAAAAAGCTCAATCCAGAGCAAAGAAAACTGTTTCCTGTTTTCATTCATTGTGGCACGTATTGTTCAAAATTTGATTTTTAACGAATACACTTTGTGTCTTCGTTTATGGACATGTCCCCTAGAGGTCGCAATTCTAAATAGCTTTACGCTTGCGTGATTAGAGAAAGCTTAACTCTGCTTAGTTGCAAAGAATTTTGCGATTTTCAATGGTTTAAACAAAACCGAACAAGTTAGTTATAATAATTGTACAAAAATGTAAAAATAAAGGCAAATTTAAAAGGAAAAAATAAGCCGAGATATTACATAAGTTCAAAAACTATGTACTTTTGCATATGGTCTGTGTGTATGCATTTTAATATCTTTTTTTATATCCTTCGTGACGTCTTACAAAAAGCAAAGAATTCCTTCAACTCTTGTATCAGCATATAGGCGTATAGTACACACATATATTCATGACATGTGTACCTATATGTAAAAGCATAAATACTCTGTTGAATGCCATCTGAATGTTATTTCGCATTCATTGAGGGTTAGAGAGAGAAAGAGAGGGTAACTAAGAAAAACCAAATACTACACGTGAGCATATGTGTGTGAACTGAGCGCATGTGTTTTGTGGAGACATTCGAAGTTTAATTTCTTTAAGTAAGAAAACATGTTAGAGAGTAGCAAGTGTTTTAAGCAACTACAAGTTTCTTTGTGAATATCAAAGAAGAAAGTAAAAGAAAACAAAAAAAAACACAGAAGAAGGATTATATTATAGTCACATCGGACCGAATTTTTCACACCCGTACTTCTTCTGTAATCGTTTTTCTCTTGCAACCTGATTGATAAGCGGATAAGTACGCGAATGCCGTTTAAATCTAATTTAGAGAGATTCGAGTACATATGGGTTAGGAATGTGCTTAATTGTGGGAAAGGATACGATAGTATATTTACAACGCTCATAAGCCGCCTTGGAGAAGCTTTATAGTTAATGAATTGTTTTTAGAAGATCAGCTATAGGCGTTTCGGAAAATGTTCTTGATAATATTAAAACACTTTTCTTCCCCGGAAATATGTTGTTTGAGCTCAATCATTGCAACCATAGTTCGGTGCCAATTGTCTTTTAATGACTTCAGTGTGGCTTTGGCTCTATAATTCTATAAAGCACGAATCGGCTAAATCTGAGATTTATTCTTAGATGACCGTTATTTAGTGACAAACTAAATAAGCCGCTAAGCAAAAACGCTGCTACGTTAAATTTAGTTCAGAAACGCAGTATATGCTTTGAAATATGTTGTTTACAGTAATTTTTTTCAAATAATACCTACCGTTATATTCAAAGTTTTCCAACTTAAAAAAAAAAATAATATCTTCTTATAGCTCTGTAAACTAGTTTACGCTATGAACCAAATCCGACATAACCTCAAAAAAAAAGAAAGAGAAAAGAAAAGAAAAGTAGAATACTTAAATATACATTAACGAGCTGACTTGGCATAACTTGGCATAAAATTGATTGAAACTATAAGTAAAACTTGTTTAAAAATATTTTTGATCGACATTACCACGCTTTCATATTTTGCTTATTCGCTTTTAACTGTAAATTCTGTTTACTGTCTGCAACAAAAAAAAAAAAAAAATTAAATCCGGTGACATATTCCCTTCAGTTAATACTTAGTTAGTATGCTGATATAAAACGTCATTTCCAATTTTGAATTCATTTAGTATTTCATAAGAAATTACTGGGGATATGAGTCTACATTGTGTTAATAAAGTAAAAAAGCGAGTTAGAGTTAAATAGAAACAGATCTACTACACGGATTGTATTCCTTTAAAGTTAATAACAGAGTTAAGTTGTATAATGTACAGTTAGTTATAAATAAAAAGTGGCCCAATGTTGACAATAATTTGCTTATTTACTTGACGCTTCAAATTCGGTTTACAAAGTGACGAATATTAAGACCAGTGATATCACTCTTCTCTTTAGTTAATATTGTGTTATTACCTACACACACCCATCCAACCTCGTCATGTAACGAAAATTTAAAATTGTGTTTGTATGCAAATATTGCAAATTTTGAATTAATGCCAACGAAACAAGCTGTTCTATATGGGAGACTCATGACTAGTAGAGTGCATGAAATGTATCCTTTATACTTTTTTTATATTTATTTTTGTTTTTGTTTTTTTAGAAAATTGACTTGTCAAAAATATATATGTTTTATCCATGCATGTACATATCAAAAGTGTATATACATATATACATATATACATGTATATATATATATAGGTATGGATAGAGTATAAATGTTGATTCTTTACTCTTGTAATACACATGCATACGTACATACACACATACTTACATACATCACAAATTTCCCTTGTTGATTTGATTTCATTTCGTTTCTTTTTTTTCTTTCTCTTGTTTCCTTTATTTTTTATTTTCTTTCTTTTATTTAAACAACTGAAAGAAGTCTACGTGTTTTACATGTATCTCGTTTCTGCTAATTCTTTTCTTTTATTTTGCCACTGTGGATAGATAAACGTGCACGCAGATGCAAACATGCATACAGGCAGGCAGGCAGGCGGGCAGGCATGTATGTAACTTTGTCAGTTTTGTATATGAGCGACAGTGATCAAAAACCATTCACATTTTTATATTATCACTATCTACATGCTCGGAATATTCTACTCTACACTTAGTGTTATGTTTCTTTCTATTCCTTTTGCATATTTTTCGTTAAGAATAAATTTCCAATTTTTTTTCTTCTATATATATATACATGTACACCACGTATCTAAAAGAGTTTGTGTGTATGTGTGTGTGTGTGTTTGCGTATATATCCATCATAACCGAACTGGTGTCATAAGGAGTTCATTTTTCCTTTTTCTCGTTTTTGGCAAAAGTATTTGCACGTCTTTACAGAATTGAAGTATCATTATGGATATCGTAGCTTTTTACAAATATTCATATCAATGAAATGCTAGATTGTGTGTGTGAATGTTATATATTGTGTGTCTTCTTACCAATTATTTCTCTAGAGTGTCAAATTTTCTTTTATGCTTACATATCCTTGGCTTATATGAAGCGTGGAACATTAGACGAACAAGCCTCTAGCAGTAGTAGTAGTAGTAGTAGTCATGCTTTCTCAATTGAAGTAGCTACACAATTAAGCATTTTTTTTGAGATGAAAATTTCAATTTAAAGAAATTTTTTAAAACTTGAAAATTTCTTTTTAATAGAAATACGATATTTTTGAACAATCGGAAACGGCTCCAAAATCTGTATTACACATGACACTTATACCTGATTGCGATGATATAAGAAAACATTTTTTTCGCTGCAATATCGCTCAGAAACGAAACGTACATTATTGCCAAATGAAATCATGTCGGTGTTTGCTCTGTTCATACGCTCATTTCGTCGACAGTTGACAATGCTTTGTTTAGAAGGATCTAATGTTCTTATAGGTTTTATTTTGAACGTCTTCACAATGTCAATCTGGCTATAATTTAAAAAGTAGTGCTAAGAAACCTTTCACACAAGGTCAAAATTCGTGGAAAGCAGCAGTAAACATCTCTTACACTTCTTACGTATAAACATAAATGGATTGTTTTGCATTTACCTGTTGATGGTTAATTTCCTGTTAGTTGCAATCTATTGAATAACAGTGAAATTCTCAATTCTATATAAGCTCAAATATGAACTCAGATAAAAAAAATGCAAGGGTTCCTTAAGACAAGATAAAAATTTAGTCATAATATTTACTCAATTAACGAACGAATTATTGACGAAATTGAATAGAAACTCGTTGTATTCAGCCTGCTTTTTCGTAACTATGTTATTGTGTTATGGCCTGTAAATTTTGTAGTTCAGCTATATATATATATATAGCAAACAACGTCCAAAAATTTCTCAATCATGAACTTATCCCATAGATACCATTTTACCAATATGTTATTAAAGAATATAATTGGGACAAGTGTAACCATTAAATCCATCCATAACTATCTTCATCTCTCTCTCTCTCTCTTTCGCTCTCTCTTTCTCTCTCTCTCTCTCTCTCTCTCTATCTATATATATATGAATATCTATATATATACATATATATATATATAGTGTATACATGATCAAGTATTTGGATTTATTTGATTTCAAAAAAAAAGAAAAAGAAAACTGCTTTATGTTTACATTAAATTAAATGAATGCTATTATACGAATGCATAGATTTTCTTTAATTATTTCAAGTCAAAGATACACTTTTACATATATCTTGTATATAATAACGATAAGTTTTTCACATTTTATTACATTGGTTAGTGGGTTATGCACACGTTCAACTATACGAGATTTGTTTCACACAAATGTTCATACATTTATGTCCATTTTGTAGTCGTAAAATTTGTCGAGTTGAGCTTGATACATAAAATTAGTTTTGTCAACAAAATCAAAAAATCACTCAATTCCAATGAATAAATAAAATATAAAAACTAATGAATTATACATACACGTTCTCTATATGTGTGTTGATATAGAAAAAAGATAATATAAAAATATTTTTATCATGTATACCTATATATATATATATATATATATAAGAACATTTGCTGCTGACTAGGCAAACTTGAACAATAATAAATTTAAATTAAAATCATCATCGTGAGGATTGCAAAGATATGCTGTGTTTTTATCCTTCCATATGTCGCAAGTTCATGCACAGTCTTCTATAGAAATAGAGGAGGTTTTTATTTTGTTCATGAAAGCAATTTGCTCACCTAAAGGCATTAAATATCATACCTCCACTCAATATACAAGTCATCGTCCCGATTAGTTTCAAATCGTAAACACAAATATAAATATAAATAAATATAAATCAATATATAAAAAAGAAAAAGTGTATTAAATACAAATAAATAAAAAATATTAATTGGTCTTTAGCTATTTTACTTTTTTTACCTTTGTATAGTTTACACGATTAAATTAAAGTTGCTTTAAAAATTAACTCACGACTTTCGAAATTAAAGTTTCATTTCTCGAAGATTAGTAGTTTTACAACACTTGGATAATTATGTAGAAGAAAAAACTTGAATATCGTAATTGCAAGAAAAGTATATTTAGACAGCATACTTGGGTCTCTAATTAAGCTACATACAGTAACATGGGTAGGGTTGCAGTAATCTACGAAACTCAGTTCAAATACTTAGGTGTACACTTAGATTTTAGCCTCAGATGAACTTTCCCTATATAAGTATAAGAAGTCAACTCAAATAAGATTGAAAACAAACGAGTTAAACTCAAAGTCTAGATTAGTGGGTCTTGATAATAAAATATTTCTTATATAACGTTATTATTAATCATTATCAATATAGCCCTAAGCAGTTCGATTAAGGAGGAACAACGTTTTTTTTTTAAATATGATTAAGTACTGAGGGAAGGTCCCCTATACGTGTACACGTGGTTAGAAAGAAGCAGGGGAAGAGAGAGACATAGGAAATGGCAGCAGTCTTAGCGTGCGTAAACGGTAAGTGTTATTCCTTTAGCAACCTAGCACTCACTACACCTACGACCACGTGTAGTCCATCACACTAAAATTTAACCCTTAAACAAATAATTTTTAGTTTTTTATTTAAAAAAAAAATTTTCGACAGGAAAGTCCCCATAGGTTACGTAAAAGATAATTTAAAAAATACAGTTTATAACATTCAGTATTTATGACAAAAGTATGCATTTAAGGGTTAAACCCCTGAACCTAAACTTGTTAGCTGAGAGTCTTATTTACTCGGCTAAGCGGTAGCTTGTGGTTCCAATGTTGCTAAGTTGTAAAGAAGACAATATGAAAAATCTTGCGTATAATAACATAGGGTCCGTAGTAAATAACTAATAATCTTGTATATAATAGTAGAGGGTACATGAGTAATGCAAATATTCACAGGAACTTAAATATTCCGGCCATAATAGATGTAATTAAAAGAAGGTGCCACCAGTTACTAATGCTGTTGTCGTCCCATCTCTCCTTCTCCTCCTCCGACCATCTCTTCTCCTTTAAAACGCAGGCTTAATAAAAAAAATTGAAAATTGAACTCAATTAAGGCGATCTATACTGGCAATCATCTGTAGAGTTAAATTAAATTAAATAAAAGATTTTTTAATACTTATCGTTTATTCCATTAAGAGGATTAGTTTAAAAAACAAATAATTATATAAAATAAATTGAAAAGTTTGGTTGGTCTTAAAGCGAATTACTGATATCGAATGCACGAGGTGTGTTTAAAAAAATATTAAAAATATTTTTTATTCGTGAAATATTTATTTATTCATCAATATCTACAAACAACAAAAGTAATCAAAGTAATCCCTTTATAAATATAACACAGCTGTGTGTGATCATTTTTTCCAATCCTCCATGCACTTCTGATATAGGCTTTTTAGTATGGATTTAAGCTCTTCCAACGATGCGATCTTTATCTCCTTACTCGCGACAAAACTCTGTCCTTTCATGAGTCTTTTTAGTTTTGGAAACATTATACAAAGAAAATAAATGAATATCGAATCGAGGCAGGTAATTTTTTGTCTCTTGCCCCTTTGTCGAGATATTCAAAACCAAAAGTATTGAAAGAAAAAAATGAGGAATTTTTCATGCATTTTTCTGATTCGTTTTCGATATAGAAAACGATCTCTAATGTGTAATAAATATTTTTAGATCTGATCGATATTAATTATTATAGTGAAACTTAGTTATTTAAATTTAATTTATTTATTTATTTATTTACGAATTTTACTTAATTAATTAAATTAATAATTAAGAGCTAAGGTGATTATACAATATTTCCATATGTCTTTAGAAAAACGTCATTAAGTTCGTATGGGTAATTTTGTTCGTGTATCCGATTGTCTAAGCAAACCTTTATCCGAATATGTTAATTAAGAACGACAGGTGTTGCTTTAACAATTAATTCTATAACATAACGTATTCGTTACTTTACTTTTCTTACAACTCAACTCAATCAGCTGATAATAATGTTCACAATAAATCCATTCCCTTAAGTCATCTCTTCAATGGCGAACATCAGCTTCGTATTTACAGCAGAAATCCTCCGCTTGTGGTGACTATTTGATAGCCTACATTTGCATATTTGCTTTGGAAGAACAATTTTGGAAGGACTTTCTTTATTACCTTTTATTATTCTATTATCTGAGTCGGTATTCGTCCACACACCATCTTCTCCTTAAATTTTGATTATTTGTTTAGATTTTGTATAATTGTTTTCGAGGCAATGCCGGCTAGATTGCAATATGGGTTAGGTTTGAACCAAATTCTTAAAATTGCGCGAAAAGAGTTCTAATGGGGGCCTCATTTTTTTTAGGTATCGAGCAAGTGAAAGTTCACTTCGGGAATCTAGCAATTGTTCGTGAACTTGTATTGAAAAAGATTTCTTATAGACTCTCTGTTTTTTTTGTTTTTCTAAAGTAACGCATCTGCTAGTTTCCTAGTAACGAAGGAGACTTGAATAGTTAGTCTCATGTGAAGTGAAAAACGACAAGTCTCGCTAGAATCCGTATGCTAATGAAAAACTATTGTATTTGAAACAATTCCATTAAATGATAACAAATTAGTTCTTACGACTCTTGATGTTACAAAAGAACACAATAAGAAAATCTTCTGCTTAAGATCAAAATTGCCAGATCCGATACTTCTATTAGACTTTCCCCGGTTTCCAGATGTTTATCAAGAATTACAATAATTTTATTTTTGCTATTATTGCTCTATTTATTGAATTCAAATTATGAAGTACTCAGTTAAGTATCTTAAGCTTTTCTTTTTTTTTTTAATCTTAAAAAGGGTCCAGTTTTAGGGCTAGTTTTTTTTCTAAAACTTTTAGTTTCATATTCTAATACTTTTTGAAGAAAAAAATTTGTCTTTGATTAAATTCATGATTTTGCTTAAGGTTATGCTGGAAATATTTTTTTTGCAATTTGTGGTGTGTTGCACAATTTATTACGAAACAAAATAAGAAGACATTTTTTTTTTTTTGAATTTTTGTCTAAACTGATGCTTGGAAAAGCATACCAACCATAGTCTCATACCTCATAAATGCCTGTTGGTACTGGAAGTAATTTTTTTATTCTTTATTTTTAATTTTTGGTTTTGTTGATTTCACTGGCGCCCAGTCTAAGCTTCCTGGGAGAAATAAATTCCTGAATAAGCAGGAAAAAGCAACACTAAACTCAGCCGCCGGCTAAACTGGCAAAACTCAAATGCTACTTTGAAAGCTTTGTCTGCGTATTTTTATTCTTCATTTTTTCCTTTTTTTTTTTCTTTTGGTTTTTTATTTAACTGAATGTTTGTAAGTGTGCATGAGAGTGTAGGAGAATGCCTGTGCCTGTAATTCTGCCTTTTTTTTTCTTCTTTTTGCTTTTTGTTTTTGTTTTTTTTTTTTTTCATATTGTTTTAAGCAACTTACAATTTTCAACTTTAATTCTTGCACTCCGTTCTCATTCCATTCGGAATCTGTGTCCATTGATTGCCTGGTTGTGTTGGCAACAATTGGCAGTTATGTTTCCTACATAGATTAAATTACATCCTTGAAACCTTCAGGGTTTCACTTCTACCTTGGATTCCCTGAGTAATTCTTCTGCGTTTGCATAGACAGAGCGTAACACAGCCTATCTATCCTAATGTATGTTTCGTAATACAAAACATTGTAACGCTTTTTGAATGCTTCCTTCTTTGAAAGCAACCGACATTTAAATTTAAAACTAAAGAGAGTAAAAAACACTGAACTTATTTTTTCATTTTCCTATAGAATCTATGTTCGTAGTTTCCTTGTTTTTTTTTTCCTCTGCCCTCTAAGCAATCATAATCATTTTTTCTTCGCTCTAGGGATACTAAAACAGGGACCAAAAGGAAAATTTTAATTTTTTCAAGAATTCGTTGCCGTTTTTGCATTTAAACAAATACAAGCGAAGAACATAAAATCGGTTTGTTAAAGCATATTTTTGTCTAATATACAAAATCAATGGTTTTAGAGTAAATATTAAAAGCCTCACGGTTGTGTTTTACTTTAAATCAGTTGATTAGTGTATAGCAAGTAAAAGAGGAATCGTGTAAGTTTGTAAACTTTTTCTCTGGATTTTCCATTTCTTTGCTATGCATGTGCTATTGTAGGGTGTTAAAATTGTCACAAAACTTTGTACGTGAACTTGTTAAGCGTCAACAGCACTACAAAGTCACGTTTAAGATTTTTTTTTCTCTATAGTTTTGATGGCTTTATTCAGTGGTATTTACTTCAATTCCTTGAAATGATATCATTTCTCCTTTAATCTTTAACGCAGCGTTTCTTTTTTTCAGGATAACAATTTAAGAGCGTTACGCTTAAACGGTCTATCTCTACAAATTTAGATAAGAGGATTTAATTATAAGAAGTTAAAGTTTTAGCTTCCGGATGGGCCTTGAATAGATGCAAGTTTAAATGAATTCTTTTAGGGATAATTTTTTTTTGATTTTGTAACACTTTTTAAGGTCTAAGTTATGGTTTTTTAAAGCCCTTAGCTTCCTTGGGAACATTCGAAAGGGATATCGAAACCTTCTTCAAGATTGATTTCCGATTGAAGAACTCATAATTCAAGTTTCAATTTTCTAAGGGTGTGAAGTTATATTTAAATATAACTAGCAAAGACACAAACCAAAACTGTTAACAGAGGTCTGTTAAGCGATTAACAGAATTCTGTTAACCAAAGTCTTGGAAGGATTTATATCAAATATAGTTAAAAAGGCAATATTTTGGAACTTTTTTGAATGAATATG